>CM065185.1:21160000-21655000 GCA_033026295.1 Channa striata
TCAGGAAGAGCTTCCAGAGGTAATCAGGGTAGGATTACGGGTAGGAAGATGCTGGGTGTGTCATCTGGAAAGAGGAAAGAAGATAAAGACACTTGGTGGTGGAATGAGGAAGTACAGGACTGCATCCAGAGGAAGAGGTTAGTTAAAAGGAAGTGGGATGTAGAAAAGACTGAGGAAAGTAGACAGGAGTACAAGGAAGTGCAGCGCAGAGTGAAGAGGGAAAGAAAGCTTACGATGAGCTGTATGACAGGTTAGACACGAAGGAAGGAGAGAAGGACTTGTACAGGGTTAGGGTTAGGAGATCTGCAGATCCACTTTGTTTCTCTCCTCGTTTAGTTTAGCTGTCAGTCGAGGGTTTGGAGGTTTTCCTCGTATCACATCAGGCTCTTTAGTATTAGTGATCAGGAGCAGATACTGAGGAGACGATCCAGGATCCTGTCGATACCACTGGAGATTTTGAGCTTTAACTGAATAGTGACAAAGTAACACTACGACCCTCTTTGAAATTTTTGGTTCTGAACTTCAGCTACAACTACTGAACTTAATAGAACAGGAAGTTTCAGGAACTGAGATTACTGATCTATAGATCAGTAACAGCTCAGCTCCTCCCTCAGTCTCTGTCTCCTCTTACATCAGGATTTTCACGTTTGACTCTTCCAAGTTGATGCTGATTAAAGGTGCCCACACACAACAAGCAATTATCTTGTTGATTAAAACTGTGAACTTCTGATTCACTAAACATCCAGATATTCAGCAGCATAAAAGCCGAACCAATGACAGTAAAGGTCGATACAGAGAGAGAATTTTCTCACGTCACGCTGCTCCTCATACACATTTAAAAAGTTAAGCAGAGCACCCGAATCACAGCTGACACCTGAAATAGAAGAATTTACAGGTATTTGATGAGAAGCAAATACTGGCCAATCACTGGACGACACTGCAGCTGGATACGGTGCCGCTCGCATTCTCTCTCTGTTGGAGGGACCCTAACCCTCCACTCATGCCGCTCATGATTCATTAGACTGTATAATATACTACTGTGATACTACAAATACAAAACAAAGTTTGCTAAAGTTTTCACTGATTGAATTGTGTGTCACATGTTCACTGATAGAGATCAAGGAATATTGTCAACCAATTAACCAATCTGTTGTTCTGTTCAAAATGAGGACAGAAGGAAGGATTCCAACAAGACAGAGTTAATTACATTCACTATATGTTGTGATCATGTCTAACATCACAATTTACAAAGTAAGTTGTTTATCATCCAACTTCCTTTTCAGTCATTACTGAACAAAATATTACTGAACAAAATAAAGCTTCATGCTGATTGTTAAATGCAAAATTTTAGCCAATTCTGGGTTTCTGCTTCATAACCCCCACCTTCTAACTCTCTGGGGGGCCCAGGGAGGACACGGCCCTCCCCAGACCCCCACCGCTGCACCATCACGGTGGGGCCCTTTTGCTGCTCCAGGTACTGGGACTGGCTGGCGTCGAACCTGACCTGCACCAGCTGATGCCTTACGGACAACGGACACGAGCGACCAGACCACACCACAGACACCCTTTGCACTGAGAGCTGACCTCGGGGGGAATTTAAACCTTCACTTTGCCTGTTTGGACTTTAAAATTCACAGACACTCATAAGGTTTGAACTTGTGTCCTCTGTGTTACCAGACAGTCATCTAACAGCCTGAGCTACTTGGCTGGACACTTTTGTTTCTTCTCAGAGCTTTTCACTCTTGATTTTGAGGACCTGACTTTAAAAGTCACACCTCATAAGGATTGGACTTACCACCACTGTCCTTCAAAGCAGTCCTCTAACAGCCTGAGCTACTTGTTTGACACATTGTAGTTCATCTGAGAGCTTTTATATTTTTATATATTTAACTTAAGACAGAAGATTTCACAAGTCGTAGAAGAATTGAACCTAGGAGTCCTGTGTTACCAGACACTCCCTCTAACAGCCTGAGCTATTAGGTTAGATATGTTCCTTTACTGTCTTAGAGGTAGTTTCTGGGAGCCTCAGTATTGTGGCATCTTTCTTGCGGTCGTTGCACTTCAAAAAGAATCAAGGCCAAACCTTTAGTTTAGCTGGACGTTGCTGATTTTGGCAGAAAATGGCCGTGAGACACTGATCTTTCATACTGCTGCTCTAAATCTTCGGTTACTGGACTTTAAAATTCATAAAGCCTCCTGAGGATCAAACCAACAGCCTGAGATACTCAGTCAGACAGTTCACTGATTTAAAGTAGTTCACGTCATCACTGAGCTGTGTGTGTTACAGGACTCTGCAGAGGCCGAGCTCGGGCAAGACTCGTGTCAGATTTTCTTCAGCAGCAGCAGGTGATACACACCATCTTCATGTGCTGTGGTTTCTTTTCCTCAGAAGAATCCTCCTGCTGTCAGCACTGTAGGACTCTCTGCTCCAATTGTGAGGATTTCCAGCTTATTCAGAATAATTTTCAGTTTTCAGTTTGTGTCTCTAAGGCTGCCTGGTTTTGTTTGTGGGTCTCCCTGAGCAGATTCCATGGAGCTCCATGCCACAAGAGAAACATTAAGGGACAACGAGGAAGTGATGAGAAAATAACTGTCGTGTTCCTGACCCACAGGAAAGGCTGGTCACACCAGGACGTCGACAGCTGCAGGGACATTCTACACGATCTGTTTTGAGGCTCTTGAAACACAACCAGGCTGGTGGTGTCAGTGTAGTTAGTTTACAGTGATCATCTTTAATGAAGTAAAAAGATCAATAATACACAATACAGGTACAAGTATTGTTAAACGTTTCAAGAGGGAAGGTAGTTGACTGGAAATGAACGGTATAAGTACCGGTAATTGAAATAGAGCCAATTTATGATCAAGAGTTTAACCTTCTAATTAAATAAAGTGGATGCTGCAATACTCATCTGTGACATTTTCCAATGTTAATATGTATATATTTAGTTTACCCTTAATTTTTAAATGCCTTTTCATAAACTATAATGCACATTGTTCTGTACAAAGTCTGTGTTCCTTGTCTATGGCTGCTAAAACACAAGCATTTCCCCACTGTGGGATTAATAAAGTTCTATCTTATCTTAGTTATAAAATGATAAACCAATATTAACTTGGATTTCATATTGTGAAGGAAATGATCATTTTATATAAAGTTGCATTTTTGTTTCTTGGAGTTTTTATAGGAAATGAAATAAGATTCAGGCCGAGGTGTTGGATGTAAAGAGAAGGTGATTTCAGTTTTATTAACATGTTCTTGGAAGATAAAATACTAGCTGGCCCAGGGTGCCGTCGAGGACCGGCTTCACCACGTTGTGGAAGTCTCTGCCCGAGAACGAGTCGTCCAACACATCGTTGACCTGATCGTGAACGACACAGTCACCCTGTTTGTTAGACTCTGAAAGTGTGTGTGAACTCTGCCTGTGTATGTCCAGTTAAACCGCTGACCTGCGGTTACAGCTGCAGTTTGGAGTCTGAGTCTGACAAACGCACAAGTGTTACATGATAAACACGAGAACAGTTTAGACGATGTTCCTCAGTAAAATTTCCTAAAAATGGAATATAAACACATTCTGAATCTGTAAGAATACTTTGTTTTTTTCCTGGTTTTCTGCAAAACTGTTCATAAAATGTGATCATGTGACAAAGTGGACTGTGAAATACGGGTCAGGAACCGCAGAGTCATCTCAATTAACTTTACGTAATCAAGTAATTTAGAGAAAAGCCAACAAATCCCCCTTGAGCAGCTATAGGCAACAGTGGAGAGGAAAAACTCCCTTTAACAGAAGAAACCTCCAGCAGAACCAGGCTCAGGGTGGACGGACATCTGCCTTGACCGGATGGAGTGAGTGGAAAGTGGAGAGAGAAAAGAACAGAGCAACAACAAAACACTGAGCAGGTTAGTAGGACCAGTAGCTGCACACTGGAGGACACACGGCGCCAAATCCGCGGCCAACTGAGGACAGAGACAGAAGACACAGAGTTAATGTCCTACAGTTGTGACATATAAATTTGGGCTGAGAGAAGAGGAAAGTGTCTCAGTGCATCAGGTGTTGGTCCCCCAGCAGTCTAAGCCTATAGCTGCAGGACTAGAACTAACTATGAGGTTTTGAGCCTAGTCTGAAAAGTAGATAGGGTGTCTGCTTCCCAAATCTGGACTAGGAGCTGGTTCCACAGGAGAGGAGCTTGATAGCTAAAGGCTCTGCCTCCCATTCTGGGAACCACAAGTAGGCCTGCATTCTGAGATCGAAGTGATTTATTAGGATGATTTGGTGAAAGGAGATCTTTTAGGTAGGATGGAGCTTTATAGGTAAGAAGAAGGGTTTTTAAATTCTATTCTACATTTAGAGGGAAGCCAAGAAGGTGAAATATGATCTCTCTTACCAATCCCAGTCAGTAATCTTGCTGCGGCATTTTGGATTAATTGAAGGCATTTAGAGAGTTACTGGGGCAGCCTGAAAGTAGAGAATTACAGTAGACCAATCTAGAAGTAACACATAAATTCTTTAATCCCAATTACATGTTCCAGTCTCTGTAATAATATTCTGTGATCAATGGTGTCAAATGCAGCACTAAGATCTAGCAGAACTAGTATAGAGACAAGTCTGTTATCTGAAGCCAGAAGAAGATCGTTGGTGACTTTAATCAGTGCGGTTTCTGTGCTATGATGAACTCTAAATCCTGACTGAAATTCTTCAAACAAGTCGTTTCTGTGCAGGTGGTCACATAATTGCTTTACAACTACTTTAGTATTTTAGAAATAAAGGGATTAGATATTGGTGTGTAATTTATGTTGGTGAGAGCGATGAGACACTAGTGTAATTTAAACCCAGGCTCAGGATTTCCTACACTGTCTCAGTGGTCGTTTCTGGGAGCGTCAATACAGACGGTTACTCATATTACTATATAGTGATATTATTACTATATATTTAACCGTAATATTATTACTAATTTGGTTTCTTACAAGTTCCTCAAACGCTGCATGAATGACTGGCTGGAAAAGGAGAAAAGAGGCATCAGGAAAAGAATAAGCGTAGCTGGCTGTGGCTCCTCCGTTCTTCTCTTGGAGACAAAACTGAAATGCCACAATTATCACACAGGCAGTTCACTATTGTAAAGGCTGGGAACGTTACAACAACGAGGCTGCTTTTAGGAAACTGGAAATCTTAAGAAATGTCAGAGTGGAAAGAATCGATGGACAAATGATGAGAATCGCCTCCTATGAGAAAATGTGGGGTTGGAATTAACAAAGAACACAAGACTACAGAAATGTGGGAACATGGCATCGTGTTTTGAGGAATTAAATAACCCTTGTGTCACGCTGTAATATGTCACCTGGGCTGTAGTTTCTTACTGCACATCTCAAAATGGTGAAGAATGACTGTTGATTAAGCTGCACAGATGGGAAATAAACGTTTGAATATCCGAAGAACAGCTGGCTGGTCCCAGTGGGACTGTCAAACACCACTCACCTGCAGCTGATCGTTTTAGCCACAAGAGGGCGCCACGAGACCACACGTTTTAGGGGGACCTGAGGACAACAATGATGACCTCTGACCTCTGTGGAGCGGTGTGCCACGTCAGGCTGCTTGGACTTTTCTCACATGGACACAGCAGGATATACATTTATATATATGTGTTTATAAATTCAATTTCTCTGAAACAGAAAAATGACTTTACCATGAGCTCACTCATGCCGTGTTTACAGGAAGTAGAAGCCTGGGCGGCTCTTAATTTCCTCTGTTTCAAGGAAAATAAAGACAATAATCTCTTAAACCTACTGTCACAAATCTGGACGTCAAGGTGGACACCGGTCTCACTTTGGACAGGCAGGCCCTCAGTTGTGGGATGCCCTCTGCATCTCTGCGTGTTAGACGGGGCGGCTTTTGACCCAGCGTGGGAGTTTGTCTTGCTGCTTTACAACGATAAGACGAATCACTACAGAAGGTCAGAGGAGAAAGGTGCAATAAACAGAAATCACCCAGATGGAGGAACACTGAAGACCCCTCACCTACCAAGACACACACTAGACTAGACATGAGGGACATCCACAGTCCTGGCCACATGTCAGAAACCAGGCACAGTTAGGAAACACAAAATCTACAGAAAACAGTTAAGGTGCAAAGGTGTGACACAATATGAGATATGTACAGAAATAAAGTGACTGTCTGTGAGTTGGGGTTTGTTATCTGGGGGGATTCGGCCTCTGTTCAGCAGGCTGACTGCAGTACGGAGGAAATGTCAGTGTCCTTGGGCAAGACACTGAACCCCAAGTTGCTCCCAAGGAACCTGCTTGGCAGCCACCACCATCGGTGTGTGATTGTGTGTGCGAATACGTGAACGAGAAGCTAGAAGATAAAAGCACCACCAGCCATTCACCGTTCACCGTTACTCGACAGAGAAACTGGTCGGAATGAACGGTGACACACAGGCAGCAAGACCGTGGAAAATAAGTCCGTACAGAGAAGAATGAGGAGGTACGAACAGGAGACCAAGGGCAGCAGCTGAGGACTGGGATCGCAGGGAGCCTTAGCTGATGAGGGGTAACTGCTGCACGTGCACATACAACAAACAAAACAGTCGATATAATATTGAAACAGAACAAGAATTCATAACTCATAACAGGAATAAGAACAAAGTCACAGAAATCAGCTTAAAAATAATTTTGAATTGAATTCAGAGTTTTACTGGCAAAACAAGGGAACTACCACGACCAAGAAAGGGTCACCTCCCTACGCAATTCAAATTGGGAACAATAACCTATGACCTCTAATACTTCAGATATGACGTGTTTGGGCCTTTACTCAGTTCATATTACAGGAGTTTATGCAATCTGCAAGTCATTTACATGAAAATCAATCACAGCATCGATAAAAACCAAGTTTTTGTTTTGTTACTCTAACCTACAAAGACCAGAGTTTATTACTACTTACATTTAATTTTCAAGGACAGGGACACGCTCTCTCATTCAAATCAAGCTCTCACCCTAAGCAGAATTACAAAGGTATTATTAGTTCTCTAATATTAACATTCCAAAGGAAAGTAGGACTGTAAATAAGTCACTAAAACTATTTGGTCGTCAGAGTTAATTTCTACTGAACTCACTGCGAGTATGGAACTACAACACAAAGTCATGATTCAGTTAGTATCATTTGCTTTTTCATCAGCTGATGTAAAGGTGAATCGCTAAATCTAAAAGACTTTGGATTACTTTCTGAGGGACACTTTATTTATTCATGAGGGTTGAGATGTTGTAATCACAAATACATATACATCAATTCATCACTTCACAACTACACTAAAAAAATCAGAACTGAGAACATGGGCACTGGAAAATTACATTGATTGCATATTGGATTCCTTAATTCCTTTGCATGTGAGCAAACACTCAAATAAATGAGAAAAAGTGTTTCCTGCTTATCTTTTATAGATACATATAGACATATCACTGTACATGTGTACTGTGACTTTTTGATGCTCGGTAATTTCTCTTCATATTGGCATTTACCATTATTTGATATTTTGTTGCTAAATGTGGGTCAGTGACCTGCACACGTTTTACATTTCAAATTAATTTAAAAAAATCGTCAACTGGTCAATATTCACGTAACACACTATAAGTTCATTATTCAGTATCGATATGAAACCACACATCATCAAACACTTTCAGCCATGCTACATAAATGACTTCAAATAAACAGTGATAATGTATTTGGGGGAAAACGAGCCTTGTTGTTACGCTTAAAGACGGACATTTATCACAGCACTACAGGGTCGGGTTTATTTCACATTTGTTGTAAAGTGAGAGTTTATCGCATCATGCTTTTTCATTTTCTGAAACACTGACAACGGAGCCATAATTTAGAACTGGGACTTTCATTTTTAGTATGTTAGACCCTGGGTCCACGGGAGCTTTTACTGTCCAAAACGCGGCTGCAGAAAGGTGTGGGGCTAGTTTTAGGATGTGCAGTAGATCCAGAGTAGATGGCCTGCACTGCCGAAAAACACGCCTTACTGCAGCCGCTGGGTAAAGTTTTCAGGAAACAGTCCTTTCTGAGCAGCTGCTCCGAGCGCTGACCAGTCGCTTTCTTTGAACCCCGTGAGCCACCCAGCCTCCTGAAGCAAAAAACACACGGTTAACACTCAGTGGATTCCTTCTGAACAACGGGCGCTGAACCTGCAGACCTGTTCTCACCTGGTCCTCTAACGAAGCCGTTGGAACCACCAACACAACTTCACCTCTCTTCAGTTCCAGCTCATCAGAGTTTGCAGCTTCAAAGTCGTGCATCGTCTCCACCTGCACAAACACCATCATCACGTCTGGGAACGGCACATGGTTCACAGGCAGCTGACGCACATTTTCATTGCCAAAATGACCCACCTTGTACAGGAAGTCGACAGGCAGTCCTGACACTGCAACAGACGGACTCATGCTTTGAATGCTCTGGTTTTCACTGCTCACGCCATTGTCACCGATGGCGACGGGAGAGATGATGTCAGCGTCACGGTCGTCATCACCTTCATTACTAGAGGCAGGCTCTATGACCACGGAGGGGATCGGCATCTTTTCCTGCACGTAACAAACCACACAAGCTTTTCTGTACCTCGTCAGCTCAACGTGTGACCGCTAACAGGAGGAACTTTCAGCTCCGTGTTTACACTCCATCCCTCATGGCTTAACCCTCCTGTCGTGTTCGGGTCAAATCTGACCGATTTACAACTTAAAACACTCATAAATATTGTTTTTTTAAATCTGATTCCATCAAGACCCCAATGATATCCTCCACACTGTGCACCGGAACATATAAAAGTGACGATCACCTCTTTAGTTGAAGTTTGAGTGTTTAAATCGACCTTGTTACATCTGTGGTGTTCCCGGTCAAAAGTGACCGTCATAGGAAATGAATGGGTTTCCAGACTAAATTCATCCATCAGACAGAAAACATCCACATACACACCAACCAAACTCACTCACACACACATTTCAGACTGAACAGTGTCTTTTGCTGGTACACATCTCTTTCCCGCGTTTATGTGCTGATCCTCCCACGTGAACCAGCTTCCTGATGACACACTGTATCATATCTTCACACAGACTGGACAGGTTTCTATGATGTGAACCCATCTCTTTCCCAGGCTTTTGTGCCTCCCCCACGTGAACCACACCATTCCAGACTAATCAGTGTATCACCTTCACACAGACCCCATATGCATATAGCTTGATGTTTGCCTTGCACTCCTTTTACTGAGGCGACTGACCAAGCGGTTCTCTGTCAAAGAGGTTCTGGTCCAGGTTTTTGGACATGATGAAGAGGGCACTGAAGTTGAACCAGAGATAGAGGAAGATGTGGAAGACAACACGGATTTTGATCCAGACTTTGAGGAGACTGACCAGTCAACAGAAGGACAGGGAGAGGCACCTGAAGATACATTCCAGTCCAAGAGGGGACATTTGCTCTGGTCTTCATCCGCCAGGACAGAGTAAGTAGAGCGAAAGTGGAAAACATCATAAAGATGAAACCAGGGCCAACACACAGGGTATGTGACATCTCGTGTGGAGACATGAAGTCCAACTTCCAACTCTTTTTACTAGAGTCTATTGAGAGAATTCTACTGGAAATGACAAACCTGCAGGGGAAGCGTGTGTTTGGGGACACCTGGAGAGAAATCGACCTGGTCGACCTCCAAGCCTACATAAGTAAGCCATCAACCCAACCTGGAAGCAGAGGAAGAGTTTCTAGAGGAGACTTTTCCTAGGAGAGCTGGGGAAAATTTTGGTGACTTCTCTTATTCAACGGCGCCAGCACATTCTCTGCACACCAGCCTCCTGGCTGCTCTCGCCAACAAGGACACGGGCAGAAAAGGAAGCACTGTGATCTCTGTGCCTTTAGAGGCAACAAAACAAGCCTGAGACGCTGCAAATGTGATGTCTATGTTTGCAAGGCCCAGTCTGAACTGAGTGTCACATGTCAATCATGTGCCTGAATTCATATGCACAGACATGCACCCCCCCATACACCCAACTTCATGTTGAGTGTATGGGGGGGTGTTTGGTTTTCCATTTATTTTTTCCATTACATGTTTATTTTGTAATACTTTTACTGTTTCAGTTATTTTATGTCAAATTCTATCAATTCAAGTTAAACACTAGTGTGAGACATTGTTCACAGCTAAAGAATGTTGAGTAAAAAATTTGGTGGTAAAAATTTGTTTTTGTGCTAATTTAATAGCAGTTAAAACAGGAACACTGAAGTAAGGGGCAGGAGACGAACACGACAGGAGGCTTAAGAGCACGACACCAGAGCAACGTTCACATTGTTCTATTTGCCAATAACGGGAGAGCCAGAGATCTCCCTACATCACCACAGTGGCACTGGGGGACGAGACAGACATCAAACCCTGGTAGCCCAATGACAAATGAACCAAGAGTTTTTAAGACATGTCCTATATAACAGTGGAGACATATTCTCCACCGATACAGAACTTGGAGTCACAGCCTGTGTCGCAGTGAGTCCTGTTACACTGCAGGTATCGACAAACTCTGGGTGACATTTACCGATGGAGCAGCTGAAGCGGTTGTTTCTTCTACCGCGGGAACCTGTGCAGACAAAAGCGTGAGATTTTACAGTTACATCATGATTTACACTTTCTGCACAATCTATGGACATTAGCAATTTTTTCCAAAAACAAAAGACAAACTGCAAAATACCTCAACCTGCTCCATCTTCTCAGAGCTTGGAGATTTCGCAAGAGACTGTGCGGAGAAATAAAATCATTTAGTAGACAAACAGGCAACACCGACCACACAAACCTGACGTCCTGTCATTGCTCGTACGGAGGCGTGAGCCTGGAGGATAAATACAGAAATTGGCGGTAAACACAGTCAGCAGTTTTGTGACTGGCAGTTTTCAAATGAAACTCATCTTTAGAATTTAAAGTTTCACGATTTCAAATTGTGTCCTAACGCAACAGTCACGTTTGACTCGACTGCCCTGCTCTGTCAGTGTGATGGGGTAAAGCGATTGGTGCTGAATGTGTGTTTGGAGATCAAACAAGCTTTCATCAGTCTACGTTCCTTTAATCCTGTGGACTGTTGAACTGCAGCGAAGGAAAGCACTGGAAAGCTGGAAGATTTCCAACACTTGGCTATTTTGAGCAGGCTGATCGTAGCTCCCAACTTAAAGTCCTTTGTTTTTAGAAACACAATGAGTCACAGCAAGAACCTGTGAACCCGTTTCCCATGAGCCCCAAAGTGATTTCACAGGGGGTCCCCTTTTAATGTTTATACATGATTCTCACTTTTATGAAGCGTGTGCTTATGTCTGAATCCCAGAGTGAACACGAGAAAGACGACAAAGTGACGATGGTGACGACGCTACTTCAGAAAAGATAAGCAATCAACATGTCCGCTCACCGCACACTTGTCTTCCTCTGTTCCCTCAGAACTTTCTGCTGTTTCCTCCTCCCCAGAAGGAGGCGCCACAGGTTCCTCCTCCTTTCCTCCTGGCAGGGAAAGAGCGGGTTCCTCACCGTTCCGGGGAGATGGGAGTTTGCTCTGTTCCTCCGGTTTTGTTGAGACAGCAGCTTGTGTCTCTGAGGCTTGAGCAGCTTCTGATGATTCTGTATTCAATTTGTTCTTTGACAGAGAAAGAGACTGGTCACACGTGTAAAACACACGTGTTTCCCCATCAAAACACTGATCCCAAAAATTTCTTGTGGATCTAGATGTGGTGGTTTAGGTGAGCAGCTTGCATGGAGTGTGAATGTGCACAACAGTGTAAAGCTCTTGGAATAAACGCACTATAAAGGGGCCATTTACCAAGTAGCAACTCTTCAACAGAATAAAGCTGCAGCTGAACGTGCTAACGTCGGGTGAATAGTATGATTTTGCAGATGAGTACACTTTTATTCAATGCAAACAGGGTAAAGGCAATTAGGCTGGGAGACACAAAAGGTACAAAACGGACTGTACATCTATAGAAGCTGGTGCGTAGATGAAGGCCAGCAATTAGAAATCATTCAAAATCCCAGAATGTCTGTAAAAGTATTAAATATAAATGAAACATAATCATGTCAAATATGTTATCTCACAGAAAATGTTCAACTGAATTTTATACTCACCATGTTATCAAAATCAGCAAAAAATGACGTCTTGGTCACGTCCTTCAGGTAGCATGTGTGACAAAGAAGAGGAGTTCAAAACCAAGAAATCAGCAGATGTTACATTCACATTTACAGCGAAACAAGGCGAGATAAACGACACTGAAGGAAGCAAGAGAGGTTAAAGGGACACGAGGAGACGGAACGTTTCAGGAACTAGACGCTAAGACGTTAGACAGATGGGGCACGAGGAGAGAAGGTTGGTGGGAA
This sequence comes from Channa striata, assembly GCA_033026295.1. Classification (NCBI taxonomy): domain Eukaryota; kingdom Metazoa; phylum Chordata; class Actinopteri; order Anabantiformes; family Channidae; genus Channa; species Channa striata. The sequence goes on from CM065185.1 coordinate 21,172,367, forward strand.
AAATCCACTTTTCTTTTCCCACATAGACAAAGGTAGAAATTTCTGCTCTTCACCAGTAATAACAACCTATTTCCCTCTTTTGTATGACATTTATTTTTAGCTGTTTCTCTTCTTTTCTGTTGTATTTTCTCTCTCTCCTTTTATACAGAGTAGAACACACACAAGTTTTCTATATATTGGAAAACTGAACCATTTCACATGACTGATGCGTTTAGGTTAAATGGGTCTGACATCATTTCTGAGCATGGATTTGATGTGGAAAATCAAAGTGTGGCATGGTCAGGCAGAGAAAGCAGACAGGAGGAGCTCAGGCTGGGATTCATATTTAAAAACTACTTTCAGTTTGTCTCTCAGTCTGCGGGAGGGGTCAAGTCAGGAGCGGGATTTTACTGATTTCTAATGAACTCAAAGCCAATCTACCACACGGAAGAGGGGGAGTCAAATACCTCTTCTTTTTCTGTTTCTAGTTCTTGGTATAATTTTCCAAATCTCCGGTTTGCTGCTTCATCTTCGGACATATCTGAATTTTCTGGTTCTTTGTGAATTCTCTGAACGTTTGTGCCTTGAGTTCCATCTGCTGCAGCTCCACTGATAGACGCAGACATTGGTTGAATGGAAGAAGATTGGAAGTCACTGCTGTCACTGACTTGCTGCCAGGACATGGAGATGGAAGAAGCAGAGGCTGCTGGGAAACTGTTAACAAAGGAGTCTGTGTCCCACCCGCTTCTTCCAGCCCCAGGCACCATAACTCCACCTTTCTCTAATATCTCAGGAAGCTGGTAAAACCCACAACCACCCCCTTCCTTTCCAAACTGTGTTTCAGAAAAAGGACCAGAATCAAACGCACCTCCTCCCCGAGTTTCAGCAAAAGGATCCGAATCAAACGCACCTCCCCCTTCAGTTTCAGCAAAAGGATCCGAATCAAACGCACCTCCTCCCCGAGTTTCAGCAAAAGGATCCGAATCAAATGCACCTCCTCCCTGAGTTTCAGTAAAAGGATCCAAATCAAACGCACCTCCTCCCTGAGTTTCAGTAAAAGGACTAGAATTAAACGCACCTCCTCCCTCAGTTTCAGCAAAATGATCCGAATCAAACGCACCTCCTCCCTGAGTTTCAGAAAAAGGATCTGAATCAAACGCACCTCCTCCCTGAGTTTCAGAAAAAGGATCCGAATCAAACGCACCTCCTCCCAGAGTTTCAGCAAAAGGATCCGAATCAAACGCACCTCCTCCCTGAGTTTCAGCAAAAGGATCCGAATCAAACGCACCTCCTCCCTGAGTTTCAGCAAAAGGATCCGAATCAAACGCACCTCCTCCCCGAGTTTCAGCAAAAGGATCCGAATCAAACGCACCTCCTCCCTCAGTTTCAGCAAAATGATCCGAATCAAACGCACCTCCTCCCTGAGTTTCAGAAAAAGGATCTGAATCAAACGCACCTCCTCCCTGAGTTTCAGAAAAAGGATCCGAATCAAACGCACCTCCTCCCTGAGTTTCAGCAAAAGGATCCGAATCAAACGCACCTCCTCCCTGAGTTTCAGCAAAAGGATCCGAATCAAACGCACCTCCTCCCCGAGTTTCAGCAAAATGATCCGAATCAAACGCACCTCCTCCCTGAGTTTCAGAAGTAATCCTACTTTTGTCCTTTTTACGGTTTGCCAAAACATTTTGGACTGCTGCTACACCCTCACCGCGGCCCACCCATCCCTCTGAATGTTCATCATCGGTACTTGCCCACCCTCCCCCCTGACCTCCATCAGCCCACTCTTCAGCAGTTTCATATTCAGACCCAGAGCCCTCTGGGGACCGGGAACATTTGTCTCCCCTTTCCTCTGAGCTGTCTTCAATCTGTTCACCATACTCATTGATGAATACAAGTCCTGGGGTGGACTTCCTGTAGTCTTCCGACCAAACTACACCTCCTGAATCTGTCTGCCCCGTTTCATCTTCAGCTGCCTCAGAGAGCTGAGGGCTGGGCTCGGACTCAGAGGCCCGTTTTCTAACCTCGTCTTTAGCTGCTGTGGGTGGCTCACTGTCCAGAGGAGATGGAGCCGTGTCTCCACCCTGCTCCCAGCCATCTGCCTGGGCCCATCCCTGAGCCGCAAACTGTGGCCCCTGTGACCCTTCGGCAGGAACCCCTTGTGCAGCAGGGGTCTCTGCTCCTGAAGCAGCATCTCCGTTTGCTGACGCTGCACCAAAGTCCGCAGACCAATCAGCAACAAAACCAGCATCTGCAGCCTGTTTGAGACAGGCAGGAAAACAAGGTTAGAGCTGGATCCCCGACCTTCGCCGTGAAGTGGAGCGGACCAACATGACAACACAGAGACTGGCTGTATAAACCATAAATCCTCATCGTGACTGACAAAGACATGTGCATCTTAATTTTCAGCTTAATGACCCTGTAGTGTCTTTATGAATTCTGCGTAAACATTACAAGAAAAAACATTGCAGATATTAGTAGGAAACGTTTGCATTTTTACATTAATATAATTGACCTGTATCGGTAACTGAAATTCTAAATTGTAACTGCTAACATGAACATGTAGAGTGTGTGTGTGTGTGTGTACTTACAGTTTGAGATGTTTGGGTGTTTGCCTTTAAAAAAAACAGTAAAAATAATATTCATACCTGCAAAGACTGATCTGTATTTACTCATTTTAGGCTTAGAGAACTACATTTTTATTCATCTCCTAAAATCATAATACGAGTGTTAAAAGCATTTAAGACAAAAAACTTACCGACCACATGTCCCAGGGTACAGCAGTCTGAAAGGGCAGAGCGTACGGTTGCTAATGTGGCTCAAACTAATTATTTCACACAGATTGATATTAATAACATATGAAGACCATCAAATGTTTCGTCTGTGGAGAATTCTGGGGCATTTTGTTTTTAAATTGTTGACAATTCAATTCAAAAACAACTTAGTTCAATTTTGGATAAAGGAAACGAGTTGTGCTGTGTGCCAAACCGCTCATCCTCGGCCCACTGAGCTGCATATTAAAAATAACTCTCAGCGTAGCTGCTTGTGATGAGGCCCATTCAAAAAGCAGCAGAAAACGAGGTGGCTGCAGCGGAGCTGGTCGCTCAGGGTGAGCGGTTTGACTCCTGCACATGTTCTGAAGCCTTCACACTGAACCGCTGTTGTTCCCGCTGGGATCGTATATGTGGACGTGTGATTCAATGAAAACACTATATGAGCAGATCATTTTCCAAAAGCTGTGTTCGTTTTTCATTTCAGGTGTTAAAGGTTTGCTGGCACGTGTCAGCAGCGCAGAGCTGTCAATTACAGAAATGGTTTTAAATTCTAACCATGTCTCTCTGACACTGGGACTGAATCAGACAACTGTCAAGTTGTCAGTTTTTCTGCCCAGAAACATTTACCGTCCATCAGTGAACTGTGATGTGTGTGAAACCGTGAAATCTGACACACTGATCTGTCAAAGTCATTTTTCATGTTGTAATTGTTTGCACAGATATTCTCCTGTCAGCCCACATTTGTAGGTCACCACTGCAGGACATTAACTTAGCGTCTCCTTCTGTCTGTCCTCGTCCTTAGGTGTCCCCGGCTTTGGAGGTACTGGTCCTACCAGTTTCTGGACAGGTCTTGTTAGCCCTTAGTGCTGCATTTGACGCCACTGATCACAACATTTTATTACAGCGACTGGAACGTGTCATTGCACTAGCTTGGTTTATACGTTACCTAGATTTGAATTTGTTCGTGATTTCGATAAGTAAAGGCTCGTGTTCAATGAAAGTAACCTGTGGTATCGGTGAAACACTTTCATCTGGCTGGAAGGCGTCAAAGTCCATGTCAAGAAGAGATTCTCCAGGTCTTTCATTGAGCTGCAGACAACAATGGAAGAGTGAGAGGTGTGAACAGGTGAGTCTGTGTTTGTGCTGTGGATCAGCCAACGTCAGCGAACACCTGAGGGAGAACACAGACCTGTGAGGGCGAAGGTGCCGGTAAAAACTCTCCTCCAAACAGGTCAATGATCTGCTCTTCTGCCACCTCTTTGGTTGGAGTGACCTTTGGTGGTGGGGGCACCGGTGGCCCCTTTTTAAGCTACAAAAAACACACAACACGTTTAACGAAGCAGCAGAGTTATTTATGTTCTACTGTTCAAAATCAAAAGGGTGGATGGAGCATCACGGACTTTACAGGGACGACGATAGAGTCCGACACCACACAGTCTTTTTTTATATACATTTATGAAAAATATCTATTGGTCAATGTGTAAGGCGTGACTCTGGACTACGTCCAACCATCCCAACACCAACACTTCAGTCTGTGCTTCTGATGGTGCTGCTACACACACGCTGCTTTAAACATCAGCACAGACTAATAGGAAGAGTGGAGGACGTCCGAGAAACACAACATGAAACGTGGGGCTTTCCCGGACCTGAAACGAGGCATTTCTATTGGCTTTCAGGTTCCTGTTAGTACTGAATGTCTCAGAAAATATTTTGGTGATAATGGAAACAGATGATTTTTGAAATTCTGCGCAGCACCTGAGCCGATCAGTGATCGGACCCTCAGTGGTGAAAAACAGGTAGCAAGCACATCACGGTGATTAACGTGAACACATGAACAGGACAGAGACACACGACACTGTCACAAAACTCCACCATTTCTACTCTACTGCTGTGATGGAGGGAGCTCATTTTTAAATCACTGGTTCCCACGAGGGAGTTCAGGAGAAACCAGCACAGTCACTGACAGTATCACTGTGTCCATCACCGGTCACAATCTACGATGATCCACCGTCAGGACCTCGTTTTGTTTCCTGGTCGTCTGTCACACACACACACACACACTGTTTCCTTTGCAGCCAGCTTTCTTTTTGTTTGTCTCCAACTCAATTTGTGACAGTTATGACTTTGTATAATGATTTCTAGATATTCTCTAAATTATTTCCTCAATCTGAACCACCATACACAGTTAATACAGTGAATGAGCTGCTGGATTAGGGTCAGGAGGTGTAAGGTGTCAGGAGATATGTAAGCAAGTGTTTTACAGAAACCTGGGAACCAGTGTTTTAGAAACCCTATGACTTCACATGCATAAACACATTTCTCCAAATACATTTTACTAACATGAAAAGGCCATTGAACTCCAACAGTCAAAGTTAGGTCCATGACCTGAACCATTAACCATCATGTGTTGACTCTTCAGCGCTGGTGTTACTGGGTTAGGGTGAGCCACAATATTAATACCACCTGGTGGTTATAATACACACTGAAATTGTGTGTTTTTTCTGCGGTTATGATGAACTAGTAGGTGCAGATGCATCATGTTCGCAATAAAGTGGTTAAAGTCAGCTTCATCTTTATCAAACTGGCCTTTGACCCCAAGTTTTTTATATGTGCTGTACATGTTTTCCAATATTTACCAAAATCAGTATTTTTTAAATAAGATTTTCTTTGTGAAGTACTTTGGCTTTAAACTTTAACAAATATGTGGATGATCTGGAGAAGTGTATGTGGCTCAGCATGATCATGCGGACCCTGCTCCTCCATCACATTATTAAGACCACCAGTACTAATGTTGTGGCTGATTTGTGTGTGTGTTATGTTAAACACTGAGAAATGACAAATGATGATCTTCCATGTCACTCACCAATAAAAGACAATATTGCAGCAAAGAAAAACAGAAAAATACTAAAACGTTTGAAATGTTTACTAAGAACAGAGATTAGAGTTATAGATGGAATTTACAGTGCTGTGAAAAAGTCTTCGAGCGTCTTTGTATTTGTCGTTTTATCAAAGATACAAAGACCTGTCTCACAAAATGGCCCAATGCCGGGCGCCAGGCCCGGTTCTGCCTCTGCGTAGCTGAACTCATACTCAAAACAGAATCTCTGACACTGCACCTGACACCTGGTAACCTGCAGAGGTCGGCAGGGGCGGAAAAATATCTGTGGGTTAGAGCTGTTTTAAGAAAATCAATGAGGACAAAAGTAAAGCTGAATAAAAACTCTTTGTTTTCTGACATCAGCAACAATGAGGTAATATATAGACAATCTAAAGATATGTACAATAATGTCTTTAGAGCTGTACTGATGAAAAGGTGGTGGAGGGGCCTTATACTTCAAGTCCGTACATAAAGAACCTGAACTGTCCACAAATCATCGCATTACGCCGGTGTGGTGATGTATTCCTTCTTCTGTGTTGACTGGTGATTTAAACTGTGACTGGCTTAGGCCCGTTTCTGACCCATTGAAAGAACCTGAACTGTTCAGATCGAGGGTTCTTTTTCAGAGCTATTGCAGGTGAAAAAAGGGGGTCTGTTTGTTAGGGACATTATTATTTATTATTTATATACAGAATATTGCACATTTAAATGTCCACTTCTATGCTAATGACACTGTTTACTGATGAATACAAGGGACAGGGTCCGGGGTCCTATCCCTGGTCCTTGGGCAAGACACGGAATCCCGAGTTGCTTGCAGCGGTCCAGACGAGCACCCTGCATGGCAGCCGTCGCCAGTGTGTGTGTGAGTGGATCAAATGACTCTAAGTGTCTTTGGATAGAAGCGTCTGCTAAATGACTAAATGTCAATGTAAATGTACTAAATAAACGTTGTGATCTGTGTAGCCTCCATTTCTGTGTTATAAAACCTGGACCTGAGCTACATTCTTCTACCTTGAGGTAAACGTGTTTCCTCAGTCTCCCCAAAGATAAAGGAACAGAAAACCTTTGTTCCTCCCCACCTCCCCACTTCGGTTCCCAAGGTTCACAGACACAATCCACATCTCCGGCTAGGACCCCAGCCATTAACGCTGCGAAGGAAGGATCCCTTAAACTACACCTGTAAATTTCTCTTATCAGACTCAACTAGCAAATTAAAAGGAAACAGAGGGAATGGAATGTAGGAACTTTCTTTTGGACTCCTAACCTTAGAAACTGGATGTACCAAATTTCCACGTTCAGAAGAAGTTATGCAACAGTTTGGTGCAACTCTGGTTATTCTAGGTCGAAAATTCATGAAGTTACAAATTAGAAGGTTTTATCCAGGAATGACGGAAAGAGTGAGACAGCACACCATTGCATCTGCTGGGGAAATTATAGGTGTATTCTAGGTGGGGTTCACCATGTCACAGATCGTGTTTGTCTGCATAAAGTTTAAATGTCATACTTTTATCAATTCTGTACATTACACATGCATCTTGCCTTTACGTGTATACACCCGCTCAGGTACATGAACGAGATAATGTCACGTTTTAGTAATTCAACCCTACGATCCATTAATTATGTCCCAATGATGTATGATTAAAATGACGAATTGTTGCTGTGTGCCATCACTGTATTAATAGGTGTCAAACAAAACTGATTCGATGTGTAAGATGTCATCTGCTCCATTTTATTCATGTGGACCTGCATATGCATGTTATGTCGGGGACATTGTGAACTTCATATATTCTATCACGTGGTTAAGAACGTGAACTGTTATGATGTTTCAAACGACATAGAAATGTGATGTGTTACTTTAATGGTGTGAAACACTTTTGGGCTTGATGAAAAGAGAAATCTATACTCGACTTTGTGTGATTAAACCGAACAAAGGATTTAATGTGATCTACAGGAGGGACTAGCTCTGCCCTCCGCGGTAAATTTGAATTCAGCAGCGAAATAAAGTTAAAATTCCTTTGTGAGAGTTCCAGCTCGGTTCCACTTCGAGCTTTTAAACAACTTCAGAATTCCATCCTGAAGAAGAAATGTGCCTCAGTTAAGAAAAGCTGAAGTTGTTAAAATTACTTTTTGTGGTCAATTCTCTCGTTTGTAACTTTTCAAACTATTGTTCTTAAGCGTGCACGTCTTTCCTGCCTATTTTTTTCTTTGTTAGTCATTTTTGACGATCGGAACTCCAAGACAAAATTAAATTTTTGTTTGTAACTACAAAATGCTTCAAAGTTAGTTCCAGACTGAGCCCGAGATTTTTATTCAACAGCCATATTTTTATCAACCACTTTTGTTGAATTATTCAAATTCAACATCTTCGGCTCCACCCGGCTCTGTTTCGGACCGGACAACCAGCGCCTCTGTAATTCGGCTCAGCCGCCAGCAGAACCAGACCACGTTACTGGAGCCTGCCATCTGACCAGGTGAACGCTCCTGTGGGCCAGTTAAATCTTTGCAGCCACAGCGGATCCTCGCTCTGATAGCTCGCCTGTTAACAGAACCGAGACGGTCCGTCCTGCTCTACAAAAGAACCGGTACCGACTGACGCCTAACTTGGCAGAACAACCTATAGCAGCTCCCAGGCCAAGTATAAATATCTCTCTCTGTTTTATGGAAACTCTGGTGTCTGTACAGCCGATAAACCAATGGAGCCTTTATGAAGTTTATATCTAGAGTTTCTAAAATATAATTTCCGTTACTTGGAGGTAAATAGTAACTAGACTCATTTCTCGAGCCCAAATTCATCACACACACACTGTCATACCTGCTCAATTTATCAGTTTACTTAGAATTGGTTATTTCATGTTTTGTTGTTTATTCATTTATTCCATTTACACACTCATACTTATCTATATTCATTGTAGTTGTAGATTGATACATAATTGAAAGGAACTTGTTCTGTGTTTGTCTTTCTTCAGAGAAACAGACAAAGTCACTGAAACAGTAAAGAACTCATGACAGACTGATCTTGGGTCAAACTTAATGTTATTGTTACTGTGAACCATCGGCGGTTCCGATAATATTTAAAACATAGCTTGGTTCAGCTTATAAACCTGGTGCCCTATTTCGAGGAAATTAATGCGTTTGTATTAATATTAAATTACCCAAGTCGCGTTAAATTGCCACATCTGAATATACAAAAAAACTAAACGTCTGCCCTTTACTGCTTCAAAACCTGCAAGATACTTCTGCAGAGAAGGGAATTATGGGTAACCGTAGATCGCAGACGTTCACAGATGTCCCGACACACACACACCGCCAAAGTCTCAACAAAGCATTGTGCAGAGATGTGTGTTAACCAAGCTGATTGGATAATGTCAACTGATTTAAGAACAGAAGACTAGAAACATAACCGTTGATTTCATATAAAATGTATCTATGTTGTTAAAACTATTCTATTGCTTTGTTGCTGCTTAATTCGGTCTTTAGTGTATTATTGTGTTTTCTTTGTGTATTTTTATTTATGATATATATTCATAAATATATTCAATAGCAACAAAGAGCAGGACATTGTAGTTCACTACGTCTATGCACTAATTCACATCCTCATCTGAGTTATGAATGCGAACTCTTCACACACTGTCTCTGGTTATTGTCAGTTAGTTCTCTACGCCATGAAAATCAGTGACCACATCGTCCTGCCAAACAACAATTCTTGCAGGAGACTGAAAAAGTTCATCAGGTCCATTTTATCATTTACATCCGTTTCCCTCTACAGGCACTGAGTGATCACAAATGCCGAACACGCGCGTTTACTTACTGTTTCCGGATCGTTTCTTATCTTTCGGCTAATTCAGGTTTGTTCAACTCGATACTCCCCTCTCCGGGACATGTCGGGCTCGACACGTGTCAGTGTATGTGAGTGTAGGTCTGCGTTGACGTGTATGTGTATCGACGATGAAGAATAATTTGGACTTCGATCTGGCCGAAGTGAGGGAAGAAAACAGACCGCTGTCACTGTTGCTTATACTCAGTGTCATTAATATATTTCTTCATACAGAGCTCACATTCGAGCTCTCTTACACCTACAGTGAAATGATATATATTTTTTAAAACAGCTGATTTGAATACCATAGATGCAGTTTGGGGTCACCTGGACAGACAACAACATAAAAGACAGCCCACGTCCGAAGACCTCCAGAAGGCTGGTAAGGATACTGAGGAAAACGTCAAGACGGTTTGCCTGAAAGAATTTAAGAAATGCTCCATGCAAAAGGTTTGGCTGTAAAAGCCATTTTGCTTCTGACACCTAGTTTTTTAATACTGTTTCCGTATTATCTGGACCTTGAAGGAAATATGGATTGCCATTAAAACTGCTAAAACCATAAAGCTGATAGGGACTCAAGACTTTTGCACAGTACTAATATCTTGTTGAAATGAAAATGTTTTACACATGAACTTTGTTATCTACCAATATCTATAAATTCTTCTGGCTCTAGCTAAGATGTGGGTCTGTACTCGGGTCGGACTGGACGTACCTGTATGGGAGATTTGGGCCGTGTTGGTCCAGGTGAGATGGGACGAAGCATATGATTGGAACTGCCATCGGGACTCTCTGGTGGACTCTCATCTTCTGGTGGTGATGGGGTTCTTGCAAGTCGTAGTGGTCCTGAATCACTGAGGGACCCCCAAAGGAACAACAGTCACATGACATCAGAATCGTGTGATTGGCTGCTCAGCGCCACTTTATGTGTCCCAGGTGTTTCCATTTACATTAGGTACATTCTGAACTTTGGGTCATGTGGCTGATCACATTTTATTTTCTAAATGAACTCGGACTGACCTTGGGGCTCCTTGGATCGTGAACATTTTGTCGGAATGTTGCTCCCCCAGTTTGGTCATCACTTCATACAGCTGCCTGCACACCTAGACAGGTACACTAAAGTCATTTTTGAGTCCTTGAATTTTATCTCTGTATGAAACATGAACTTTAACACTTATAATGTACAGAAACAACTTGTTGTTGCTAAAAGCGCCTCCCTGTATTGGTTGCGGAGGTGCCGTCTGTCTGCATTAAAAGAAGCTCAAACCTTCTTACTCTTATTAAAAGCTTCAGTGAACAACTCACCAGAGAGATCTCACGGTGAAACTTTGCCTCAAGATTTGTCACACTCTTGAAAGTGCTGATGTAGAAGCCAACGCGGCTACAGAAAGAAAATACAACGGCTGGTCATACTTGGTAATTGTTTGTCCCCAAACTTTTTAAAGAGCTTGCTCCAAATGTCAATGTCCAAATGTTCCCACAGAATAATTTCTCAGTTGTACAAACTAAAGCCGAGCTGGGAGCCGACAGCACGTCCAGGTAGCTGCCTGTACCTGGATGTTTACGGTGATTGGACTCACCTGTCCCAGAGAACTGGCAGTTCATCCTGCAGCCCAACGTTCAATTCATCAAACACTTTTTGAGCCTTTTTCAACTCGTCCTCTGCCTGCAAGTAAAAGCAACGCTCGTAACACTTGGACACGTGAAATACATTAGTATTTGTCAACTTTAGCCTCTGTGGAGTTACCTTCATCATCTTGCGGTCATTTTTCATCCCAGAAGCCTGCAGAGTTTCAACATGATGACGAGCACTGTCATAGTCGATGAGTTTTCGACTTCTTTTGGCCACACGAGTCTGAAACGTCACAAAGTTTGTTTTTAAAGTAATTCTGCATCAACTCTGAAAATGTTCCTGTAGCTAAAGACAAAAGGTTTTTGCCTTGAGGTCTGGAAACTGTTGCAGGTACTCGTCCAGGTTTAACAGTGTGGAGTCGACCAGTTTGTTGTGGAAATCTTCCCACATGGCATCACAGTCCTGCATGGAAAGAACAGCTCACTGTGTCAAAACTGAAGGCACAACGTACGATCCCGTGGGACAACAGGCGTTTGCCTGACACTCTACCTGACCACTTGTGTAAAGTGCTGTGGTATGTTTCATGAGTCTAACCTTCCCAATAGTAATGACGTCATCTTTTCCATGCCAATCGGGTTCATAGACTTCGTGCAGAGACTGGGTCAGGTTGATGGAAGCCTGCTGCATTCCTGCAAAGATGGACATTTTTACACTCCACTTCTGTGACTTAAGGCCTAGGGTGCTGGGCGGTGTGGCTCACCTTCACAGACATAAAACAATGCACAACACATCCAGAGCGTGTCTTGATAGCATTGAGGCCTAGTTAGAAATATTAGAATAAAAAGACATTTACAACATTCTAATCAACTTCATTAATAGTAATTGTACTTCTGGGCCCTTTGGTGGTTAAAACATTTGATCTATGGCATGTTCTGTATGCTTCATTTATGTTACAGTCCATGCAAACTTTAGCATAGGATCCACCACAGAGGCAGCTGATCCACCCACATTTTTTCTGCAGAAAGAACTCGAACCCAAAGATCAACGTAGATTGTGCACAGGAAATAAGAACCAGGAGTTTGATGTCATGGTCTGGTCTGTACGAAGTTCACATCGCATAGAATCATAGAATCTCATAGAATCATAGTTTAAATTAATAAACTGAGATTTGGGCTTGGTGGTGAAGTATAGCAACCCATATACTGAGGAGGACCAGTTCTTTTTCAAAGACCAGGTGTGCTAAAGAGAACCAACACTGCTGTTTGGACAGAAATTGGAAATCATGTTCAGAGTTGGGTCAGGTTCTATCACATGTGAGAATGTAAATATTTAAAGAAACAAACCAGTCACACAAATCCACGATCCATGATCCATTTTCATTTAACATCCATAACTTTAAAATGATGAGCCTGCAGTGGTCATTAAAAAAAAAACGTACAAATCCAGCCGTGTTGGGCTCAGACGATCAGGTTTGGACAGAAATATGAAGCCCTATACACGCTCTAATAAAGAGAGGACCATGGTGGCCCACTTAGTCTGTGCTCAGATAGGATCAACAAGTATTGAAAATGCAAAAAACGATTATTTTGCACAAATGTGGACACTCAAATGTGACCAGCTGAGGTGTTAATTGTGTGCAGATTCTCTTCTTACCTATAAAAAATCTCAAATAAGAAAAGGTTGGTGAATATATCTATGAAAACTGTGAAGACTCTTTAAGAGGGCTTGTCAAATAAGGCCCCACCATTGTATTTAGATTCTTGCTGAATGATAACGTATGAATATTTATGTCAGTATTTTATTCATTTATTTATATTTTTTAGTGCCTCAAACGTGTGCACAGCCCCGGATGCAACATGTTTACCAGTGTGTGACATGATATGACGTCTGATGGACCTTTCTGACCTTTAATTGCAGACATGTAGGCCTTCATCTCCCTCTGCAGCCGAGAGCCTTCAGACTGGCAGAACACAGGCACAGTTAATTACACACATCAGGGAAGTGACGTCCGATTTCAAAGTGTTTTTGGTCTGGAGGCGAGTCTGAATGACACAACAGACTGATTAAAATTCAGCAGATGTTCCTTCTGTGCCGTGGGTTTGGGCCAATACTGAGTCAGTAAAAGAACAAGTCCTTTAACATCACCTCAAACATCAGTTTGGTCCAGATGTTCCATTTTCTGTAGCAACTAAAGACTGAGTTTCTGTTGTGTTATAGAAATATCGTAGTCATCAGCAGAAAGTCCACTGAAATGTGAACGTGTGTCTCACCTCTTGTCTCCTGAAGTTAATAACGACTTGTTCAAACTGCTCATCTTTGGTCTCGTCAGCTTTCCCCAGTTTCTGCAGCACCTGAGAACAATTATTTGAAAAATTTTAAGGTCAGACGCTTGTTTTAGCATCAACCTGTTCGGTTCACTCTATAAAATCAACATCATTTACACTGGCAAGAAAAACTTTGGAAATACTGGATTTTTTTTTATATTTTGGTGGTTTTATTCAATTAGTTGGTTGCAAATTAATAACAAATCACACGATTGTTATCTGACCATTATTTTGTGCTCAAATAAGCTCAAGAATTTACTTTGCACAATTAATGGGAATCCATAAGCATGTAGGTGCTTTGAAACGTTTTCTTGTCAGTGTATATATTGGAAAATGATTCTTTCTTTGTGAATAAAATTCTAATTAGGGAAGATCAGAATTTCACATTTTATGGATGTCGTCAGCACCCGGAGAGAGAGCAGAGCTGGCAATTTCATTTTCATTGTCACAGACGAAAAGCAACATCTCAGCATGAAGAATAAAACTGCAGCTTGACGTCTGCAACCAGTCGATTTATTTGAAACGGGTGAAAATTGTCCAAACATTAGAAACAAGCAGAGACTTAGATCAAGACTCTTTAAAATAAAGTTTCCTGGCTGTAAAATATGATCCTGTAGGTCATTTGTACAGGCAGGGAAATCGAGCCAGTATTTTTAAAGGGAACAACAGAGAGACATTTGCCGCCAGTCTGAAGCTCGTGGCTAAAGGTGTCGGATTCAAACGGACTATTTGGGCCTGGGAGTTAAATGACGGTTGGGGACAAAGGATCTCTGGACATTAAGGTTGGAGTCCTGTCCTGCCCAGTGCTTCCAGTGACGTCTGACCAGAAGAACCAGAGGTTTGCAGCACAGGTGAACATCACCGACACACTGTGAACACGAGTGTGTGTGTGTTAATCTAGAAAATGTTCTCCGTTACATTTGGAAGAGCAATTTAAGACGTAACTTAATATTTTTACAGGTATTATTTGCACTACACACTAGTCTCTCCTATAAATAACAATAATGTCGCTGATGTGACGTCAGGAATTACGTCATCGCGCACGACCCCTCACCACGCCGACCTTCAATCACAGAAAAGCTGCTCGCGTCATTTATGAAATACATGAAATTCAATGACACATAACGTAATGATGAGCCGTGTTAATCCGCCTCAGCCAATCAGAGCGCTCCCTGTCGAATTCGGATGATGTTATGTCAGCTGATTCCCTGTCACACCAGGATCGATCAGTTTTCATGTTGAAACCATCTGCAGCTCGATCCGGGAATGAGACAAGCGTCAAATTCCCGGTCGGACGGAGCAGAGGAGACGCCGCGCGGGCCTGCGGAGTCCGCCGGCGTCTCCTCCGTGTGTCCTGCCTCCGGATGTCCTCCAGCCGTCCTCCATCCCTCCATCCCTCCATCCCTGCACCAGCAGCAGCCTCCTACCTTCTCCTGCGCTCGGTTGAGCCGCTTCTGCACGTTTTTTGCGAATATTCCCGTCTTGATTTCCGCCATGACGAGCGCAGACAGCGACGCGCAGATTAACGCCGAGAGCCGCGGGCACGCGCGCAGGGCACGAGGCTTAAAGCGACCGCCCCCGAATTTGTGCCGGTGCGTTAACGAGCGATGACGAAGACGTAGTAATTCATGTCTGAACAGTGAACGAGGAGGTGATGAAGGTCGACAAGCAGCAGGAAACACTCGTCACACTGCACGTGGTGTAGATGAAGATGAAAATATGACATCACATTGTAAATGTGCTTAATAAGTCTCATAAAATAAAGCAGCTGCGGAGTTTGTCCATCAAGTGTCATGATGTCAAAGCAGCTCAGGGCAGGATGCTGCGATGGACAGTAACGTCCCTGAGCAATTTCAACACCAACAAATGAATAATCCAAGTTTTGACCGTGTCTGTATAATTCTGAGCCTGTGTTGACGGCACAAAACCCAAATTAAATGTTCTCTGAAGATCAAACTGAGCTGAAGGATGATGAAGAGTCCAACACTCCAGTCCTGTCTCCACCATGTGTCCTGTCTGGTCTCTGATAAATATGAAAATGAATAAAAATTCAATGAGTTGCTGGGCACCAATTCCAAGGTGTGTTTCCAGCTTTCCCAGTCAAAATGTGGAAAATATGAATCCTGGCTTTCCCCCGGTGGGTGAGGCCAGCCCCACGCAGCCATCATCATCATCAGCGTTATTGTGAAGCAGAGGTGCTTCGAGAAGTGACAAGGTAGAACAGAGCCGGAGTATTTCCCGGCTGGTACAGGTCTCCAGTCTGTCTCATGGTCAACACAGAGAGACAGTGGTTCACGCCTACAGGCAGGTCTGACACAAGAAGAAACCCAGACCAGCACGGGAAGAACACGGGAACTCCGCACAGGAAGGCTGCAGCCTGCCGTTGGATTCAAACCGGGGACATTCTCGCTGAGAGGTGGCAGCACTCCTGCCGTCAGGAGGAGTCAGAGGAGGAAACATCTGATCCAGGACTCACCGAATCTGGATGAACGAGGCACATTTCTCAATATGAAGGGAATTTTCTGCTCTATGTACCAAAGCTCCTGTGATCTGAGCATTTTTTTATATTGTGTTAAATTATGAGTTTGTGTTTTATTGTGATCACATCACCCAAACGGCCTCTCTGCACCCTCCAACACACACACACACCCACAGACCCCTCCCCCCGCCGGCAGAGGGCATCAGTGTGTCTCCCATCAGGACTCGGATCATAATAACACAGCGGTGGAGTCTAAAATTGACTGTGACACCGACAGTTTCTCCTCCACGTGAGGCACTGCTGACGCTGCTCTGACTCATCTGAGTTTGTGACTCTCCTCCTCCTCCTCCTCCTCTTCCTCCTGACGTCGGCTCAGGAGGAAACCACCAACAGAGACCTCCTCCCTCATTGAGAGGGAAAGACCTCTGTGAGGGGGGGTTCAGCTATAATTACAGTAACAGCAGAGAGAGAGAGAGCACAGTGACCCTGCTCACAGCTCCAGACCACACAGTACCCGATCCATCAGGATCAGATCCATCAGGACCAGAGAAAACATCAGGGAGACTGCTTCTTCTGCTTTTACTGACTCTACTGAGTGTGTGTTGATTCCTGCATCAGGACCTGCTGTGTTTCTGCTGAGTTCTGCCCCTGCAGAGACAGACTCTACTGACACAACTGAACCCTCCTGTTGGAGTCAATCAGAAGTCATCATGTCTTTCCTGTTTGCTGCTTTTTTCTTCGTGACCATCAGCCAACTTGAGGCCTCTCCAACCGCTTCTCCGGCCCTGGAGGTTGAGAGGGGAGCCTCATCTGTCTGTCCATCCTGCTCGCTGTCTCAAATGAAGAGAAACATGTCGTCAGTGGGGGGTCAGAGTGACATGGTGGAGGCCGTGAAACGTCACATTCTCAACATGCTGCACTTGAGCAGCCGACCCAACTTGACACAACCGGTCCCTCGAGCTGCGCTGCTCAATGCCATTCGGAAACTGCACATGGGCCACGTGCTAGAGGATGGCAGTGTGGAGATTCAGGAGGATGGACAGGGACTCGGCGTTCCCACAACCCCTGAACCTCCATCTGAAATTATCACCTTTGCTGAACCAGGTAAGTCCAACAGCCAATCAGATACTTTGGGTTGG
Source organism: Channa striata (assembly GCA_033026295.1). Taxonomy (NCBI): domain Eukaryota; kingdom Metazoa; phylum Chordata; class Actinopteri; order Anabantiformes; family Channidae; genus Channa; species Channa striata. The sequence continues at coordinate 21,189,321 of CM065185.1, forward strand.
CATTAAGTTTCACACAGTTAAAGCTACAGATACACAGGTTCTGCCCAGAATCTGGATGAACCAGCACAACTGTGTGGCTGGTCGGTCTGACCTTAATTCCTGTCAGGGGTCACGGGTCATGTTTCACAGAGGTACAAAGTTTTTGCCTAAAGGAATCACAACAGCAGCAGCAGCATATATACGAGAAGGTTCCCAGTCACAAGCAGCTCTTTATTGAAACACCAGGTTTTGAGCCTGGTCTTAAAAGTGGATAGGGTGTCTGCTTCCTGAATCTGAACTGCAATCTGGTTCCCAGCAGAGGAGCTTGATGGATAAAGGTTCTGCCTCCCATTAGCATTCAGTAAAGTTTTTCAGACTTGAATGATCAGCCACAAACCGAGCGCTATTGGACAGACTTTTGAGCCCAAAAACTGAATAGAGTGACTGAACACCAGCTACAGCCGAGCCTTGTTACTCTCAGCTCATTCACAAAAATGCTAAAAGTTCAAAGTTTGTTTACAGATTTCCACAGACTGATCCTATTGATTCTACTCACACTGAGACTAAAGTCTGTTTAGTTCTATTTTTACAAGGAGTAAAGGGATGAGTTGATGATGACTCATCATCAGTACTTCGAACAGATCCCAGAGATTCCATTCATTCCCTGGGATCTGTTAGCAGACTACAGCTGAGTGTGTAGTCTGTAGTTAGTCTGATCTTAAACATTGTCTCTGTAAACGATGATTCTGTGATTGCTCAGTGTGGATCAGCTGACTGAACACAAGGTGGACCTCAAAGTGCTGACAAGTTTGTCCAGTGACAGCATCAGCGTTTGGATCTTCTGCAGTAAAGAAGCTCACTGCGTATCTTGTATCTTTGTTGTTTAAAGAAAAGTTTAGTTTGTGAAGGAAAGTTTACCCATTAAACATACGCTGTCAGTGCATGATTCATGTGTTTAAACATCTTGGAAATCACAGTTTCTGTGGTTCTAATGAGGACAAACATTATTCATGTTTACATGAATCTACGTGATGCATTTGTGCTATAAATAAACTTTTGTTTTTAGAAAGGTCTTTAATTCAAAACGCCCTGAACTGAGTGGTCTCAGCCCGTAAATAATCTCATTCAAACAAATCTGGGCCTCAGTAATTATTCTGTAGCAGAAGACAAAGACACAAGCTCAGGACAGGACAAGGTGGGGGGGGTGTAAGGGGAAAAAACGGGGGGCAGTGGAGGGCAGGGGTGGGAGGTCTTGTTAACAACATGCCCCAAAATCAGGCCTTTTCTTTTTTAGTCCCTCTGAGTATATTTAGAGGTGTTGTTCACTGGTCAGTTTCATAGAGACCTGAAGGAACCGGTACAGTCCAGCAGAGAAGAGTACATCAAGTTCAGTGTAGACCAGCAATGATCAGAAGACCAGCAGAGACCTTTTCACTGACTTAACCTAACATGTGATTGTTTTCTTGGACACAGTTCTTGATACTGATGTATAAGGCAAATTCCTGAAAACTGATCTCTTTGCTGCAGGTAAGTCTCCAAACACGGTGAAATTTGACCTTTCATTGGAGGAGGCTGACTCATCTGTGGTGGAACAGGCAAATGTCTGGATCTTTCTGAAGATGTCCAAAGGAAAGAGAGTAAAGGGCAAAGTGATGCTGCGCATTCATAACGAGCACGGCGGAGCTTTTGTTTCAGAGAAGATGGTGGATACTCGTCGCAGCGGCTGGCACAACCTCGCCATTACTCGTAGCATTCAGACTCTACTGCACAGCGGTGGCAGCTCACTCAGCCTGCAGGTTTCCTGTCCACTGTGTGGCGAGACTGGAGTTTTACCCTTCTTGATTCCTACCTATGGCGAGGGACCCAAAGGCCAAGATCAGTCCCACAGACCTTTTCTCACAGTGGTGCTGCAGGCTCCGGAGCAGGCAGTGCAGCGAAGAGTCAAACGTGGTCTGGAGTGTGATGGTAAAATACGCATTTGCTGCAAACGGCAATTTTACGTGAACTTTAAAGATATCGGGTGGAACGACTGGATTATTGCTCCGTCTGGTTACCATGCCAACTACTGTGAGGGCGATTGCCCAAACCACATGTTGAGCCTCAGCGGCTCATCCCTCTCCTTCCATTCAGCTGTCATCAACCACTATCGCATGAGGGGCTACAACCCATTTCAAAATATTAAGTCATGCTGTGTGCCGACAAGGCTGCGTGCTATGTCAATGCTGTACTACAACGAAGAGCAGAAAATCATCAAGAAGGACATCCAGAACATGGTTGTGGAGGAGTGCGGCTGCTCATAAACATTCCCAAACATGTTAGAGACTGTGAAACTCTGCCTTCTGCAGAATAAAACATCTGATCAGCACTTTCCCAAACAGCAAAGTATTTATGTTTAGTGACAAAGCATTGTATTTCTTATTGGGAGAGACTTTTCCACATTGGAACAACCTGAGAATACTATGCAACACTCGACCTTTATCTGCATCCGTACCTGTGGTTTGTCGATTGTTTTCTACAGTTGTACTGTTGACTGAAGCTCTGCTTTCAGGAAAACTCACTGCTGCTGACCATACTTGAAATAATGTGTCACCCAGCTGCTGGAGCCAAACTTTTTTCCGTTTTCTATTATTATTCCTTTACTGATGGATGTTTTGCATCACTTTAAAGTGTGAGCTGAGAGGATTCGGAGGGAAGCCAAAAACCATTATTCATTCCCATAAATACCGGCAACTTCAAGGTTTTCTACCAGAGACACTCAAGCTCCCAGGCCCCCGGCAGAGGAGCCGAATTTGAAGGAAAAAATCAGACAGCCCCAAAGAAAAGGCGTATACTTTACATACATGTGCTTTTGAGTGTCAGTAACTTAACTTGGCCTCATTTACTGAAGTGATGTGGCCACTAATGAGTTGTGATTAAACTGAGTAAATAACCCTTAACAAGCTGTGAGTAAATTACCTGGACGTTCTGATCACTAGCTGTAAGTAAAACAATCAAACTTAACAAGCTGAGATCCAACGAAGTGAAAACTTTGAAACCGAAGCCCACCTGATGAAATCGATAACTTCATCACAGCAGCTGGAACATTTTTTGCTTTATTGTAAAAACAGAGGAATGTTGCCCAGTCTATAAAATTTTGTGTCAATCAGCCTTTTTGTTTGCTTCATCATTAAAAATGTTTGTCTCTTAGTCCCTTTATTTTGCCTACAGTCCAGATTTCTCAATACCCGAAGTCTAACTTTTAAACACGCCACGATTTTGGTGGCCACCAACATGGAACAAAGGTCAAAGCATTTTACTTACCTGGGAGTTTCAGCAATGGCCAACCAACAGGAAAACAGGAGAAAACACGAGAACAAGGCTGTAGTGGTAGATGTGGCAATTCCAAGCGATAGTAACATCAGGAAGAAGGAACGTGAGAAGCTCGAGAAAGAGCAAGGGCTGAAAGAAAAGTTAGAAAGGATGTCCTGACTTTAATATGTAAAGTGCCTTGAGATGAGCTTGTTGTAAATTGGCGCCATATAAATAAAGTTGAATTGAACTGAATTGAATGTAGGAGGTGAAGGCACAAGTGGTTCCCGTGGTGACAGGAACACGGTGGCTCCAGCAGATTCCAGGAACAACATCGGAGATCTGTGTCCAGAAGACTGCAGTGCTAGGAACAGCTGAGATACCGCGATACCTGACACTAGTAGTTTCCTTTTTCCTTTTCTCACTTCAAAACAGGTTTATTTTCAAGTAGGTTTTTACATGCAGGGAATTAGTCTTGAGTTGGTGCAAACGCTGCAATAACAGATTGAGATGAGGAGGAGAAAGTCTTGAGTTTCCTGTTTGAGTAAACACTGCATTACAGTGTGTGATAGTATATATACTGAACATCAATAAAATGAACATTTCAAAACTTCGTCTTTAGCAGACAGCACAGTTGCCCAACTGTAAACACTAGCATTGGCAAAATTCTGTTCTGACCAACGACTCTTTGCTCTGTTAGCACAGCGTGAAGTTGCCACACGTTTTTCTTTTGTTATAAGACACTCACACAAATATGAGTGCAACATTGCGAGAATGGCAGCGTGAATACAAATATTCCTCTGAACAATGAGGGCCATCGACATCCCTTTTTCGTGTTCCCTTTTTTCCTTTAATTTTGTGACTGTTTACATTTTAGATTGTCACTGAAATCACCAAAACTATAAATGAACACATATGAAATTGTAGTTGAGAAGTGTGAATTAACTCAAAACCCGTGTTATATTTTTGCCGCCCTTTGTTTGATTACTGCTTAGCACACTCTTGGCGTTCTCCCGATGAGCTTCATGAGGTCGACACCTGACATGGTTTTCACCTCACAGCTGTGGCCTTGTCAGCCTTAATGGGATTGGGAAAATAAAAGGAAAACCATCGGAGAGAGAAGGTGTGTACAAACTAGGACTGCTAGTGTACCTACAGCGAACCTCCATACAAGACTAATTTGAATGAAAGAAGAAACATATTTCCCCTTAAAATCACAAAGGAATTACTGTATTGCTCTGTTTCACATTTCCATACGTTTCAAACTCAGAAGAGTTGACCTTTTTACTACAATACAAATCCAACCAGAGTAAGCTACAGCTAGAACAATGACAAGCTGAAACACTCAGAGCGTCACACCTCATTGATTGTTGGTGGGGTACACAAACGGAGAGTATGGAGAGGAGAAGGGCATCATCATAAGGTGCATAGTATATTTACATTTAGTCAAGACAGCAGAAATTTAAATTAAGGAGAAAATGTCAAAGCAAAGTCCCATATTTCCATTTCATGATATACATGTAATTTTTTTGTTTTGTTTTTAAGATGTACGTGCATAGGTAGATGCAGAAGACGTCTGTAACATTGCAAGGTACCTTTTCTCATTTCAAAAAACCCTGACTTAAAACAGCCTGGTCCCTCTGTCCGGCCTCTCTAAAGGACACGACATGACCGATACCCCCGACAAAGCCAGTGAAGGAGAAGAATGTTCAGTTCAATCCAACTTTACATCATAAAGCGCAGACTATACAAACATTTAGAGAGAAGCCAACAAATCCCCCTTGAGCAGCTACAGGCAACAGTGGAGAGGAAAAACTCCCTTTAACGGAACAAACCTCCAGCAGAACCAGGCTCAGGGTGGTCGGACATCTGCCTTGACCGCTCAGTGATCCTGCGGCAGCATTTTGGATTAATTGAAGGTTTTTTAGAGAGTTACTGGGGCAGCCTGAAAGAAGAGAATTACAGTAGTCCAATCTAGAAGGAACAAATGCATGGACCAGTTTTTCAGCATCGCTTTGAATATGAATGAGGAGCTCATGAGGAGCATCCCTCATGAGCTCCTCATTCATATTCATAAAGTTAGGAGATTCATGTTTGGTTTTATTGTTTTGTATATAGAGATGTTAGACTATGAGGTCGTGCATGACAAGATAATGCTAATAACAATAGCTAATAGTATTTAGCCTAGTTAAGTGTTAAGATTCAGTCATTTTCATATCCTCAGGATGTGTTATTTGAAAAAGGTAAACACAGTTTTCTCTGAAGGCTTCTCATCTGGCCACTGGGAGCAACTTGGGGTTCAGTGTCTCGCCCAAGGACGCTTCAGCACATGACAAGGACGGACCGAGGATCAAGCCACTGTGCTCCGCGGACGACGGCTTTACCGCCTGAGCTACAGCCGGCCCACTTTTTGTGTTCCCCTTCTATTCCGTTTCAATCATCAGGATATACTTTAACAGTCAAGTATGAAGTGTACACCCCACATCATTATTCATGTATCTATAATATAGATGCTTCAATTGAGCTTTCTTGGTCTGTAGGTTTGTTTGAGGTCATTTGTTTCTCTGCTTAATGGTGTTGGTGTTTTCCAAGATGGGGATCAGGTCTTTGCTCTGCTTTCACACAGGACTGTAGAACCTGACATGTGGTGCTTTGTCTAAGAGGCTCCTCCACTTCTCCTCCGACCATTTCTATTCTTTAATTGCCTGCTGGAACTGGCCCAGACGACCAGTGTTCCCGGTAAAGATCAACCTTTGTAGAATGAGTAGAAGCAGCGTGGCCAAAGCCAGTTGGCACAGAGACACTCTGTTCACTGACCTACAAACTTATTGCTGAGTGGACGCGATGAATTAAGGAAAACAAAGACCGCTGCTGGGGCAAACACAAAGCCCTCTGGGAGCTGAAAATGGAAATGGCTTGAAATTAAAATACTTCAAACTTTTATTAGAGTTGATGTCAGAGCTGCAGTCCTCAGAAAAACAGCTGCTAAATTGAATCCAATGCTTTTAATGATGTCATGTAAAGGAAGAACCTGTACGTCCCATCCAGAGACGACAGAGCGCCTGAACGTGTCGATGATACCGTTTCAGAGGCGATCGACACTTTAACCTGTAGAAAGAAGAAAATATGAGACACCAACAGTCATGTCTTTGTCACCATCTTCCTGACAAACAGTTAAACACTTGAAATAGTAAATTTGTTAGACACTCATTAAAAATACTCGACCTTTGTTGGGGAAACTGTGGATCAGGAGGAGTTGTCCGCCAATCCCAGGGTTGTTGGTTTGATCGCGGCTCCTCCTGTCACATGTCAACGAGCTGAACCCCACCTTAGTTGTAGTCCTCATCCTTCGTTGAGAGCGTAGTGTCCAGAATGTGGACACTGCTTCTTGTCTCTCTGATGAACTGCTGTGTTTTGTCCTTACGGACCTGCCTCCCCTTTGTTTTGCCTTTGTGATGGACAAAGGTTTTTGTCCTTGTGTTGGATTGGATGGACCTCGTTGCTCTGTTTTGTCCTCAGGTGGAGCAGTTTCTGTGTGTTGTTACCGGTGTTTATTAAAGACTCTCTTCTGTTTCCCACGTACTCCACTAACATATACAATGTTCCATTTATTGTCCTTGTATTTCCTGTCTCTTGTGGTTCTGGTCCTGTTTTTTTTTTTTGAGTGCTTCCTTGATGTCAAGAGCACTTGCAGTTTGTGCTGAGGGTCAAAGAGTAAATATTAATTTCTTCCTACATGCTTCTATGTGGAGGCTACTACACAGTCCGTGAACACCAGGCAGTTCTCACACGAGCCTGATGTGTGTCAGTGAAAGCGAACACCAGGTGTTACAGCAGATCCAGATCCATCCTTTCCTCACTGAACTCTGTGCCCAGATTTTGTCTGTCTGAACCTGCTGCTGACTTTCTCTCCAGCTGCTGTACACTGCACTTTCCTTCAGCGGCAGTGGAAACAGTATTAGCATGCGAATGCAAACATGCCTTTTCACAAACCAGAGCGACTCTGAGGTCAAACACTGATTTTGTCAAAATGCCTAAAATTAATTTCTTTAACAGTAACGTTAGTGTTATTTTACATACAGCAGCAGCCTTTGACTTTTAGCCCGTATTTGTAGCTTGACTTAGTGCTTAAAATCTCCAGCAGCGTGACATTTTGGCTGTCACTAATAAATATTATTTGAATATATCATATCTTATTGTATCAAGCTTTAAGTACTTATCATAACCTTTACATTTGGAATCAGGCCTACAGTATCTGCTACAACACTGCCAAACACCCCCATATTAGAGCCATCAAAAAAACTGGATCATACACCTATTCTGTGTGCGAACTGATGTGAACCCGATCACACACGACCTCAACAAACACGCGGAGAGTTTATTCCAGGTTAAACCAGATCAGTGTTTTCAGGGTGACAGTGTCCAAGTGATAATCGACCGAACAGTCACAGTTCAACAACCTTCACGGCTGCCGGAAACATTCACTTGCTGCAGCGACACATCAGACCCTGAAACACTGGTTTTACTGCAGGTTCAAATGGAGGACAGAGCAGGAACTGGTCTCACATCTTAAGCACACAGGTTACCACTTACCTGCTGACTACAATCTACCTGAGCTAAGATCTGAATCCAGAGAATGCGTTGTGTAGGATTGTTGTGAACATCCCAGGTGGACTCGGTTTCTCTGCTGATGTTTTAGAATTGTGCAGATTTTGCACAGAGCTGCCGTCCGCTCCAGAAACTCAGTGACAACTCAATTATTACCATTATTACCACCTGGTGGTTTCAGTAGAACATGTTTATTTGGTTTCAGGGGGAACACGGTGAACTGATAAATGCTGTTCTATCGTTGAAAGCAGTGAGCTTTGACTGTTGGTTTTTATCAATCACGGTAATTATTTTACCATAAGTTTTCTTGGTGCTTTTACTTTTGTACTTTAAGTAAAATCTACATAATAGTGAGTTAAAGATTTGAAGTGTAGTAATTGCAGTGCATGAAGATGTACTTCGACCACTTCTGTACTTGCTGTGAATGTGTTTAGTTTTTTGTTTTTCACACAGAAAAGTTCTGGTTTCCTGTGAGACCTTTAAAGCGCTCAGTCCAAACAGCCAACGAGCAGCATCAGTCTCCTCTGACACCATCATGAGAAACAGGTTTATTTTTGCAGGTGAAGCATGTCACTGACGGAGGGAGTGAAGGTGTGAACGTACAGATGGACAGCGAGGAGGAAAGATGTCCAAGGAAACGTGATGAGAGGTGGAGGATTGTCATGTGAGTCAAAGTGAAGGATCTATTTTTTGTGTGTGGGCAGGCTGTGGGACACGTCAGCTGTTTGCCGAGGGAAGGCCTGATAACCTCAACACCACCTCCACTACAACCTGCTACTCTATAAGCGAGCACAGAGTCACTGCTGCTATTCAAAGACGTTCTCCCCCGCAGCTTCACTCACACACTGCTGCTGCTAAATCAGTCCAGAGATCAGTCGTCAGGATCGACGCGGAGACCGGTCGAGCAGCTGGTGTCTGGAACATAGAAAAACTCCGATTCACGAGGAGATTCTGTCCGTTTCCAATATACTGACAGACGCACTTGTCCCGGAAACAGATGAAATCCTCTCACAGACCAAAGACGTGCACGTCAGGCTAATTGGTGACTCTAAATTGCCTGTAGGTGTGAAAGCGAGCGAACACGGTTGTCTGTCTGTGTGTCTCTTTGTGTTGACCCTGAGACAGACTGGAGACCTGTCCGGGGTGGACACCCCTCGCCCAGTGACAGCAGAGATAGGATAAGTAGCTACAGATGATGGACAGAAGTTTTATGGTGAAGTCGCTATGAAAGAAATCTAACTAAAAGCTTTAGAAAAATATCTGAAACGTTTGGGATAAATTTCACATTTCACAGCTGCTTCTGCAGGATTCTATCTAACACAAATGTTTATTAAAGAAACATGAATTGTTGTCACAGATGTGCTGCAGAAGGCATCAGCTGACAATTCCCAGGACTAGCAGCAGATTTACAGCACTCTGCTGTACAGGAACATGATTTAATGTCATTCAACAAAGACGGTGCGTCATATTACATATAGTTAAAAAACTATAGATACTATTTGCAAATGTTAATATTTGTTAATAATTTATAGAGGTTTGTTGTGGATTCATATAATTAGGTCTAGAGATCTGTTACAGATTTTAATTTGTTGCAGATTTAGTTTTTAGTTTCAAATTCACAGGCATTAGTTACAAATGTAGAATTATTAATTGTATATTTAGAACAAATATTTGCAGGTTCAAATGGGTTAGTTACAGAGTTATAGAGATTAGTTGATTTACTCAAATATTTACAGGGATTAGTTGTGCATTAGTAGAGATTAGTTGCAGATCTAAAGACAATAATTGGAGATATCTGAAAATTAATGGCAGATTTATGGAAATCAGTTGAACATGTATAGAGCTTAGTTACAAATATCAAGACTTAGTCACACATTTACAGAGACAAATTGTTCATAAACAAAGCATTTGCAGATGTACAATGATTTGTTGTAAAGCAACATGGATTATTTGTAAATTTACAGATATTTGTTGTAATTTTACAGCGATTATAGGTAGATTAAAAAGAATAAAATGCATATTTACAGCAATCCCTTGACTATTTACATAGATTATTTGAGAGACTAGTTTCAAATTTATAGATTAGTCACATGTACTGCGATAAATTGTTGATTTAAAGGAATTTGTTTTGGATGAACATTGATTAGTTGCACAGTTATAGAGATTATTTGCAAATTAACACATTAATTGCAGATTAGTTGCATAAATAACGGATTAGTTGCATTTTAACAGTGACAAGTTGTAGATTTACAAGTAGTTGCTGCAGATTAACATGGATTAGTTTGTGACAGATTGTGGTGGATTACGTGAAGATTTGCCCGATTCACTTTACTTTTACTTGGGCTAACTACAGGCGTGTCTCTCCTCTGTCTAAATTCTGATGGTCAGAATCTTTTTCTCACTTGAATTTGGCTTCAGCACCAAGTCATTTGGTTCTGACGCCTACAAAGCAGAGTGACAGATGACTCATCTTCATCAGGAGGAGGAGGAGGAGAGCAGCAGGTTTTTGATTCTACAGAACACTCTTTTAATACACTGAGGATATTAATCCAAAGTACAAATTGAGAACTGTGCACATAGACATTCACACATACTTTTTATAAATGATGCAGCCAATTATTTATAGCGTGTGCATGTTCAGAAGCTGAGTGCACGAAAACGCACTAAAAAGCCACTAACTAGTGCTCACACACGGCTGTGTCATGTCCTGGGATCTTCAGTCACACCCCTGAATTCTGGAATTCTGTCTGGATGGATTTAAGATCTGTGGATATTTCCAAAAAGTAGCTTAAGGCTCGTCTGTTTAGACGGTGTGTTCTTTTTTTTTGTCTTTTGTAATGATACTTTTATTGGGAGGCTGTTTGTGACAGCTGATCTACAATGTGTCAGTAAGTACATTTGAATGTTATGACTCAGTGGCTTCACTGTCTTTCTTTCTGTCTGAGGTAAATGTGAGCTGGTTTGCACCTCTGATTATATAAACTTTATATGCAAAAGTAAATGTATTATTGATTTATTTAAAACTTTGGAGTGGACGATCCCTTGTGCTTTTCCCCTATAGGGAATGGGGAAGGGGGGGGCACACACGTCACGGCTGCCTCTGTCTGACTCTCTACGGCTGCTTCAGCTTCAGCCTGAAATACTGGAAACAACTGGAATATGATTTGGAAGTTAAATGAGGGTTATTTCAGCGTTAACCTACCCTGACGTCTTCACGCAGCGGTATCCAAACGTCACATCAGCACATTTTTCTGTCCCCGTACGGACACACACGCCCCGCCGACAGCAGCTCGACTTTTTTTTTCAGCAGCTGAAAAAGTAGAATCACAGGTTTTACAGTGGAATCAACATGTGGATATTTACTCCGGCGTCCAGCTTCTAGTTGGCTTCTCTGGAAAGCTGATGAAAACTGGTGTAAACAGAAACCGTGTTTCTGGGATCAGGCAAAGTTCTCCTGGAGAACGCAGATTTCTCGGCCATCTATATGCTAATTTCTGCTGGGCATGTGCATAACAAAACAATTATGCGTGAGAGACTGAATGAAAAGGACATTCGTTAACAGGGTGATTCTGCTCTGTTTATAAGGCAAATTCAGACTGAGAATAAAACTGACCCAAATCTAAAGGAAGCAGCTTTTCACCATTTTTTCAAGCTCTTTTCAGTGTTTTGTCAAACCTGCTCAAAGAAAAAACTGCTGTTCCACCACTTTATTAATTTAGCGGCCTGGTAGTTCAATGGGTGGAGACGCTGGGGGGCAAAACGGACAAATCCCAGCCCCCCACCAGGTGTGTCCCTGAGCAGGACACCCAGCGCCGAACCGTGGCAGCAAATTTCTCTGTAACATGTATGTGATTGATGTGACGAAAATAAAAAGGCTCTTCTTATTATTATTATTATTATTAAGTTTGGATATTGAAGCATGTCTTGACATTTACGTGCTCCGGTATATTCTGTCCAAATGAAGGCAGTTTGTCAGCAGCTGCCACGACGTGTCTGTGACATAAGCAATTCTATAAATGATTGTGTTATTCTTCACTTTTGAAGACAAAGTCTTAAACATATTGACATTGATTTTATTGGATATGACAAAGTACCTGGGGCGTGAAGCCACACGAGGCCCTAAGGATCATCTCTGATAAAAAGCTCCTTCGTTTGTCCGGGACTCTCAGCTCCAGTTCGGGAGGTTCGGTCCGGCCATCGCTCCGTTCTTCTGACGTCAAACGACATTTGCATGCGGCTCTTTGTCCAGCGTCCCGGTTGGTGGCGCTGCAGGACTGGGCGGGAACTGTGACTGCTTCCGTTTCCGGTGTGGTCTCGGGGTTTTGTTGTGGATCCCGGTCCCTCAGAATCAGAATTGTGCACGTCTCGCCTCCTCAATTCTAGTCGCTCAGATGTACCGAATCCCTGTGAGACCTCAGCGGAGTCAAGGAGCTCCTCATCCGGATGGAAGGTTCCCGTCCCCGTCCTCCTGCTGGCCTTACCCCGGAGATCGCTCTCCGTACGGGGGCCCCGGACACCGCGGAGCTTCTCCCAGGATCTGCCCTACTTACTCCCCGGGTTCCCCGGGCTTTTCCCCGGGCTTTTCCCCGGGCTCTTCGCCGGGCTCTAATCGAGGATACCGGGACCGTTCTCCGGGCGGATTCAGCAGGGGATCCCGGAGGTTCGGGGGCCCGATGCGACACAGAGGAGACGGTTTCCGGCGGCCCCAGTCGTTCAGTCCCAACTTCCAGGTAAAGTTGTCAGGTTCGGTGTGTGATTCCAAGTGTCGCGGTGACAGTTTGGCCCGGAACCGTCAGTCAGTGTCCGTCTTCTTCCAGGCTTCAGGCTCCGTGGAGAAATATTTCAGCCCGTCGATGCTGCAGGACCCGTGGGCATCGCTGCAGCCGCTCACAGCCGCAGACGCAGGTCGGTCCAGATCCAACAACTGATCCCCGCGGTCATCCTGGACTCAGAAGCAGCTGGTTTTTATCAGTATGTCATTACAGAACTGTAATCATGGCCAACTGAAGGTGAATTATTTTTACAATTCAATTACAAAGTTATTAGAATATCACAATCAATCATTTAAATAATCACAGCAGCAAACAGATTCAGAAAGACTCACACATGGCAGAAAACTCAGAAACTCTGTGACATTGAAACAAAAAGGGGGACAGCAGGTTGTCCCCGAAAACCACGTGACTGTACAAGGAGACGCCTATGACTCCTACAAGCTGGGAGACACAGGACACACAACAGCTGCAGGCGCCCGCGATTACCGTGGCCTTGGAGTATCGGGGTATCAGAGTCAAGTTGGACAATAAACGACAGACCTGGAACCAGGGTACTGTCAGCCGTAGATTCAGGATCAGACCAACAGTGGAACGGTTGGTGAACTGATGTGTGTTTTCGACCGAAGGTTCAGGTTGTTGATTTTGTTTTGAAAGGACGTTACTATGAATCTGTGTCTCAATAAACGATCCATGGCAACGGTTTCCAGTTTCTACATTTTATTTAGAGGTGAGAAAAGACAAAGAGTCGTGGGTTTAACGTCTGTTCGTCCCCTGGTTTAAGGGAACTTAGGCAGAGTGATTCACACACTTTAAACCTCAACATTTACAACCTTCATCTTTAAACTCCAAAACTTAAGTAGTGCTCTTTACTTATTGAAGATTTCTGATGTCAGAATATAAGAACAAATCATCGTCCGATGAACACAATCAATAATGAAACAAATGTTCACTGTTAATAGTAGAAAATAAACACCCAGTGTCAAACTATTTTACAGTGAGAGTTTGAACAATGAACGGACGCCTGGAAGTGAAAGTCATTAAAGTGATGAAGTGTTAAAATATAGTTTTCAGTGCCTCTAAACATTGTGGAATGATGGGTTTTGACTTGTGAAGACTCGTCTCTAGCTCAGCAGAATGACCCGTTTGATCTAGAACGAGCCTCCGTCAACAGAGCTGCTTTAATACAATGGCACTCGTCACTTTACATTCAGTGTGACGACTTCATCGCTCGCCAGTCAGGCCCACAGTTATTCACACGATGCATGTGATTAACGACACATGGGGGGGGGGGCTGCTTTGTTCACATGCACATAAGTAACCTGGTTACTGGAAATCTGCATATACATGCAGCAGGAGAATAACCTGATTTCTTCACACACAGAAAATGCTGCTTTCCGACTTTCTTTTTGTGAGGGGGAGAAATGGGGGAAAGTGACAGACTTTAAAAGTGAGCCAGTATCTCCCTCTTAACCCCTGTTCCCTCTAAGCTGACGGGCAGCGGCACATCCCCAACAAGATTTGTCATTTTCATTGTAAGTCGGCTAAAGGACTTAAAAGTATTTAACAGAAACGGGAATGCTGTCTTTGGATTCTTTTAATAAACTATGTGATGCTGGTGTGACCACGGCGGTCCAAGGGAGCCGTTACTGTCTGCAGCCTTTTGTTAGACACGTGCATAGTTGGGGACCAAGACCATTTGAAACCTGGTCGCATGTATAGATTACTACCTGGTGAAACCAGCTTTTAGTTTGCATGACACTTGCAATTTGCATTTGCATGGTCTGTTCGGGAAAGCTCTCTGTGAGACCTCGGTTGTATTTCAAAACCCTGATGTCAAACAATTACTAAAGAGCTGAACGCAGTTCCTGCCTTCAGACTCAGCTGAGTCGAAGCAGTTTGTTCACTCAGCTTGTGCTTGATGAGCGCAAAAAGCTTCATTCTTAGAGCGCAAACCTACGATTCACCATAGCAACAGTAAACAAAGTATAGAACGGCCGTTTTAATCAAATTCAACTTTATTTATACAGCGCTAATTCACAACAAAGTCATCTCAAGGCACTTAACATAATAAAGTCCTAGTAAGTTTGACTATACAGAGTGGACAGAAAAGAAAAGAGGAACAAAAGCGACAAGAAAACATGGGCAGGTTCGTGGGACCAGTAGCTCCAAAGCTGGGGACACCTGAAGACAGGGACAGACAGAGGGAGACAGAGAGGGAGAAGCACAACTACGGGAGAAAGAAGACAAAGAGTTAATGTCCTACAGTGTCGACATATAAATGTGGGCTGAGAGGAGGAAAGTGTCTCAGTGCATCAGGTGTTGGTCCCCGAGCAGTCTGAGCCTATAGCAGCAGGACTAGAAATAACTATAAGGTTTTGAGCCTAGTCTTTAAAGTAGAGAGGGTATCTGCTTCTGAATCTGGACTGGGAGCTGGTTCCACAGGAGAGGAGCTTGATAGCTAAAGGCTCTGCCTCTCATTCTGGGAACCACAAGTAGGCCTGCATTCTGAGACCCAAGTGGTCTAGTAGGATGATCTGGTACTAGGAGATATTTGAGGTAGGATGGAGCTTTATAGGTAAGAAGAAGGGTTTTAAATTCTATTCTACATTTAATGGGAAGCCAATGAAGAGAAGCTAGAGAAGGTGAAATATGATCTCTCTTACCAATCCCAGTCAGTAATCTTGCTGCACCATTTTGGATTAACTGAAGCTTTTTAGAGAGTTACTGGGGCAGCCTGGAAGTACAGAATTACAGTAGTCCAGAGTTATGTCATCTAAAAGTAACGATGTGGTTGGACAACATGTTTCTGACATTTTTAGCTCCAAACACAATAACTTCAGTTTTATCAGAGTTTAGAAGAAGGAAATTGTCGGAAATCCAGGCTTTTATGTCTTGTAGACATGCTTGTAGTTTGATTAATTGATTTGTTTCATAGATATACGTGGGTGTCAGAGTAGCGATGGAATTTGCCTAGAGGAGACAGTACAGAGAGCTGGTCCTAACACAGAGCCTTGTTGGAACTCCTTAACTAACTTTTGTGTGTGTGGAAGATTCGTCAGAACCATGAACAAATTGGAATCTGATAGATAAGATTTAAACCAACCTAGTGCAGTTCCTTTAATCCTAGCTGATGAATGGCATGTTTCAGTGCAGTATAATTTCTTTGGTTATTGACTCAGAATTAATGCGATCAGAGTTTCCTTCCTTTGAATGAAGGAAATGAAATTCCATCCTAGTCTTGTTATGTTTTCACAATGACTAAACAATATTGTTTCTAACTGAGCGACAAACATGGCTGCCTTGTCGCACCTGATCAGGAAATGTAATCAGACCCATCTTGGTCCTGAACCTGACCCAGATCCAGATCTAGATCCAAGTGGCAAACAGGTCAAACAATTAACAGCATCCCTGCAGCCCTATCTGGGCTCTGCAGCGTGAGGACTATGAGAAAACTCGCCTTCCCTCCTGCTGTCCGTAGAGATCTGCAAGCCTCTTGAACTTTGGCCCCCATTCCTCCAGGAAGCTGTAGTCCTCTTCTGACTCTGATGAGTGTAAGGAGCTGAGTGACTCAGCAGCTGACCCACTGCCCTCAAAGACAAAGGGCTGTAGGGAGTCATATGGGGGTGCTCTCAGGTCCAGGTCTGCCTCCTCCAGTCTGTTCTTGATAAACTTCTCAAACATCTGGTTCTTTTCCATCTTTGACTCTAGTCCAACATGGTTTTGGTTGATTTTTCTCAGGGGTCTTAAAGCAGACATGTCAAAGGCCTCCGTGTCTTCCTCACCTCCACCTTCGTCATCATAACGGACAATGCTTTCTTGAATGTCTTGTTCCTCGTTAGTTAACAGAAGCTCCCCCCTCCTGCGACGCATGGCCACTGTTACCATGAGGATACCTGTGGGGACAGGAGGGGGCAGGGTAAACAGTCTTTTATCCTCTAGTTAAAATAATCACAATTCAGCTGAAATTCTGCATTCTTACAGCAGTGCAGAGATATTCACTTCTTAAATTCTTCAACAAGGCTCATCATTCTGGCCAATCAAAAAAAGGCCAAACCAACTGTGTTTAATGCCCTGGCTGGATTGAATTGAAGTGTCATGATTCTGGTAGGTTGTTAATTGAATGTGGGTCGCTGCAGCAGTTGTCCACAGGGTCAGTGGTTTGATCCCCAGGCCCTCCTGGCAACGGGATGAAGTGTCCTTGGCAAAGATACTGAACCCAAGTATTGGGGTGTGAGTGAGTTTGTGTGTGTGAGAAAATGGGTAAATGAGAAGAAGCATTGTAAAGCACTTTGGATGAAAGCGCTGTACATCAGAACTAACTAATATGTTAGTTTATTAGTTAGTTAAAAACTATATGCAATTCATTTCTAATTTTTTAAATAAGAGAATGGAACCTTGGTGTTAAAGCAATTATAAAGATTCCACCATGAACCTTAAAAACCAGGTGCCTCCCCGTAAGGATTAGGGTTAGAGCCTAAAACCCAACCAACCCAAGGCCGCCACAGAATAAAAAGAGAAAAACTACTCCAGTCCAGGTTGACAGCCTGCACCAGGTTTCTTTGAGTCCTGGCCCCAACAGTGAAAAGGTGGACCCCACATGGATCAGCACAATCGGAAAATGGTTTAGGACCTGGCTTTTATTAGGACTATGGCTGTTGCAGGATGTTGTACCTAGCAGCGTGACCAAGCAGGTGAGGGGGGTGGCAGTGGCATTCAGTCCGACAACCAGAAACGGAGCTATCCCCCAACTGCAGGAGCGGTGGATTCCATCCAGGTCGCAATCACAGACAGTGATAGATAGTGTGTTGGTGCTGCTGAGAGATGGACTCCCGCCATCTGAAATCACCACCAGTAGGATGTGGACTAGCTGGTCCCGCTGCAGGAAGCCCCCACGTAAAGTCAGGATAGATGCTGTGTTGTCTGAGGACAGGTAAGATAGGGAGAACTGCCGGAGTGAGAACAGCAGGTTGAACAACCCTTGACATGGCGAATGTTAAAGAGTTTTTATCAAAGACTCATTGCTGCCATGTTGTTGTTGTTGCCATGGTTTCATTAGTTTCCTTGGATTACAGTTTAAGGTGGACTGAACCTGTGTTATGTTTATAGATTTAAGCTAAACCTTAAAGTGAGCTGTTCACCTCATGTTCATAATCAGTTAAATTTTTTACAGAACGTGTTACATTGAGTTTCTTAAAGTTTGATAATTTACTGTATAATTTTAAAGTGGACTGAACCTTTGTTGTCTCTCAGGGTGAAGTTGAGGTTCTGAGGAGCGTCAGGGGTCAAAGAAAACAGAAAGTGATGTCCGTCGACTGGTTCATCTCGATCCACAGCACTCAGAGTCTCTATTATCTGAAGATCAGATCATTTTAAAAAAGTTTGATTTAGATCATTCATTCTCAAGGGATTTTAGGGACACAACAGACAAAGCTGGCAGTGTGCCATTAGCCCAGCGGGTTTTTTCCTCCCATGAGGATGTTCTGACCCGGATAACTTGGCACTGAGTGTTACATGTGTGAAATACAACACAAACGTTCACATAAACTCAGGACAATGTCTGGACATTGTCTTGCTTTCCAATAGATTTGAATGGATTTAGTGTCAATTTGATTCCTGTAAGAAGTGACAGCCCTCGTGCAGACTGATCATTAGGGTTTTGTATGCAAGAAGCAGCGCTTCAAATTCTATTCTACATTTTATGGAAAGCTAAAGTAGAGAAGCTAATGAAGGAGCGATATGATCCTAAAACCAGCTGGTGGTTTTGCTGCAGCATTATGGGTCAATAAGAGGCTTTTGGGGCATTTTTAGGACACCCCAATTAGTAGTAGAATTATATAGTATAGAATAGTTTCATAGACAGGATGCTCTTAATTTTGGCAATATTTCACAAGTGGAAGAAGAAAAAAAAGTTTTATGTGCGAGGAAAATAACATATCCTGTTTGAGTCAAATATGAATACAGAGGACATTCAGGCCTTTGTGGCTTTTACATATATTCAAAGTTTGATTGATTCACTTGTTTTTCTGGTTTTATAGATAAATATGGTTTGTGTCATCTGCATAGGAGTGGAAATTCATGGAGTTTCCTAAAAGAGACTCGTATAAAGTGAAAAGTATTGGTCTTAGAATAATACTTCTCATCTCTGTTCAGAATAAAAGTCACAGGCTTGTATTAACACAAGATTCTGCCTGTCTTTTTTTTAGATTATAAATGGATTTTTTTCTTTAAAACAGATGTGTGTTCCGTCATGATTTAAAAAGTCACGTGACTCATTCTTACAGTAAAGAACCTAAACAGACACCAAATCACACCACAGTATGAATCTCTGACATTAAGAAATGAAATAACAGATTTGAATAACATTAAAAGTGGAGTGACATTTACCTGTCCAGGTTTGGAGTTCTCACAAACAAATGTTTGGTACGGGATGGCAAAGCTTGGGGCGTTATCATTGACATCCAACACAGAGATCAGAACCACAGCTTTCCCCACCTGAGATGGGTCCACTGACAGACACACTTCTGTTAGACAGGTCTGATAATGTCAGAGGACACGGGGAATTGGCAGCACATTGTGAAACTCACCGATCTCTGTGGCAAGGACGGTGATGTTGTGCAGGCTGACTGTCTCTCTGTCCAGAGGTCTGGACGTTCTGATCACACCTGATGTACTCTCCACATGAAAAAGCTGCTCCATGTCCGTCTTCCTTTCTATGGAGTACCTGCAGACATACGCACAGGTTGTGCTCTCATGATCAAGGAGCTTTATTGAACTGGATGGTTAAAGTCAAATGAAGCTAAAAAAACAACACACGGTACAGTCTGACAGCTCTCCACATCCTATGTTCAGACAGCCGCTGCCAGGACCAAACAGAACCAAACATCATCCATTATCGCTGTGGTGTTGCATTTTATTGTCTCTGTTCCTCTGTCCTTTGGCGACTATGTTATTTTTGAATATTCAGGCAGGGCCTCCTAGTAACACTTGGACTTGTACCTGACGGGACTTTTAGTGGCATCAGGGTCATGAGCTGAAACGCATCCAACACTGGTTCCCACTGCAGCTGCCTCAGAGACCACCATCCTACTCAAGGAGGAGGAGAAGACCGGGGGCTCGTCCACGTTTCCCACCAGCAGACAAACTAAAGCCACGTCATTATACGGACCAGCCGTTAGGAAACGTGCGTCCACATATCGGTTGGACGCCTCAACTCGCAGAGTGTAGCTAGACTTGGTCTCAAAGTCTAGAGTCTGGAGAAAAAGAGGGACAGCACAGCACCCACTGTACTTCATTTTGTTGGACTGCAACACTAAAACCTTGATTTGAAGGTTTACACATTATTTCATCATGGAGAACACAAAACGGCCTTGATCCCCCCCAGATTAAAACATTAGCATAATAATCAGGATTCAAACTTGAATCAGAGGATCTTCCTTCAACACACATTTGATTCTGCATCAGTGACATGACTAAATTTAAACATTCAGCAGCTGCTCACAGGAGGATTCTCCCAGGGGACTGAAAAACTGCAGATGTTCTCCGAGCTTTGACTCTAGGTCAGATGCTACTCAACACAATCCTGAATCTGTTAAAGAATATCTGTCATGAAAACGGGCTCTAACCAGAATCTGCAGTGTACACAATACAAAGAGAACCCCCTGCACTAATAGACAAGGCACCTTTTGTAGGATGACCAGTCCTTCCTGTGTGTTTTGGTCAGTGAGGATCCTAAAAGTTCCCAGTCCATCACCGTCCAGAATCCTGTAGTCCATTTCAGCATTTGGACCAACATCCAGATCCAGAGCTTTGATCTTAGCAACTACAGCTGTAATCAGTTCAGACTCTGGAACACTGAACTGGTAACTCTCTGTAAGAGACAGATACACAGGTATCAGTAAAGGTAGGTCCAGGTCCAGTTACAGAGTACAGGTGATCTGTTGAATTGAGAGATTTATGTTGTGAGGGTCTGTGGGTTGCTGGTCTGAGGCTCCGAGCTCAGGCTCACTGTGAGGAAAGTGAGGCGGGTTGTCATTGATGTCAGTCAGGATCACAGTGACCGAGGTGGTTCCAGACAGGCCCCCAATCTGACCAACCATGTCTTTGGCTTGGATAACCAGCAGGTAATGGTCCTGTACCTCTCGATCCAGGTCAGGCAGAGCTGTCAGCACTAAACCTGCAGGACAAACGCAAGTGAAATCCAGACTGCATCACATTGAGTCACCATTAGCGTGTCCGGGTGGAGAACCTAATGAAAACAGGCTAGTTATCTTTTGACTTGTTTTATGTTTTGAAGCAACTAGATTATATTTTCTGTGAAGTGATGCTGATTTTAACCATGTCAGTTCCCAGGAAAATAGTTTAGGGGGCGACCTCGGTGCCGGTCCTAAACCCAGATAAAAAGAGGAAGGTTGCGGCAGGAAGGACATCCGGCGTAAAAATCACATACGGGTCATATACTGCAGCAACCCCTGAAGTTACAAGCCGAAAGCCAATGATCTTTTGATAGAACATTTTAAATGTCCAAATATTATAAAACCACTAAAAACACTTATACAATATAACAATTATAAAAACACTTTGTTTCTCTCCAAGCCCAGAGTGTGGGGCTGAGAGGCCGTTACTCGTGTCACCACGTTACGAGGACATTGCTAATAAAGTTGCACACATGGTGGATTCACGTTCCTTATTATTTTTAGTGTTTGATACCAGTTGTTTTGTGGGTCGTATCATTTTATTTTGTTGCATTCATCTGCCCCACCTTAAAGGCCGGTCCGTGAAAACACTGACATTAAACTGGTCCGTGGCACAAAAAGGTTGGGGAGCGCTGATCCAAACAAGTCAGCTGAGTTAAGTTGAGTTGAAGTGTGTCCTCACCAGTTCTTGGCTCCACAGAGAAGTATGGCTGACCTTGCAGAATGCTGTAAACCAGTTTGGCAGAGTTTCCATAAGTTGGATCATCAGCATCCGTTGCCACAACTGTGACCACTGATGTACCTGTTAAGACAACAATTCATGATTGATAGCACAACTTTAGGAAACAGGAAATCATGCTAAAACTTGGAAAAAAAAACTAACGGTCAATCAGTGAATTTAAGGTCATGTAAAATGTAAGACACAGAATAGCAAAGAAGACCTGATCAGAACTGTTGTGTGTTCAGACAAACCTACGGGTGCTTGCTCAGCCACCCTGGCAGTGTATGGCCCATCCAGGAACTTGGGCTCATTGTCGTTGATGTCCTGGACCTTGATGATGAACTCAGACTCTGGCTCGACCAGCAGGTTGCTGTCTCGGTCTCGAGCCTGAGCTCTCAGGATGTAGTATGCCTGTAGTTCCCGGTCCAACCTCTTGGTGGCATGGATGTCCCCCGTGTTTTCATTGATAGTGAAGACCGACATTGCTCCTTGACCTCGTAGGACATACCTCACTTGGCCGTCTCCCTTATCCGTGTCAGAATGGAGCTGCAGAGACCAGCAGGTAAACAAACATCAGAGGAAAACAGATTTTCTTTTCTTTACATTCTGGCTCCATATGAACCTATTGTAATGAATTTGTTCTTGATAACTAAACACAGAACTGGACCAGAACCTGAACAGATAGTGTTTTGATGGATTCTACATTTGACAAAGAGCTGATAAATTGTCCTAATACAAGGTGAAGTGTTTGTACCTTTCCCACATACAGAGGTTCTTCCCCAGTGTACTCCTCCAAGACAAAGAACTGGTTCCATACCCAGCTCCTCTTTCTCCTGTGGTGAGGGAAAATACCGTCTGCTGCTCCTCGTCCTCTGCCTGATACCGGATGGAGGAGGATGGAGTTCAGGGTCATTGCCTCAGATCGTGAGTCTTCCCACAGCAACAGGACAAACATAGTGAACACCCTCAGAACTTGAAGACACTTCATCTCTGAGGAGACCGATGATGTCCAGTTGTCCAATGAGGAGACAAACTGAAGTTTAACCAACGGAGGGAGGTACTCTGACAAAATAAAGACACACAGTTCAGATCCAGGAAGATGTTTTGACAATAGAGGAGGACATGTAATGACACCATAGGCCAGTTTGATCCACTGATAAAAAAAAGGTTGTCTCAAGGCACTTTACAAAGTCCAGACTATACAGACATTTAGAGAAAACCCAACAAATCCCCCTTGAGCAGCTATAGGCAACAGTGGAGAGGAAAAACTCCCTTTAACGGAAGAAACCTCCAGCAGAACCAGGCTCAGGGTGGACGGACATCTGCCTTGACCCGTTGGGGTGAGTGGAAAACATTGGGCAGGTTAGTAGGACCAGTAGCTGTCCACTGGAAGCCACACAGCTCCAAAGCCGGGGACACGTGAACTGTTGCATACAGAAAACTGGAGTTCCAGGTCACATGAGGACAAATAATGACCCAGCAGGGAGTGACTCCTGCAGGGGGTTTAAATGGACAGGTGCACAGCTGCGAAAAATCAGGGCTGACGAGGAGTAGTAAAGTTGCTGGATTGAATTCTGGCAACAGGAAAAGAGATGATGGACTAACAAAATAAAAGCTAAGAACAGGAAGTATATCTGGAGAGAGAGAATGAGATGGCGAGACTGGAAAGGAGAGAACAAGACTGAGGAGGAGGGACAGGTATGGGAACTGAAGGGGAACTGGATTTAAGAGTATGCGGAACAGGACCCAGATGGTCAAAGGTGAGAGAAAACAGAATCCAAAGGTGGATTCATGACCAGTCAGTAATCCTGCTCCAGAATTTTGGATTAATTGGAGGCTTTTTAGAGAGTTACTGGGGCAGCCTGAAAGTAGAGAATTACAGTAGTCCAATCTAGAAGTAACAAATGCATGGACCAGTTTTTCAGCATCACTTTGAGACAGGATGCTCCTAATTTTGTCAATGTTCCGTAGGTGGAAGAAGGCTGTTCTAGAGATTTGTTTTATGTGTGAGCTAAATGACAAATCCTGGTCAAAAATGACTCAGAGATTCCTAACAGTACTACTGGGGGCCAGAGTTATGTCATCTAAAGTAGCGATATTGTATTTGTAACTGGCTAAAACACCTGGATCAAGACCAGATTTTTAGGGTTAAAAGAGAAATAGGAGAACACGGGTTAGGAGTCCGTTCAAATTTTTAGCGAACCAAATGAAAATACAAAATATCTGAAAAGAATTCTTTCATTGTCAGACCAACAGAGCAAAGTGTCAGAAATATTCTGTGAAATAAATGTAGTGAAAACAACCAGAATCAGATTCCTGGTGTGTTACATGTACCAGTGTCCCACTTCATTTTAGTTACAGGACGGGTAAAACATGAGATTTAATGCTCCAATTCATCTATTAAATCTGAAAATGTGTGTCAGTCACTTGAGCTTGATGAAGATTGACAGTAATAAGCAAACTCTTACCATTTGGCAGCAGATCTATCGATGGTGCAGGTTCTCCAGGTTCCCGGAATTTTCTCTCCTGTTCAGAATAAGCTCAGACTATTGAACAGAGAAAATAACGTCAGGAGCCGCTTCAGAGGTGTTCCAGTCGGACTCAGTCCCTCCTGCTGCTGCTCGCTATCTCTTACAAAGACCCCACTGAGTCTGACGGGGGGGTTCAGCTCCAGAGGGGGAGGCAGGTGAAACATCAGTGTTATTAATGCTGCTGTGGTTCTTCAGCTCTGTTTGTTTTTTCACATCACTGGATCGTCTGGGTTTAACTCTACAGTTTTACAAACTGTCCCTCTAAAACCTTAGACCCACTGCAGGGATCTTTGATGGTGGATCTGAACTTCAGTTTCAGGTCTCGTCTTTCATTGTGTGTTCAGCTCAGTGGAGGTGTTTTTTAAAGGCAATTTGGAATACTTGTGTTTTGTATTTAACAACAAAATCATACCCAGAACCATATTAAGTATTTAGTTTAATTACTAGTATTATATTTAATTGTTACTATCTGCTGTATCTTTCTTTTTGCCTGTTTGTTCCTATGAATCATGTCGGGGCCTCTTAGGCAGGTCTGCGACTGCTAGTGTTGTTGCGAACTTTGAGCACGGCCACATCGATCTCCTGTCGGACACGCACTGGGATTCTGACGTTACCCTGACTGTTTTTAGGACGTGTGAATAAAAATGCTGCTGACATGATCTGGACTTTTCGTTAGAACCCCCTGGTGCAGTGTCCTATGAGCTCACGATCGCAACACGCTGCTGTGTCCAGCACGGTCCGAAGGATTAAATAGCAAGCGACTGGGCACATTGATGACATTTCTATCTGCTGTTGCAGTTGAACGATTAAACATTATTTATTAGATGCACGGCTCCGATGTGCTGTAAACAAAACACAGTATGCCAAATTTTAAATTCTATATCGTGTCTGTGCGTGCTGAACGCACACAGAGAGAAAACAAGTTCATACGTAAGGACACTGTCTCTGGATAGTGTTCAAGGCTAAATTCTCCTAAGATTGTCTGGAGTTCATATTCATAACCAGCCTTTGAGGATAATCTCAGGAGTGGCTTTGTTGGATACACACAGCGGAGGAGGCCTGGCTGGCTAAAGCCCTCTATACTGTCTACAGAATATTAGGTGGCTGTAGATCAGCTGGTAAGGCAAGTCATCCAGGGACCTCAGGGTCAGTGGTTCAATTCTCAGTCCCTCCTTGCCACCTGTCAAAGTGTCCTTGGGAAAGACACTGAACCCCTAGTTGCTCCCAGTGTGTATGTATGTATCAAATTACCCTGTAAGTCGCTAAATATAGCTGTTTAATTCACCAGTGACTTCCATAACAGGAAGTTTTATCGCTGAAGCTCTGAGATCTAATTGAATCGTTAATAGTACCTGCTCTACAGCCGCTTTCTCCCTGACCAATACAAGCTAATTCATGGTGTATTTTTGTGACTTATGCGATGAATTCCGAACCTACAGATATTTTTGTGGAGGCAGTAAAGAACTGCTGCTGGATTATTCGTTTGAACTTGATGGAAACAATGTTTAAAGCACGTGAGGAAGGACTGCGTATAGATGAGTATTTCTTTATGATTCATACAGACAGAAGCTGCTGCTTCGTGTTGATAGAAACAGAGGTCTCAGGTGTTCTGTTCTGTGACGGCCTGCAGCGGATCCCAGGTGTTCAAAGAAAGTGGAACAGTTGCTGTAGGCTCTAACACACACACACGATCAAACAACTGGACACTGAATTTCACTGAAAGCCGTTTCTTTTAGTTCGATACTTTTTCTTTGGTGAAAGTGGTCTATGCTGGACCTGTGGTGGACCAGGTTTCTGGGATATTTGGACAACTGGATCATCTTCCTTATGTTAGTCACTGAGGCCCAGGACACGGCGAACTGACCGTCAGCACCGGGCTGCCGTGGGACAGTCTGCCTAGTCTTTGTGAGTGTCCTGCACAGTATGGGTGTTGATCAGAATAAGGTCTTCGTTAGACCCACAACAGGAAACTATAAAGAGGGTTTAGAAAAACCTTTTCAAACATACCAAAATACATATTGGAAAAAGAAATATGGCTCACACCAAAAAAGTCAAAAAAATGAAATATTCTTCTTTCAGCCGCATTCAGTGTTACATTAAAATATGTTATAAATTATTTTAACGTAGATTTTTAATGTCTGAGTGGAAACTGGTGATTTTCATGATTGATGTGCCTGGTTATACTGGTTTCTGTCTAACAACAGGTTCAAATCATACCCAGACTGTAGACAGCAGGGTTTTAAAATGAACGTGTCCTTTTTTTATGCTTACATATGAATTATCTATCAGGAAGTTGGAGCCAGTTACGTACAGTCACATTCCGTGTGATCTTTTTGACCTTGACCTGCAGAGTAAGGAGGCCACAGAGGAGCAGACAGTCCTTCATGCAGCTGCTTTGTACGAACCAAAATGTCCAGGAACAAACATGAAATTCCAGTTTCCATCTCACCAGATGGAAATGTGCGTTTATCGACAGCACTGAACAAACCACAGGGCCCAGGACACCAGCTCACATAGGTGTGTGGGGGGGTTGAGTCTGGACCCGGGTCGTTTACTCACACTCACGTTAGTCTGCCACACTGGAGTAGAACGTTGTGAAACTGGTTTGTGGATCATGGTCCTGGCGGACCGCTGCTGCCTGTCCTCTGGTGCCGGGCTGCAGTTCTCCCCTCGGCTGCAGGTGTCACTGCAGGTCTGAGCCGCACTCGGGCTTTTAGTTTGACGGTCTAACTCGGATGTGATTGCCGGTATTTACCCGGATGGGGGTGATCTGGTCCACGGACCGAGGACGGGTTTGGTTTCTTCGCGTCATTATAACGGTTTCGTGGTAATGGGGGTCTGCGTGGGTCCGTGCAGATCACTGGTAGTCTTCTTGATGCCGCTGGTCTTGGCTGTCCCCCTTGTGATGGCCTGGGACGCGGATCTTGAGCTGCTGGATCTGGTGGAGGAGATCCCGCAGACGTTTTACCAGTTCCTGTCCCTGGATCAGGTTGGTGCTAACAGCTAACGGCTAGCTATCTCCATGGTTACTCTGCCACGCACACACTGCGGGGCTAAAGCAGTTAGCATGGGGAGCAGACAGCTGTTTCCGTGTGGACCAGCAGGGTCCATCAGTTCAGTCGGTTCTTTTCGGTTCTGACCTGAGGTTTAGCTCATTCAGTTACTAGTTTATTCATCTGGGGCTGTTAATCTCATACGTGCAGAGATCAGATGTTCTGCAGGTTGGTAACAGAGAAACAACTTGAGAAACGTGAGAAAAACGTTAGTTTAGTAAAGTTCAGTCAGTTAAAGCTCAGGGTCTGTCTGACCATCTCTGGCCGGATGATCATTGGAGTGTGTTTTTGGGGCCTAAGATCCACAGAACAGTGCGCAGGAAGTTCAAATGCAGGTTACACACTAACGTATGAACAGCGGCGGGGCCACGATGTCCGAGTTCGGGCTGTTAACCGGCAGTAGGGCTGTGTCACATGTCTGATCTGACTTCCTCTTTGCAGGATGCCTCTGCAGCAGAGATCAAGAAGGCGTATCGTCGTCTGTCTCTGATTCTGCATCCGGACAAGAACAAAGACGAAAATGCTGAAACCCAGTTCAGACAGGTGAGAGAGATGAAGAGAACAAACAGCTGCAGTGGGATCAGATTGACCCACTTTTATAAATATATGTTTATTTGTTTTTTTTTATTTAGCTTGTCGCCATTTATGAAGTTTTGAAAGACGAGGAGAGACGACGCAAGTGAGTCCACATTACTCTCTATAACTAGTCTCCCAGACTTCTGTAATTAGTCTCCACCTCTATGTAACTAGTCTCCAGACCTTTACAGCCAGTCGTTTGACATCTGTCCCTAGTTCTCGGACATCTATAGCTAGTCCTCAGAAGAAAATATCCACCTGGTTGTAAGTTTACGCATGTGTTGGCAGGTACGATGACATTCTGGTGAATGGGCTTCCCGATTGGCGGCAGCCAGTCTTTTACTACAGACGAGTGAGGAAGATGAGTAATCTAGAGCTGGGCTTCCTCCTCTTCCTCATCCTCACTGTGGGACACTATGCCGTCATCTGGTCCATATACCTGGAGAAGCAGTTGGTGAGATGTGATAACACATCACAGTCAGTACAGGTCTGATCATGTGACCTTATGGGGATTCAATGTGTTTCCAGGATGAATTACTCAGTAAGAAGAAGAAGGAGAAGAAGAAGAAAGTGAGCTCCAGACCTGCAGAGGACCTCAGGTCTGTTGACCACGACCGCGTCGACAGGTAAAGCGGCAGCTCCACTCCTGGGCTTCCTGTTTGTTTGCTTGTTTTTGTTTGTTATTGTGTGTTTGTTTGTTTCAGAGTTCAGGACCGTCCGCACTGGCAGGACATCCTCCCTCTGAAACTGAGCATCTGGCTGTATCTGTCCATCAAAAACCTGCCTCAAACAGTCCAGGTACATTAGCAGTTTCCTGACACGGCCCTACACTCAAGATCAAATGAAAAATGCAGGATGTTGGATCAGATTATCGCTGCTCTGTCCCAAATTGTCAGGAGCGTTTAAAGGATATTCTTTTCCGTTTTCTTTTCTTCAATTTTTTCAGGAATGTGGCTCCAGTGTGCTGTAAACAAAACCAACTAGGATTCAAGATCATGTTAAATAGTCAAGAATAACCTGTTAATCCGCGTACAAAGAACAGGTCTCTTTTCTCAGCCTTGTTCTCTCTGTGTTGCAGGAGGTGAAGCAGTACTATGAGGACTACCAGCAGATGAAGAAGCAGCAGAGAGAAGAGGCTGAAATTGAACAGGAAGCTGTGACCAGTAAGCCTTCTTCCTTCCAGGCTGCTGTAGTTTAACTCTTAATCCTTAGACACTGAACAGAAGATCAGGTTGATCAATAATCACTTTGATTAATAATCAATCTGATCGATATCTGATCACGGTAAAACTGCTCTCGGTACATTTAGGGCCAAGCAGAGATTTAAGATTGAGACATTAATGAGAGAACAAATTAATGACAGGGTTTCAGTGATTCTTTTATCTGACTGATGTGGGACTGTAAGACTTACATTTTAATGAACCAGTTGATCTGTCTTTGTTCTCTCAGGAGAGAAGAGGCCAAAGGTCAAGAAGCCAAAGGTGGAGTTTCCAGTTTATGAGCCGTCCACTGAGAACCTGAACTTCCAGCGCTACGACCAGACCACATCCATCGAGGAGATTGAAGACCAAATGGATGACTGGCTGCAAGACCGCAAGTCTACCAAGAAGAAGGTGAGGAGTTCTTGATCGGTTACATGTTCACAAGAGACAGAGGTCATAATTGATGACCAACAGAGTTTTAGTCCTTCCTCTCTCTGCCAGTCAATTTGTTCTTTACAAAAGAAAGCTCATACTCTCTGAATATACAACCTAGCTCATTGAGCAACCAACCACAGGTCATATCCTGTCTCGACTACTGCAGTGCCCTGCTGACAGGGCTAGCAACACACAATCGAACCCTCCAGATGATTCTACATACAGCAGCGTGTCTCATTTTTGAATATACAAAAAGTACGTGTCACCCCACTCTTCAGATCTTTGGCTTCCTGTATCCACCTGCAACAGCTTCAAAACTAAAAGCTGTAGGTGGCTCTAACCTACAAAGTGGTCAGCTCAACAGCACCTCCCTACCCTCATTCAGGTCTACAATCCCTCTCCAAATGAGCTCCTGGTGGTCCCAAGGCCATCTCTTCAGCTCAGTGGTTCCGCCGTGGTGGAAAGAGCTACCGAACTCTGCATGCTGAGAAGCCTTACTCCGAATATTCAAAACCCGTTGGATACACAACTTTTTCACGACTTTCTATGCACTTAAAGAGTTTCATTACACTTTTCCTTTCTGTCCGGTCTTGCACCTACAAGACATTAAAAGGAAAGAAAAAAAAATGTACCAATAAAAACAAAATGGTATAAAATGATACGCTAATTATATATGGTATAAAAGTTTTGTAAATGTAAGCTAATAATTTTCCATGAAGTATCAGACTAGAATGTAGTGCACTACAGATGTGATGTCTCTGTTTTCAGACCTCAGACTGGACAGAAGATGAGCTCAGCCTCCTCAGCAGGTTAATGGTTAAATTTCCAGGTGGGACTCCGGGTCGATGGGAGAAGATTGCTCAAGAACTGGGACGATCAGTGTCTGATGTAAGTCTGATTAAACTCGTTTCAGACTGTTTCAATTTTACAGGTGATTGTGTCAAGTTGAACTGGTTTTTAGTCATAAATATGTTATGAAAGTAATTTCAGTTAATACTGAGTTCACTTTTACCAGGACTGAAGGATTTGTACAAACTGCTCTGGTGTGACAGACCCCCACGTAACTTCACAACATTCCATTCATGTCATAATTCTTCTTCAAGTCCCTAAAACACAAACTTACTGGGTGGGCAAATTGCATATTGAACCCCACAGTCATCCCTTCTGTTTGATCCCTGTAGGTTGTTGCAGATAAAAGCATCTGCTGAATGACTAATTGTAAATTGGATTGTGGTAGTTATAGCGAAACATGCAAAGTTTAAAAAGAAGTGTCAAAGATCACTGTCGTAATCAACTGAAAGAGAGTCTGATTCTTTCAACAGGTGACGACCAAAGTCAAACAAGTGAAAGACAATGTCAACCACACTTCAGGTAAAGTCTTCTTCGCAGTCCCACTGAGGTTCTTGGCAGCATTAGGTTCTGCAGGCTTTACCTGCACTTAACAATTATGAGGCGACTGCCTCCGTCAAATGTCGTACCACCAGCAGCCTTCAGAGCCAACAAAATGTGGGGGCTCCTTGTGAAACACAAACTTCCAAATAACATCGAGCAGTCAGTGTCGCCTGATGTACTTTAGCAGAGTTTAAGAGTTCTGTTACTGTGAGCAAATGTTACATTGTGGCTCTTGTCTCAGCTTCACTGGTTCTTTGATTGTGTTTGACAGACTTCACTAATTAGTTTAATCAATTTTTAGTTGCTAACCAGGTCTTTAGTAGTATTTGGACCAAGCAGCTGTTGGGTGTTAAGATTTGCTAAAGTCAGTGGGCTATTCATTTGTAAATGCCTGTTTAATCACCATCTACTGCCATGTAGTCTTTGTATGTGTTATGTAATATGTGTTTTTCATTTTACTTTTTTCCGCCTAATTAATTAGACCTTGACTGAGAATTGCATTTAGTCGATTTACACCTGTATTTAAAGTTGGGACGCAGTGGGCACTGTAACGTGACTGAATTTATTGACTTTAATATTTTGAAATATGATAAAAATATTAATCTGTCGTTCTACTCAGCATTATGTTCTGATAAGGCTTTACTGTGTTCTGTGTTTCAGGTCTGGTGAAGCTATCTGACCTGAAGGCTCCTCCCCTTCTAGTGACGTCACTTCTTGTCTCAGACAGTGTGGGCAGGACCTGCGAGGAGGAGGAGGAGGAAGTGGTTCCATCAGTTCGGAGGAGGAACAGGAAGTCCGAAACATCAGTAGAAGGCAGTGAGGTGAAGGGCAGAAATCGTCGTCAAAGAGACTTTGATCCACTGGCAGTGGAGGAGGAGGAGATGGAGCCTCAGGAGAACAGGGAGAAGGCAAAACCCACAACCTGGACTCAGAACCAGCAAAAACAGCTGGAACTCGCGTTGCAACAGTTCCCCCGCGGAACTACAGAGCGTTGGGACCGCATCGCCAAAGTGGTCCCTGGGAAGACCAAGGTGAGGACAGAGTGTCTACCTGTTTGCCTGTTACCAGGTTGGACCAGTATGAGTGCAGACCTGGGGCTTTATACTAAAAGTTTACACGTGCAAAAAACACAGTAAATATTAGCCATTGAGCTTGTTTGAAGCACACCTGTGGCCCAACCCGAACGCTCCCCACTTGAGATTTGTGTTTGGTGATATGTTCAACTGTGTCCGTGAGGTTGTTCCATGTCATCAATAAATGCAACATTTAACTAAAAACCCATAGATGACTATCTACTTTTCACCGTTAAAGATGAAGCAGTTTCTGGACAGTTAATGATGGAGATGACAGGTAAAAGCAAAGTGTTTGCTTTGCATCACTGGCGTGTCTCCATTGTGCGTAGGTTACTCATATGTTCACAGAACAAACAAAGAAAAAATGAGTTGGCCAGAGAGAGACTTTTTAAACTAATGCAGCAGAGCTCTTGCCTCCTGCGCTGTTAAGATATAATTTCACATATTGTGAAGATTTGTCTTTTCTGACTTTACCAAGATATTCTGGTATCATCCACTGAATTCTAGACATGCTGTGATTTCCTGTCAGGCAGAAATGTTGGTCACATTGTGGCTGTATTATTGCTTTGATATGAAGGAGAATTAAACCTCCCAGAGAAATGGAGTGCATTTCATCTGTGCTGCCTATTTCCCGAGATCCCAGTTTCCATAGACTAGTGGAACCCAAAAAAAAGTTTATGTTGATGATTTGAGTTTGTCTAAAATGTTTACCTTTATCGGTTGTTAAACTTTAATGTCATCATTTCATCAACTCTACAAAGATGTAAATTTAGCCTGTTAATGATTAGTCAGAAATTGATAAGTTATTTATTAACTGCTAATGTGTGTGTTTCTGGCAGGAAGAGTGTGTGATTCGTTACAAGATGTTGGCCGAACTCGTGCAGAAGAGGAAACAGGCCAAGAGCTGATTTTATACGCTGGCTCTGCCTCCTGCTATGACCTCTGACCTCCTGACAGGTGACCAGTCAGACAGGTGTTATATTTCTGTGCAGGTGAGCCTCATCCTATCTGGACTGGTTCACTTTTTGACATTTTATGTGACTCAGAAGCTCACCTGCTCAAGTGTTTTCATTAGTGACAGGAAGCAGGTAACAACCACCTGTACTCTGACCTCACAGTTTTGTGTGCCTTAGTTCATCCTGCTGCCAATTAATTATCCACATGTTCAGCTGTTCAATAAAAGTATTTATTATTTCATTTTGTTTCTCATTTATGTGATTTTTTTTTTTGTTACAGCCTAAGATAAACTGGATTAATTGAAAAGTAAAATATTTTGAACTACAGATAAATTTACCGATGTTCAACAAGTCGAATTTTCTATTTTATTTTTACACAGTTATTTCCCATAGTCACATTACACGTGTTCACTTTATTTTATTTTATTTTTTATCTTGCCAGATAAAACAAATAAAACTGAAAAATCCAACCAAAGAAAAACCATTTCTGTTTGTGTCTCTGACTTTAATATAGTCTGCTCTTAAAAACTGGTGCGTTTGTGGGAACTGTTACAAGAATTGTGGGTAGGTGCTGTTTGCAGCAAGTATTAGCCAGTTCCAGGTTCTTGTGATAATAATGAGAGATTTGAATGGTCAAAATCCTGCTAACATCACCTTTGTTCGTCTGATCGGACTCAGCTCTGAGTCTGTGCATGCCTTTAAAACACAGTCAGCTGTTTGTGGGTTTTATGAGTGGAACTGCTGAATGATCCCGGCCTTTGTAAAACTGTCTGTACCGAAATCAAATGGAAAGTCGCCTGTCACTCATCACAACTTCTTTTGGAGCACTAACTTCTACTGGATTTTGTCAGAGAGCATAATGTCTCCCGGAAGTGGCAGACTAACTCAGGGCTTGGGGACAGATTTTTTCGTGTGGCAATCAGCGGGTTAAATAACGTGACCGGACGTAAAGCTTTTATTCTGGAAGTTCTCCCGGAAGCGTCCTTGTTCCTGCCAGCAGAACAGAGGACAGCCGAAGAAGAAGAAGCAGCAGCAGCAGCAGCTGTCAGTTAGCATTAGCAGTTAGCTTGTGTTTGAAGAGCGCCCGTGGATTAACGTGAGACGCCGTAAGTTCCGATCGCTTCATTCAGAAGTGAAATGTTGAATCTGTTGTTCGGCAGATGACGTGAGAAACACGTGGCTAAACTGAAAGTCTGACGTCACCGCTAACAACGAAAACATGAAGTTGATTCATGTCTTCATTGAATTCAAACGTGATTATTTACGTCGTATTAAAAGTTTAGACAGTTTATCAAAATGCAGGATTCCCTGCTTTAGTTTTATTCAGTTTTCTAATAATTTCTGCGAACTTTCGGTCCCAGCAGCTTCCACGTTTAGACCTGAGAGTCCGTGAGGACGGGACGACAGGACCCAGAGTCGTCCTCAGCCAGTGGACACTTTATCATAACACCTTTGGTTTCGTCATATTTAATACAGCAGATCAGGTTCAACTTTAGGCCCCGCCCACAGAGGACAGTCAGCTCGAACAATACGGATTTGACATGATTAGACCTTCAGATGCAGCTGACGTTTGCATTTGTACGTGGCTCATAAAACTAATGAAGCATCATCACTTTCATGGACTAAGGACCAGCGGTTCTCGGTCCCCTGGTTGTTGTAGGGGTCCCTGACCACTGAGGGCAAATTCATTCGGTTTCTCTTGAGCCAGATAAGACTACAAACAAAAAAAGGAATCATTTGAAAATGAAAACCATATTAATATGATGTACATTTTGAATCTTTGTTTAAAAACTACTATTGTTAAAGAGGGACGAACACATGAACAAACTGTCCTAACACAAAGTCTGGTTAATCTCTGGTTTAGAACTTGATTTTATCTGTCGCCTGTTGGTACCGGAGGGGTTTTCAAATGTATTATTCCGCTGAGAATTAGATGCAAAAACAGCTGACACTATTAAATTGCAGCAGCATGTCTCCATGATGAGACTGACATTTGACAAATGTTTTACTTTTTTAATCACTTAGACTAAAACTAAATCAAAATCATATGCCAAATGTAGCACTGATATTTGTAACTCACTATGACCTCGATAAAAATGCTACAATTAAGCACTTTCAGTCCGAGAAATGATATCCTTGTGAAATTAAAATGACTGGCTGGGCTGCTGTTTTGGATTGCATCAGGTTGTACAGGTGTTTATAATGAAAGACAGTCAGCATATGCACAGGTAGGCGTGTGGCCTCAGGACTGATCTGACCTGACAGATGTAAGTGCTTTTATGCTCTTATCATTTTTGCGCCCACTCCCACACCGATGTTGGTACCTGACCCACCGTGAACAAGTATAATCAAAACACAGACTGGGAACGAATTTTATCAAATTATTTTTGTCCCAAAACTGCATAAATAGTCCAGATGTTAAATCTGCAAAAACTAAAAATACTCTTCCAAGTTAACTCAATTCACAAGTCGTGCAGGAATCGCGTCAGCTAAACAAACTAAGACTTCAGTCTCTTCACACAATAGCAGTCAAGTCAAAGTAACTAAATTTCATTTAGCTAGTGTGACAACTAAAGTCTGTGGTGAACTTTGTTTCCCACAGAATAAGAACTTATTAGCGGGATGCAGGAAAGGTTTTTATGACCAAGAGTCTCAGCCAGTTTCACAAATACTTAAGTTTCAGTTAAGACCAGTATGAAAAATCCCAAACCACTTCTTTTGGGGCAGTGGTTTCTCTGATTAACCTGGTTACTTAAGCCGGATTTGACGTTGAGCTTTTTCAACCACTTGCTCTTTGGACAATTAGCTGAGATGTTTTACTGTAGCTCAGCGGATACAAAGGGTCATCAACAAATACCAGGTTCAGAAAAAGTGGTATTCCTGTGAGTAAAGGACTTTAATTACTGAATTTGTTTTCAGAAGTGAGCTTTAGCATTAGAAGTCAACGGAAACAGATTCAATGCTGCGTCTGTGTTTTGTTGGTTGAGAAGGCAAAAATAACAGTGGCTCAAATTCTGATTACAGGTCAGGATAAAACCATCCTAATACTGACAAGCCTGATTGACAGATATTGTTTTATCAGTTAGGATGTCATTAAATTAAATCAAAAATTACTCTGGCTTACATTAAATTCTGTGAACACTCTGCATGCAGCTCAAGGTCAAGATTTCACCTGTGTCACCTGTCTCCCCACAGGTGTGATGTAGTCATGTCTGTGCAGGTGGAGCTGCAGCAGAGGATCAGCTCTGCTCAGGAGCTGCTACAGCGCACGGAGCAGCTGTGTGCGGGAGTGGAGGGTCACCAGAAGCTCTGTGGGAAGCTGCGCGCCGAGCTGCGTTTCCTGCGGCGGGTGGAAGCGGGGGAGCTGCAGGTAAAGGAGTCTCACCTGCACAGCACTAACCTGACGCACCTAACAGCCATTGTGGAGTCGGTCCAGAGTCTAGAAGATGTGGTGGCACTGCTGCACGTCTTCACTTATCAGGATGCCTCAGGCCGCCGCTGCACGCTAGTAGTGGACGTGGTGGCCAACGGGGGACTCACCTGGGTAAAAGCAGTGGGCAGGAAGGCAGAGGCACTACACAACATTTGGCAGGGGCGGGGGCAGTACGGGGACAAGAGCATTGTCAGACAGGCAGAGGACTTCCTGCAGGCCAGCCGCCAGCAGCCCGTTCACTACCAGCACCCCCGTGTCGTCTTTGCCTTCTACAATG
Organism: Channa striata; assembly: GCA_033026295.1. Lineage (NCBI taxonomy): Eukaryota > Metazoa > Chordata > Actinopteri > Anabantiformes > Channidae > Channa > Channa striata. The sequence goes on from CM065185.1 coordinate 21,225,809, forward strand.
GCGTCTCTGCCCCTATGGCAGACCGTCTGCGGGACATGGGCGTGTCTGTCCGTGGGGACATTGTGGCTGTGAACACAGTAGTGACAGAGGAGGAAGAGGAAGATGAGGAGGAGGAGGAGGAGGAGGGAGCGGCAGCTGACGACCATAATGAAGATGAGGAGGAGGAGGAGGAGGAAGAGGACGGGGGTGCAGCATGTGAGCTGACACGTGTGGATCGCAGCACTGTTCTGGCCCACCTAGCGTTTCCCACCCAGCTACAGGTGGAAGAATGTGGCCGTGTCAACCTAGACATCACCACCCTCATCACCTACGTGTCGTCGCTAAGTCACGGGCGCTGCCACTTTACCTTCAGGGAGCCCGTGCTGACAGAGCAAGCTGCTCAGGAGCGCCACCTGCCGGTGCTGCCGCAGCTCGACACCTTCATGGAAGGGAAGGAGCTATTTGCCTGCCGTGCAGCAGTCTCGGACTTCCAGCTGATTCTGGACACACTGGGGGGCCCGGGAGAAAAGGAACGCGCTCGGCAGCTGCTGGCCCGCCTCCACCTGGTTGACGACCGGCCATCAGAACGTACACTCCAACTCGCGCCCAGCGCCAAGATCAACCAGCGCTCACTCATGATCTTTGGCACCGGAGACTCACTGAGAGCCGTCACCATGACGGCAAACAGCCGCTTCGTCAGGGCGGCAGCCAATCAGGGCGTCCGATACAGTGTGTTTATCCATCAACCACGAGCCCTGACAGAGGGCAAGGAGTGGAGGGCCAAGCCCATTTGAGCCGGGGCTGATGCAACATGTAGTTAGAGATTTTGGAATTGGGTTTATTTTTCTGTTTATTTTGGTTGAGTTGTTCAGAAACTGTATTCAATAAAGCATCGCCGTCCCTACCTGCCTGTCTGTCGTTGGTTCTAGAAGGTCTGTGGTGGCAGCAGGGAACAGACATGCCTGGACAACTGTTATCACAACGCAGGTTTTTACCTGGTTCTGCGAAGCCTGGGTTTTCCTGTCAGTCTAAAAGCAAGTTCATGCGAAAGAGGTGGAGCTGTTCATCAGAAGGGAAAACCATGAATGAAGTGCGATAACTGTGGTAAATTTAGTAACGGCGGAGGCAAAACAAATCATTTTCAATAAATTAACAATAAAACTACATTAGAGTAGAAGAATCTGGGATAAACCTAAGAATTAATATGAAACAGACTCCAGAACATATAACTGTCACAGGGAAAAGGTTTACTTTTGAAGAAACTATTCTGAATATGTGATATGAAAATATTTGCATTTCTTCAGTTGATGTCACTGGTATGTTAATTTATAACAGGAAACGGGGAAAGCCTGTATGTAACAGGAAGCTATAAATTACTTTTCTAATTAAAAAAAATGTCTCTCAGCATTTTTTCCTCAGAGCTGCAGTTTTTAAATTGGATGGACGTGTAAAAGCACAAACACCAAGGGTGGCGAACACAAAACGACTTCAGTATTCAACAAAAAGGACGAGTGTAAATAATACAGATTATTGGTGGCTGTAGCTCACTTGGTATTGGGCCCCTGACTGGTCCCTAGTTTCTGTGGCTTAGTTCCTAAATGACTAATTGTAATTGTAATAAATGCTGACAGATAAATAATTAGAAGCTCCAGACCAGTTTTGGGCTTTTTATGTGCTTAGTTTAACAAAAACTGGGCCTGATGAGGAACTAGTGGTATGACTGAAAAAGAGAGTGTAGTTCCACTCAGTTTTTATATACTTTTTTTATACAGCTTCAAATCATAACCGTCACCTCAAGGCATTTTCCAATGTAAGATTAGAGAACAAACTTGAAATTAGTCGCGCAGGCTTTTAAATTCAGCAGACTTCTGGGCAACCCAGAAACCCCATAAACCAGGTACAGCTGATTCAGAATTCAGCTGTCTGAGTGCGGACAGGAACCAGACTGACAGTCCTTACGCTGCTTGTCTGCCGTTCTTCCAGCGTATGAACCAGAACTCCTGCTCCAGCTTTTATGCCCCAAGTCATGGGAACAACACAAAGTCTTTATGTTTTTAAAACTAAACTTAAAACTGTCCTTCTTTTTTTTTCCCCTGGGTTTTGATTCAAATATTTCATTGGTTCATTTTGTCTTTTTCTTCAATTCTCATAATTTCTTTGGTTTTATTTATCATTGTTTTTGTTTTATCAATTCTTTTTATCTAAATTTGATTTATTGCTATAATTTTTCAATCATTAATTATTTTTACATTATTTTATATTATATTATTTTATTTATATATCTATATTTATATATCTCTATTTTATATATTATATATCTCTAATCTTTTTATTTGTGGGCATTGGTCAAGGTCCTCATTGTTAATTACTCTGTTAATATATATTTCCTGTATTATTATTGTTATTTACCAATTCTTATGAATGACCTGTGATTAGCTTGTGATGGAAGGCACATTGGGGTTGCTCTGGGTGGGACAGTTTGGGTCATTAAATCTTAGGACCACCCAACTCTCTATGGTTTCCCCTGATAAACCCCACTGAGCTACTCACAGTGACTGGGGCAAAGACTGCGATGCCAGGCAGAAAGGTGCTGCCTGTGGTGGTGGGGGCGAAGCAGGTGAGTTCCAGCTCGGGGACATTCAGGACGATTGCATTATTGGACTGGACTTGCTGGCCCTGTGGGGGGCATGTGTCGATCTGCCAGTCTCTGCCATTTGCCTTGGTATGAAGGCCGTGCCTCTACAGTCAGGTCAGAGCGCCACTGGGGGGTCCCAAAGGCACCACGGGAACTGGGCAAGGCAACAGAGACGTCGTGAGAGCCATACCGCTAGAGCCAGCAAACCCCAACTGCTCCACCGTTCAGGTTCTGGGCAGCTGCTCTGGGCCCAGGCTGGGCAGGAGAGGTATCGGAGACCCTGCAGGAGCCACACAGCTGGAGACGGCGTACCCCAGCAGCTGTCCCTTGTTGCCTCCGACTCTCCTCCCTCTGAGACTGTTGTTGCTGTTGTGGAGCTAGAGCAATTTTTAATTTTATTGTTTTATACTTTTTCTGTATATATTATGTACACACACCTATTTCACATAACTTTACTTTCTGTAGATTTTGTGTTTGCACCTGACACCAAGACAAATCCCTAGTACTGTCAAGTGTTCTTAACTGTGCCTGGTAATAAACAGATTTCTCATTCTAAAATTCTGCTTTTTAAATCGTTGCACTATATACCATATTAAATATTTATCACAAACAAAATTATATCACATTGCGCCATATATTATCCTTCCATGCACAAACTTTGACAAAAAGGCCTTAGGGCCCAGCCAGCAGAACACAAAAGACAAACAGCCTGAGAGGAGAAACTCCATGTGTCTTCAAATGGGGACCTCTGAATGTGGTGTCATACTCATTCTGCCATGGGTTTGCTTAACAAACGTCGTGTTGCCTCCATCTCTTTCTTAGAATGGGTAAGATGGGAAGCAGAGCAAAGTTCTCTGTGTTACTGCACCGAGAACTGGGACCGAGCTGGTCACTGCTGATGGACTGAGGACATTTTTCGTTGTCTTCTTGTGAAGGAAGCAGCTACATTCGTGGTCAGTGGGGTTACCACCATCCAGCGTGTTTACTTGGATTCAGTTTGGGGGAAAGACAAAAATAAAGCTCCAAGAGAAGCACAGACCTTTGCACTCATGTTACCTCCATGTTCAGGGATTTCTGTAGCTCTTTCATTCTCTGCGTCCTCACATTAGGTCCAGCTCTTTGGACATTTTGTCACTGGAGCTGTTAGTGAGACTGTTACTGCCACCGTGTGATGGTCCAACACAAGGAGTTTGGAAAAGATCACCGGCTGTTGAGTTGCCACATCAAAAAGTGTTCTGCACGTTGATTTGAAGAGGGATTTTACACCAAATGCCCTTCCTGTCGCGACCCGTCCATTTTTATCCGGGCTTGGGACTGGCACCGTGGGATTCGAATCTGCGGCCTTATGTAGTCTAACTCAGTGCTGTACCACTGATCCACCCGTTTAGAAAGAAAAGTGATAACTTATCACCAAACAGCTTCAACCCATCATTTATATAGAGATTATTAATAATTCAGTATTGCCTACTGGTGTACGGAATGAGACAGGGAGAAAAAATTGTTCATTGCATATTTAGTTAGTTTAGTTACTTTAGGTAGAAATGTCAGTGGTTCTTATACTGGAGAACTTTTTTTTGCTGTATTTTTATTATTTCTTCCAACGCCTGACACCCACGGCTTTAATGTGAAAGGGACGGAGCGGAAGTGCGCGTGTCGAGTTTGAACGAGCTCCCGTTCGCCTGTTTGCACATGACGGATTTGCCCTTATTGAGTGAAGATTCCGGAGAAAATGCCGAGTGTCGGAGCGGAGGAGGAGCTGCCGGTTCTGACAGAGGTGAGCACCGAACTTTACGCAGCGGTTCTGATTCAAAGCCGAACTTTATTCCACCTAACCCTCTGCCCCCAGCACAAGCGTTAGCTTCGGAAGCTACATGCTAACAACAACAGCTGGGCTGATTTTCGACTTATGCTCCGTATTTTCCTCCTCCTGCCTCTCTCCGACCATTGTCCGCCCCGCAGTGTGGTTACAGTCACCCAGCGGAGACGCGCTCGGACCTCCGACAGGTCCGGTCCCTGTTCTCTGATCTCCGTGTGTTTGTGGACTTTTACTGTGAGTACAAAACGGTTGGAATGTTTTTAGCCAAGCACGCACTTCCTGTGTGACAATAAAAGCATGTAAAAACGTAATAAAAAGAATCAATAATTGTGTGACAGGTTTTCCAAACAAAGACAAGAAGAAGCTGGTTTACCTGGCGGGAACGGTTCCTATCCAGTATGAAGGTCAGCTCTGTCTCAGTCCCTCAGATCTCTTTAATCATGTGCATATAGTATAATTCAAAAACCCAAACTCTGATCGGGTTTAAATGACATTATTAACATTACTGCGTCCAGATAGTCACTGTGTCTGTCACGTGTGTCTTATTTGCTTCCACTCTTAATCGGTCTCCTGTGGATCTGTTATTTTTTAGATTTTGTGAGATCAGTTTCTTTTATTCTTACAGGGAGTGAATATAATATCCCAGTGTGCATATGGCTCCATGAGACTCACCCAGTTTGCCGTCCACGCTGTTATGTCTGTCCTTCTGTGTCCATGGTGATTAACCGGTCCTGTCCCTATGTAGATGTGACCGGTAACATTAGCCTCAGTGGACTGAGGAACTGGACCCAGGTAAGCTAATATGTGGAGATTAGTGTCCTGGGTTACCCAGTTCAGTTGACTGAGGGATTTGCGTGTCAGAGGTGCGTTTGCCTGTTGATTATGATGTCACTTGTTGTCAGGGCATCTCCAACCTGTCACTACTTGTGTCAGAAATGAGGCAGGCCTTTCAGAAGGAAACTCCGCTTTATGCCAAGTGTCCTGTGGAGGTCCCTCTCCCTGCAGGTGTACAGCAGCCAGCAACCGGTGGAAGGTCAGAGGATGGTTCTGTGAATCGGAAATGAACAATACCATAATCCATTCTGGATCGTGTTGCTCTGAATGAATCTGTGTTCTCCTCCCGCAGCCTACACCCACCCTCTGTCTCCACGTTTTCCTCCTCAAACCTCTCTGCAGCAAGCCAATGGGAGCACAGCAACCAAGTAAAAGTGAGGAGGTCATACACGGAGGAGCTGCTGGGCATCGACTTTAGCGCTTCCTCCAACCACAACAACCTTGTCCAGAGCTCTTCCTCCTCAGGTGAGACATGTGACCCTCAGCCTCAAACTTCTTGTTAGTAATTTATTTGACAATTAGTCAAATATTTTGCTCTTGTGTTCTGTCATGACGATTTTATCCAAAGCATTACCCAAGTAAGCAGACACTAGGGACGACGTGTAGCAAGTCGAACCACTTGCCCAGTGGTTCGTGTACGCCTGCTCTGTTACTTTTGTATAAAGAATGTCCGTGAGGTGATGCTGTTGTAAACTGGCGACATATAAATAAAGTTGACTTGAATTGAATTGTGCTTCCAACATGACTCAGCGCCTTTAGAAGAACAGAGCTGCAGTTGGCTTTACTTTTGTCGTCTTCTTAATCGGCTCCAAACCAGTTTTACCACTACCCTACCTCTTCAAACGTGAGGTAAACTGAGCATCGCCTCACGAATCAGCGTGGGAGAAGTTATTGAGTGTAAATGGGCATTATTGGACCCGATACTATGATGTAGATTTTACATTTAAGTATTAAGGAATTACAAAGTGCATTGTATGTGTCTGCTGCTGTAAAAATGTATTAATACTTTTTCATTCAGTTGGCAGTTTATTAGGGCTACCAAAGCAACACTAAGTCAGTGTATTCCAGCAGTCCTCTGTGTGCTTCTAAACATTCAACATCTGCCATTTGGAATAGTTCTGTGTTAGCAGCGTACATTTAAAAGCAGAAACGGGCAGGAATTATTTAGCTAATATGCACATTTCAATAGAATAAGTCAGTGCATCACTAAGTGGTGTTATCACAAAGTTCCCTCATATTATGCAGAACTGTTCTGTTCAGGCCTGGGTCTTTGGGTCTGTTCCAGCAGCTGTTGTCTGGGTGACGTTTCTAAACCAGGTGGTTTTTGGCTGGATAAATGAACCTAACCGGACTTCATCTGGTCCTGTTCCCTACGGTCCAGGTGCCGACCCTCTCAGCATGATGATGGGAGGGCTGAGACTGGACAGAGAGTACAACAGAGATCAGCAGAGTGACTCACCTCTACAGGTCATGAAGTCAGAAGCACGTAGAGACAGGTACCAAAAAGGTTCTGTACCAGCACTGGAACTACGTCAGAACCTTGGAACTAAGAAACTTCAGTCAGACCTAGCAGCTGGAGCAGACTACAACAAGGTGAGGAGGACTACAAAAAGCTTTGCTGCTGTATTCCCCCTAACAGTGGGCACCTACAGCTAGTGGGGATTTGTTTTATCATCATCATCATTGCAGAGATTCAGGGAAATGACAAACCTCACGTGCCATGAACGTTTTGCGTCTTGTAATGGCTGTGTCCATTACATCCAAATCAGCACCAGCTATAGAGTCACAGTACACAAAACGGCAGCTTAAAAAACAAAGTTATACTTTAAGGTGATTTGTGAAGCCTACTTGTATCCAGGTGTGTGCGCCTGTAAAGATTCAGATCTAAAGATTTATCATATTATATAATAATTATTTTACTCATGATATTTATGAGTCACAGCTTTACCTGAAGTTTACTCCCTTTTTTACCTTCAGTTTCCTCTGTGGGATTTACAGTCCAGCCTTTTGCTTAGGTCTCAGTCAGTCTCTCTCCTCCTGTGCTCCTGACAGATGGCAGTCCTCCTTCCCCCAGACCAGTCTGCCATGTTCCTGTCTTTGATGACAATGGACGGGCAGAGCTTCAGCCCAGCTGATGTCATTGAGGCGGTCCAACTCAACAGAGATTTCCTATCGGCCCTTAGGTTCCTGACCCACAGCTGCCCGATCTGTCAGGACCAGGTGACGTTCAGTAAGGTGAGTCCCCTGCATCAGCCAATCACAGAGCAGCAGGTTGAAGGTCCAAACTGTGATTTTCAGTCATCGCAGTTTTAAATTCCGTTAAATTCTTCTGGTGACAGTCACAAAGTAGCTTAGGCCAGCCAACTCCATTTCTAGACCAGAAGTGTAGACTTTCCCATGGTACTCGTGTTTGTGGTCAGGCTTGCACAGGAAATGGTTTGGTAACAAAGAGAAGAGAATGGATCAGGCTACAGAAACACACTGAATACAAGAAAACTACTCAAACATGCTGCTCAGTGGCATCTGGACATCTGGACAGCTTGAAGTTTTTGAAGACGTTTAACCTCCTTCAGTTCTTTCAGTCTTCTTTTCCGTTCTAGCCAGCTCCCTAGTGCAAAGTCTGGATTATCTCCACCCCAGCTCACGTGTGAATAGAGGAGGAAATGCTCTAGCTCATTCACAGCTAGTGACGGTAATTTCCTGTGACTGCAGCGAAATCAGACAAACACCCAAGTTGAAGAAATCATACCACTACTGCAGATACGTCCAGATTTACTAAATTTGGATTTAGTCAATTGGTAGTGTCGCCCGCCATCGCTATGAAGGAAAACACTGTCACTTCCCCCGTCCTCTACTCGAAGTGCCCAAGCACCACCCCTTACCCAATGAGCTGGAGTATTTCTTCACAAGTGTGAACGCGTCTTGTTCGGACTGTCTCTCAATGCATGTCTGCGAGGGAAGGTCTGGAAAGCTCAGATTCTTCTCTTCTACTGCAGAACCCTTTGACATGTAGCAAGCAGACCAGGGATTGAACCACTGACCCTGTGGTCTGTGGATAACTACCTAAACACACACACACACTTCAGGCTTCTGAGATAAATCTGAGGTAAAAGAGAAATCAGATTCGTCTTCTGCTGCGTGTATACGTGGATTTCCAGTAACTGGGTTTCTTCAGTGTGTGTAAACATTGTCCCCGATTACCTGAGAAAGCTGATTTCTCTGAGGAGCCAGGTTACTGAAGGGCATGTAAATACAATTGTCTATAGACTAAGACTTTTTGCAGAAACATCTTGGTTCTCTGGCCTGTGGTACATTTTACATGCATGGGCCTTAAAAAACAGGCCAGACTCAAAAAAATGTGTTTTACTACATTTGACACATGAAGCGACCAGCAGGCAGCGTAGACGGCTGGGTTGAATACAATAGTAGTTTTAGAGTTGTGTGAGAGACTCGTCTTAGATGTGCTAACAGTGTTGGTTCTCGTGCCAATGTGGTCCAACACTTCTAGAAGTGGACAGGTCTTTTCTTTTACTTTAACAAAACTGTTTTTTTCCAGGTATATGCTAGTTAAATGCTGCACTGGAAGGTTCCAAACCAAAGGATTTTTACATTTGCCACATGTAAGGTAGAATTGCAGGGAAGCATGTGGAAAACACTTTGGAAGATCTCTGTTTTCGGACTGCAGAAACACGTCCCCCAATGGAGCGGTGTCTCTGGCGGATGTGTTTTTAATAGTTTTTGGACATCCATAAAGGTCCATGGCATCAACAAGTGAGTGAATCAAGGCCATAGACTGACGACTAATCAAACGTGAGCAGAGAAGATCCACTGTTGGCTTCAGCTTTGGACAGTGTTTGTGGACAACATGATTCATTTAGACAATGATCATTTAACACCTGCACAACATTTCCTTGTGATGCTTTTTCTTTGTCCAATTCTTAAGTTCAGTTTTGTCTAAATGATGTTTGTATTCTATATTCCCTTTTCCCTTCTCTGGCTCTGTCCCCTACAGATGATCACCATGACCCACTGTTCCTGCTTCATGTGTCAAACGTGTTTCAAGACGTTTTTCTTGGCAGCAATTAAAGAGCGAAGCATCGAGCAGCTGGTTTGTCCTCAGTGTGGCAGACCAGAGATCAAGGGTCAGGGGGGGATGGAGGACTACATGGACTACTTCAACCTCCTAGACACTCAGGTAAGGATCTCACCTGGTGACACAGAAAGACAACTGACCAAGCACTGATGTGAAAGTAGAAGAAGCAGCGTACTTTATTGTCACCGATCATATATACATATTGCACATACGTGTTACAATGAAACTGTTTCTCTGCATTTGACCCACCTCTGGGGGAGCAGTGGGCAGCCACAGGCTGGCACCCAGGGAGCTAGTGTTGAGTGTCTGGCTCAAGGACACACCTGATGTATGGGTTGGGATTTTAATCCTAATAATTGGGATTGCTGGAATTTTGTACTTTACATCATGAAGTCAACACTATACAGACATTTAGAGAAAACCCGACAAATCTAGAGAAGGTGAAATATGATCTCTCTTACCAATCCCAGTCAGTAATCTTGCTGCAGCATTTTGGATTAATTGGAGGCTTTTTAGAGAGTTACTGGGGCAGCCTGAAAGTAGAGAATTACAGTAGTCCAATCTAGAAGGAACAAATGCATGGAACAGTTTTTCAGATTCGCTTTGAGACAGGATGCTCCTAATTTTGTCAATGTTCCGTAGGTGGAAGAAGGCTGTTCTAGAGATTTGTTTTATGTGTGAGCTAAATGCCAAATCCTGGTCAAATTTTTTCCTTGACTTATAATTCCCTTTGTAAAAAAGTGCCAAATGATTATCAATGGAGAAACAATATAAAACCAAAAAAAATTCAAATTCAATTCAAAATGTACGATCAACATAAAAACTAGTTCTACATGCTGGCACCTGTGTCTGTCTATAGATCCGTCACTTCCTGCCTCCTGAGGTCCACGAACTCTTCCAGAGGAAACTCAGAGATCGAGCTCTGCAGGAGATGCCTAACTTCTGCTGGTGTGCTCATGTAAGAATAGACTCTGTGGACTGTGGGTTGTCATTACCTGAGACCATCAGGACATCAGACTTTGGATCAGGACATGCTGTTAAAGTTAGACTTGGTAGTTCTGATGCTTAAGACCAGGACAGTGATGGACCAGGAATTCTCTGCCCCTGCCCAATCCACTTGTGTGTGTTTCAGTGTTCGTTCGGCATGCTTCATGAGGTAGAGCGGCTGAGAATGGACTGTCCCAGCTGTAAGAAGAGCACCTGCTCCCAGTGTAGATCCCCTGTGAGACACACATTGACACACACACGTTTGCCATTCTGCTGATTCCAGGTCAGACGTGGACTCACACTTATGTAAAAACATGATGTAAAACAATTTCTCTGAAAAAAAAGAAGATGAAAAACCAAGAAGACAAAGCTGTTTTATTTAAAACCGTTTTATCGACACGTGTCTCTGCACTGCCATAAATGTCTTTTTTTTTCTTTTTTTTGTAGCTGATGTTTTTCTTATGAAAGTAATGTCTAATATCTCTTTTTCTTTTCATGATTCATAAGCTACTGAGTACATTTAAATTCAGTCATTTGGCAGAAGCCTTTACCCCCCAAAAAAGAAGGGGTTAGGGTTAGAGTGCCTCACCAACTGAGCTACAGCCACCCTACAGATATAAGTTCAAACTTTCAAAGTTACCAGTTGCCATATCTGCAATTTAACGGTGATCTCATGTTATTATTATGGCTGCAGAGTTGGGGGTTTAAAAAATTCTACTGCATCAAGTGCTTTTTCACAGTAGGTGGGGAGTTATTAATTTAAATGTATTTAAATCTAGGAAATCTGTTTGACAGACAGACTGATTTTGCCACTGGCTGGTGCAACAGTCAATTGTGGGATAAGCTGAAAGGACAAAAAAATTATAATAATTAATATCTTATAAATTCTATCAGGTAAATTAGTATTTTTTTATTTACTATAGAAGTAATATAAATACATGTAGGTGAGTAATGAATGTGGTCCTGTTTGTTCTGCAGTGGGCTCCTCAGCATCAGGGTCTCACCTGTGAACAGTTTAGACTCTGGCAGCAGCAGAACCAGCCAGACCAACACCACACTGGGCTGCTCAGCTACAACAGCATTGGTACAAACACAAGGACCCTGAACTGGATCCTGGAGGAGCTTTTCAAAGTCCACTCAAGGAATTAACTGTAAACTCTGTATTCTGTGAACCACAATAACAAACCAACACCTTGACTTGTGTGTTTGAGCACAAACGTCAGCGTAAGCACGGGACAAACTAATTCGAACACATAAGAGTCTACACACAGAATCAGGACCTCCTAGTTTTCCATGATCGGGGTTAAATTGATCTGTGATCTGTAATTCAGAGAACACATACACTAACCTGGGTTCTCTGGCAGCTTTATCTATTCCACTTTTGTCTAATAGACACACAAAGTTGCTTGTACAAATGTTAGTAGAACCTAGTGGTGAGGATCTGAGTAGAAAAGGTCTACAGTGGACTCCTTGCAGTGGAAAAGAGTTTCTACCGTTCTGTGCAGGCTCTTTTGTGATTCTCATGTGTCTTTTTGTCCTTAGAGTGTCCGAATTGTCAGTCCATCTTCAGTTTGTCTAAAGGAGGTTGTCTTCACTTCACCTGCAGCCAGTGTCAACATCAGTTCTGTGGGGGCTGCGGGCAGGCCTTCACTCTGGGAGCTGTGAGTCTCTTCTGGGTTCTAGGGTTGTCAAAACTGTGCAACACTGACAATTGGTTATTCCTTCTAAGAAATATTTGTAAACATTAGTCGCTTTCATTGTCAAATATGTAACTCTTCAAATTCATAAATAGCATGCAGTTAACAAAGGCTAAGTGGCCATATGAAATTGATTTACATGAGCGGCGCTTTCATTACACTCGCTGTAGCACAAGGATGCCAGAAAGTAAAAATAATACAGGTAAAGTGAAGTGAAATCAACATATGTGTTAAAATGAGATGTGGAAAGTAAAGCAGAACTGGTGTTTGCATTTACGTGGACATTAGGTACCGAGTTACAGTCGGCTTTCTCGGAAAAGCTGATTAGGGAAACCTGGTTTCCCGAGGTAGAATTCTGTCGGAGAATGCCGATTACTGGTCCATGTATGCGTGTGACCAGCTTTCTAATAGTCTTTCTCCAACTGCACATGTGCGTAAAACAAAGCTGCAGACAGTAAACTGCACACAGCTGAGTAAAATTATAGCATTATAAAAATCTAGCAAATTATAGCACTAAGCATTTATTATATAACCCTGATATCAAACTTTTAATTTCCTCTACAAGTTCACGCTTTGTGAACACCAGCTGGATATGGCTGGACATTAGTAGGTTACTTGGCTCTACTAGTTGAACAAAAATTTTACTAGTGAAGACCAGAAACCTTACTAGTTGACAAGTTGAAGCCTATTTGACCTAACTAGTTAAGTAGCGGACATCTTTACTAGTAGTGCTAATAAGATCAACAACATCCACTTGTTAACTAGTGAAAGACATCTTGACCCTACCTGTTGGTTAGTAAAGTCAAAATTCCAGACTCAGGAGAGGAGCTTGACCGCTAAAGGCTCTGCCTCCCATTCTGGGAACCGCAAGTAGGCCTCCATTCAGAGACCAAAGTGGTCTATTAGGATGATCTGGTACTAGGAGATCTTTGAGATAGGATGGAGCTTTATAGGTAGGGTTTTATATTCTATTCTACATCGACTAGTAGGACCAAGTTGGCAATAGTGTCCAGTGACCTGTGAAAGCTGGTTTCTCTCAGTATCCGGTTACTTAAGTCCATGTGAATGCCCTCAGTGACACTAGATATTTACTGGACCAAACAGTTCTTATGTAGGTTAAGCAGAAAACGGATTGTTTGAATTCATTGCTTTTCTCCTGCCAGATCAATTAGAACAGCACTGGTAGAGTTTGCGATTTAGCTGTGACAGCGCTCTGTGGAGGTGAACCCACCAATAAACCCACCAGGGGGAGAACTCAAAGTAAATCTGTACTCTACTTACACTACATTTTGGAGCAAATATCTCTACTTTTAACTCCACTACATCCAACAATTTGTTGTCTTTTCTGAAGGAAGGCAGCCTCAGCTGGCACACATCTGAGCCACATCCCAAACCTACTCAAAATTGGGGAGGGTTGAATCAGGAAGTTTTTCCATCAAAAAAGATTTGCTAAATTAATGTGAGAACCACATGATCTGCGTATGGGATGAGCATTCATCATGTTACAAAGCCACTGTGGGCACAGAGGATTTAAGGATGAACGCGTGGGCATCGAAAAACACACTGAAGCATTACTGGTCAGTAGGGTGAGCCTTGCTCAAAACGCTTTCAGAGGCGAATACATTTGCCCTGCTTCCAGTAACGTCCAATGACTGTGTGTCACAGGAAGCAATAATAGCCCCTCCTCACTAAGATAAATTGTATTTTTTCAAAAAGCTGTCCCATTCCAACAGAGACTGAATGGCTTTATTTAAAGTATCTGTGACGTTCTGCACTTCATTTGAAGCTGCTTGACTTTATGTTCCCAGGCCTGTGGTTTCTCTGCCGACTGTGGAACCAAAGGTCTTCACGCCCATCACCCCAGAGACTGTCTGTACCACCTGAGAGACTGGAGTGTGTCCCGCCTACACCTGCTACTCCAGGTGACCTTAAAAAGTCGATGTTTTTATGTTTAACTTAGACTGAAAGTCGCAAAGACTGAAACATTTAACATTAATAAATGTAAAGGTAAATTTCTATTCAGTTCTTTATCTCATAAATCTTTAAATTTCTTTGTAATCGTGTTCGTTGTTTTTCAGTATTACAAAGTGTCTCTGCCCTGCTTAGAGCCAGCCAACGTTGGATCACCCGAGACCAGTCGGACAGGTGAGCTCTCTCTTCTCCTCAGGTAAACACTCTCCTCTTCCTGTATGATTCACCCGAGTCTTAATGTTCAGGGGTGTGTTTGGTTTTGGAGCTGAGAGATGATGGAAATAGACGGGAGGAGCCATGTGGACAACCTGCACTACCTGAATACAGAGGATTCTGCCAGTAAGACCAGTGCTCCAAGTAACAGCCTGATCCCAGTTCACATGTGTACAGGTGTGTTGTGTACAGTCTCCACTCATCTGTTGTGGCAGGTTGCATTATAAGGAGCGTTTGGTGGAGTTGATCAACCGTTGTCACGCCGACCCAGTGGTCCTTTTCAGTACAGCAGAGATGACAGCAGAACTGCGGCGCTGGCACATTGCTGTACCGACGAGGAAACCCGATGAGCCGGAGCCTCGGTACGCCCACCGCCTCCGCCTAGTGAGTGACGCCACCACCATAAACCCATCTCTCCCTCTTGGTACAGCACCGTAAACCTGAGTCCGTGTGGAGTAATATGCAATAAACAATAGACTCGAGAAGTTAGCACGTAAAACTGTCCAGAAGAGGAAAGGCCTTTAATTGGCATAAATCACATCATAACTTCTATATGGCCTCTGTTAAAGTATTCACCAATAAAATAATAATTAATATACTTCATGAGGTTGTTGCTTCAGCCAGTCACAATCCAGGATTCTGTCTCCTCAGGTTCTGGCCAATAGCGCTCCTCTTAGGAAGCAGCAACAGTCTCCCTTGAAATCCATCAACAACCTTTGCCCTTTCACCTCGGTTGTGGCTTCTGGAGCTCCGCCCCCTTATCTACTGCTGACAGACTGACCCCAGCCCTTCTACATGCCATCAAATTTGCTAGCAGAGCCGGGTGTCATCCTGCTGACCTTTAGGACAATGCAAACAGAGCTTTGGGTCACAACGGAAAGTTAATAAGACTAAAATTTTCTTGGCCTGTGTTGAACTCGTACTACAATGTATCCGACTCAAACCCACAGACTTCAATTTGACTTCTTTTTTGCACTTTTAAAGGTTTGAAGAAATATAGCTGCTTCAAAGTTTCTAATTGTTTTAACCTTGGAACCTTACATCTAAAATTCTGACCACGGCTGAACCTATGTTCAGTTAAAATGTTTGAAACCAGTTTCATAATGAGGAGACTGTGGTGAGGGACGTATGGAGACTGTTCTGTAAATACTTATTTATCTTTTAAGTGAGCGCATTGTTGTCTGTGTAACAACTTTACTTTTGGTTATACTCACAGTTTTCAGACAAACGCAGCCGTTTTTCTTCCAAATAAAATCTCTCAAAAGCCACTGTCTATTACCTGCTCAGCAGCAAACAGTGAGAGCAGCTTGTGAACATGCAGTTCCGCTGCCACAGAGCTGGGGGAATGCTGGATTCACACTCGCACTTCACATAAATCATGCTTATCTGGAACAGATGTGGAAACAAGAAACTGTCCGCAGCATGTCAAAGCAAAGGTGACGAAGGTGGTGTGGACTCAGTCAAGGTGAGTTTGTTGGTATGACGTGTTTCCTGTCAGGTGGAACGTGTTAAAGAGAAATGATATTAGACAAACCACATTGTGTTTCAATTTATCACAAACTTTATTTGTGATAAACTGAAGCTTCAGACTAAAACGTTGATCCTCTGCTGCATGTCTTCAATGTTGTGGTGGAGCGTCATCTCTGGGAGGACTGAAGGAGCGGATCTCTTCGGTAATCCTCTCAGCAATGGCCCTGCTGTTGGCAGCGACAATTCTGCGGGACATCAGGTCAACAGATCCGCCTGAACACAGAAACAGACTTTTCAGACTCTGCAGCTGAAGTTTGGACAACAATAAGCTGCTCCGTGAGCGTCTTTACCATCCACGTCCATCAGGACTCCTCCAGCCTCTGACACAATCAGTGAGGCAGCGGCGACGTCCCAAACATGTATCCCAATCTCATAATAAGCTTCCACACAACCAGATGCCACCAGACACATGTTGATGGCTGCAGATCCTGCCGTTCGCACGCTGGAAATACATTATAGTACTGTTACTAACATGTTCACACTGTCGGTTATATTACTGCAGTAACAATATTTTACCCGTGGACAGGGATGCAGAGGATACTCCTCAGACTGGAGAAGATATTGTTCACAGCTTCAGGCTCTCTGCTGGATCCAAACTCTGTGGCAATGATGGACTGTCTAATGTCTGACAGAAACAGACACCGGTCAGCCATCAGATTCTGCTTATTGGTTCGGGTATATGACAGTTTGATTATTTACCTTCCTGATCAGACACCTGCAGCACGTTCCCATTACAGAAGGCTCCCTTCCCTCGCCTCGCTGTAAACATCTTGTCTTCAAGACAACTGTAGACAACCCCAAATTCGATCTGTGAACAGGTAGGCCATTGGGCCAAAGAGAACATTTTCTGTAAAATGACTACGTGACCTGAAGATTATGTGTGATCTCTGCTCTTTCTGTTCTATTTTGCTTACAAATGGATTTTATGTTGGCGAGAACGTTTTCCTCCTGACTGCTCCTCCTTCACCTGCCTGGCATCTAACTTTAAAACGATTATATTCAAGATGGCAAAGCTGCCAAACAGAATTATCGTTCGACGATAGTTGTCAATACCCATCGCTCAGTTTAGGCAATTCGGTCATCAACACTACTTCACCCACAGGCACATACGATTATGATCTTACTGATAACACCAGTATTAGACATTGTTCCAATGTCGTTACTTCAGGTCTTGGATCAATTTGAACCTGCGCTTCACACTGGATTTCATATTTGATGCAAAGACTGATGTTTTTGCCTCTGTTCGGCCTAGTGTTCTGGCTCTTGTTACGTTCCTGCCCAAATGCAGTCCCACAAGCTTTTGAACACGCTGTTGTCCAGCCTTTTAAGAAGTCAAATCTCGCCCCTGTGTGTTGTCACTGGTTCCACACCCTTCTGCACAAGACACACTGCCCCCGCTTTCTGGAGGTCCCTGGCTGTGGATCCTCCTCTGGTTCCCCCCAAGGATTGTTTTTTGTCCAGCTCTGCTTTTATTGTACATGCTTCCATTGGGTCCATCTTAAAGACAAACTCTCTCTTTCCACGGCTACACAAACCAAAGATAACCCGTTTTAACCAGACACAACATATCTCACAAGATGACAACCAACGGTTCACAAGGCCTGAACTAATTTCAGATTCCCTAGAGCAGTTCAGTGTTGACATTTGGTATATAATAGTGAAGTGAGCTCTGACCTGTTTGTTGACTGAAAATCCAATGGAAACCGCAACAAAAGGAAATCTGACAGAAAGAAAATGGAATTAACAAAACATATTAACATGAGACGACTCTGTGTTTACATGTATCTTTCAGTGAAGTAGATGTTAGGATTCTGGAGGCTAGACTCCTCAGCTGGTTAGTGGTGCTGATAGTAGAACTGCCTAAATCTGTGGAATAAATGAAGTCAAATTTTTGAGCTTAAGCTAAATATGAATCAAATTCTAAGTAATTTTTGGCTGCAGTACAGTCAACAGCATCACAGCTTTTAATAATTCTGCAGATCCACTACGTGTACTCTTTTCAGTCCTAAACCTGCACTCTAAATATGAAATAATCAAATGGAGACAGAAGACCCACACCACAATACATTTGATAATTATCAATAACTCCCTTTAAATTTCCCCCAAAAAGAAATGCTATTGTGATACCTGACAGTAAACATTCCTAAAAGTGCAAAAAAGCTCAACTAAATGAATGTCAATAATAAAACTAGAATTTGGCATTTCCTGAAGAAAATGCGTGATTGCTGAAAGCCAGCTGCTACAGCTGCTCGTAGCCTTCGCCACTGCGAAAATAAACTTCTTTGAACAAATGCAGTTCCCCAAACGTATTAGGATTGCAGGCATTATATTATTAGTGTGACTGCTGAAAGCTCACTTAACTCTAGATTAACAAGTTTAACACTTCGAGGACGTGTGGGATCCCTTTTCAATAAATCCGTATTGTTAAAAAATACTCACGCGTGAACGAAGTTGGTGGTTCCATCGATGGGGTCGATGATCCAGGTGGGAGCGTCTGAGAGGTCACAAGCTTCACCTGCAGCCACAGACTCTTCGCCTATTAACCTGACACACACATCAGTGTTTCCCCTACATGTATCGCACACTCACTGGCCCCTTCGTTTAGGCCCACCTGTACAATCTACATCAGTCCAACACAGCAGCTCTGCTATGAATTATGATTTAGATTTATGATGAAACAGTGAGAAAGTTCAGTAACTACTACCCACCTGTGTGTGGGAAATTTATCCTTCACTGATTGCATAATGAGTTTCTCCACCTTCTGGTCAGTTTGTGTCACCAGGTCAACGGATGATGTCTTTGTCATCACCATCCTGTCATCTAGCAGAGCCTCACGCACCACCTGATTACAAACCACATGATCAGCACCCTAATATCCAATCAGATTGGGTGATGGATATTATTGCACAATGAGTTGTTGAGATTTGGGAGATGTGCATGTTGGGGCCTCTGCAGCCTACGGTTACCAATAATTCCGTAGTCTGCGTAAGTCCGTGCCTCTGCTTAGGTGTATCGATGGAGAAGTGTAAATCCGCCTTTAGTGTCGGTGTGGGCCGATCCATTGATGTATTAGATGACAAAAATACGACGACTTTTAAAATGTGTGTTGACGCTTCGCAGATTGGAAGGAAATTAAAGGTACACAAATATGGGAAGGCTGTACCACTCCAACTTTGTTAAATTAGCCAAAAAAAAAAACATAAACACACAACTACTTGTGATCAGAATTAGCTGTGAATAAGTGGGAACTCACGACAGAAGCCGGTCACCGCAAGGGTCACTGCTGTACCCAACACTATCCCCCCAGGTGCCGGCCGACACAGACACCGAGCATAACGTAACAAAAATAAACCAACAGAACCAGAACATTTAAACACACCTAAGAACCATTTACATGCCCCTTTACCCACAGTACCCCGTCCCAGACAGCTAAGCTAGTCTGCTAGCAGGTTAGCTAGTTGGCTGTTACAAAATATATATCAATATTCTGAAATCTCTGGATATAAATTCTTCAAGACACTGCAGAGATTAGCCAATAGGAAAACGTGGAGCAGCTTCCTGTCCTCTGTGTGTATGACCAATCTATACGAGGAAATGATCCAAACACTCGTTCAATGTCAGAGGGGAGTTAAAAGCCTTGACGTACATTTAACCCTAAACTACAGCCATAGAAAACAAGTTGAATATTGACGTTGTCCTTGACACAACAGTATCTGCACATCCAAGCTTAAAGAAGTGGTTTCAACGTGACCCCACGTGAGCTCGGGGGGGGAAACCAGAGCGGAGGTTTGTGCAGCCCAACACTAACTGAGGAGGACAGGAAGACCAAGGGCCCCAGAAATCTTTGTCTCTGCATGAATGTTGTGTTGATTCTAGCCTTTTTGTTGACCCACATATAGGACCATAGTACAAAATCAAGTTAGATGAACAAAGACCTCTGTAAAAATATGGTATCTTGTCAGCATGTTCGTTTTGATGGACTGCACTTTTTCCAGCAGTGGAGAGGAGAAATGGTCTTTAAATAGGTTTTGTTACTGCACTGACACAAATATATGAACCAAACTGCTTTAATAATTGGCTCTGAATCTGGAATTGGATCAACTCTGACACAAAAAGATAAACACACAATAACGTACGTCTCCGGCTCGTCGTGCGATGGCGACAGCGTGGTCCATGGCGTCCTGCCAGATGTCAGCCATGTTTGAGGATCAGTTCCTTTTGAAGAGAAAAGAGATAAGAAGAAATAAAGCAGCTAATCAGTTCATCAGTTTGAGATTTTATGGATATTGAAAAATATTAAACTGAAAACTATTTTAGGCCTCAGTGTCCGCAGACATCAGCCCACTGAAATGCACTTTGTTGCTTATTCTGTAAATTCTTCCATCCTCAATAACATAAAAAACTGAAATGGACAAATAAACAAGACACACACCCTCTCCAGGAAAGGACAAAGCGGACTCTTTCTGCTGAGGAGACTTTTTGACCCTTGAGGTCTTTGGATCACTACTGAAAACCTGTGGTGGCCTCAGCCATCTTTCAGGACGTGGTCTGCTGGTCAGTCCTGGACACGGCCCTGGACACAGTGCAGCAAAGGGGCAAAGGAAGATGGTATCCAAGCCCAGCGAACCATTCTTACATCAACCCAAGTGCAATTGTTTGCAGCGTTGATTGAATATTTATTTGAACTGTACTCGGACTATACTCTGTTTTCCATTCTGTACATATTTTGTATTTTTCTGCTGCTGTAACGTTGGAATCCCCCCTCCTGTGGAATAGGAAAGGAGGTAAAGGTTTATCTTTAACTCGTTTGGTTTCTGTTTTGACATGAAATATTGAAATGAACCCCGGAAGGCGTCAGTATCTTCTCCGCAGGTTCATTTACCGGCCTAATTAACGTCACAACGTCAGACTTTACCAGCCGGAAACGAGCAGATGTGTGGACGGACTCTGCTGCAGCGGAAGCTCTTAGACTCGGACGTGACAGACGGCGCTTAAAACAGGTCGCTTCACCGGAAGAACTAATGAAAACCATCAACATGAGCAAATATCATAGAGGGAAGCGTCACCAGCGGAAACTCACCGGAGCTAATTTCGAGGGTAAACTGCTGCTGCGGCGGGTCAGCGGCTCCGCAAACGTCCGGGTTCGTTCTTCTTCTGCTGCCCGGACGCAGCAGCACAGCGCCGCCGCCTCCCCCTGCAGGTCGGTCTGTGGAAGCGCGACTCGGCGGCCGCTGTTGTCCGGACAGTATCCGGACTTTTGCAGGGCGGGTGTGTATGAACGAACATGTCCGGATAAAATCCGCCGGGCCCCTGGTGCAATGTGCGTGTTAGGCGCGTCGCCTGGTCGCTGACGTTTCTGTCACTCTGCAGTCTGACGATTTAACGCTTTTCTTACACGTGTGAAACAAACCACAGGGGAAAGTGAGTGAGAGCAGGACATGTCAGCCATGTTGAAGACGAAACTACGACTCCCATGGTGCCACGCGGCTCCTGCAGGAAGATTTCACTTATTTGTGATTCGAATCATGAGAGCTCAAATGTTCCCCGCACGTCCCCGCACTTTGGTTCCAGACGAACTGTTCTAGTCCAGTCGGACGAGTTGTCTTTGAGTACTGCAACGGGAACTCATCATTTCTATAATCAACAGATTTATTACCACTGTGGCAGACAAAAGTCTGACATTTGTGATGAAACATTTGTTAAAACAGGAACAAAATAATACTATGATAAATGTTTTATTAAAGGCTGATCCTTTTCTCTGGGATCTACTGAAGTCCGGGTTCACACCTCAGTACCTACTGCCACCAGGTGACCTCACCTGACACTTTTAAAGAGCTCTGGCATCTTACAGTGGTGTGTTTAAGTCCAAAGAGTGAAACATAAGACGGGTATAAGCCGTGTCGGGGGGCACACAAATTCATCTGCCCTTTTTCATCTTGGTCATCTTCTCCTTCCTCTTCTTCACATGTTTGGGAACTTTGTTTTTTCTTTTTTCTCTCTGAGCTTCTTTCACCATCTTTTTCCTCTCCTGAAAGAACAAAAAGCGTCAAAAACTGCTAGTCATCACGTCCCCAAGTTAAACAAACAAAAAAAGCAAAAACCTTTTTGTCCGTTGCCGTGTCCTCAGTTTGCTCCTGCTGAGCTTCCTCCTCTTCATTATTACCTTCCTCTTCCTCCTCTTCCCCCTCCTGGTCTGATGATGAAGAGCTATCTTCTTCCAGGAGGGCAGGAACCTGAGAAGACACAGTCAGACTGAGTTAAGCTAAGCTAAGCTAAGCTGAGTAAATTGTAGCAGCAGAGAGAAGATCATACAATCTGAACTCCGGACAGATCCTTCTTCAGTCCCGTCAGCGTCTGGTACAGAATCTGAAGACAAACATCATCATCAAATTAATTTTAATCTTCTGTCAAATACTGATTGAGGAAACGTGTCAGTAAATACTGTTTGAGTCTCCACTGACACCACTGTCCTGCATGTTTGACTGTTTCTTACGCTGTCATTGTTGCTGCTGCTCCCCAACTCATCCTCCTTCGTCCTCATCAGGTCAACGTCTCGCTCAAAGTGACTCACCTCTGTCAGGGTGCGGGGGATGTAGGCCTTTTTGAACACCTGAGGGAGGGGGGAGCAAACAGAGTGGTCAAAGCTCCGACAAACTCACTCAGCTGGAAATACCCTACCAGGTTTGAGTTTGCACCTCCTCATCCACTCGATCCTGATCTGATCTCTGCTCTGAAGTCCGGTCAGCTGCGATCACCATCGCCTGGATGACAAAACAGAAACAGAGATAAACTCCCTCTCTTTTTTAGTCTTGTGTCTCCTATCGATGTTATTTTAATGACGTGTTCAGACCTTTTCCAGATACTGATCGATGTTATGTGGGGTAATGGAAGGGTCAGTAATAAAGTTAAACAGTTCTCTAACTGTCATCACCGCCACACCATGCTTCACAAAGAACTCTGTGGAAAGCAGAAGAAACCAGCTGATAGATCTGAATCCTGATGTACAGCAGATCAGCGTTTCCTTCACACCAACATCAGTTAAAGAGCAGATCATCCATACTTTTAATTTGAGATGAAGACACAGAAAAGTCGTGCAGTGCCTCACCATTGATGTTGCTGCAGTCCTTCCTGAGGAACTCAAGAGCATGAGGATGATCGTGCTCCACAGACTGCGAGACATCGATGATGTACGCATCGCCATTGTGATACCTACAGACAGGTGAACACAGACATGAACACAATGTAGACACGGACTGTTGGTCCAACTGGATTATGTCTTTTTCTTTGCCCACTTTGCACATAAAAATGTTGACGTTGGAGCACGTTGAAGTTTTCTGAAAGGCCACAAACCGAGAGCTCAAGTCTTGTGAGATGTGGCCTGGAGCCCTTTGAAGGTTGACAAATATTACGTAAGCATTTCTGTTTATACATCAGTCCAACAAAGAACACACATGTAAATCAAAATGGCTTGGAGCTGTTGAAACAAGCCAAGCTTTCCTCTTTTTGCACAGGTAAGTTAACTGTTCTTTCCCACTGCGTCTGGTCTTTGAGCTAAGCTAGGTTATACTTGGACTATACTGTGGACTCACTGAGATGAAAATGATTTAGCTGAAACCTCTAACTCAGACAGACAACCTGAGAACTTTGGAAAACAGACCAAAGTTCTTCAGAAACTGCAACACACAGAGAACTCTTATTGTGAAGGTTTGGGTCTCATACAGAATGTTGAACTCGCTGAGGTCTGCATGGACGAGTCGAGCGTCCTGAAACATTTTCCTCATGTTCTGTACAATCTGCAAGTAGAGTTCACGGGCCTTCGACTCCGATAGTGGCGCTGCCTTTAGCAGTGGAGCCGGTCTGTTCATCGATAAAGAACATGACAGTTAGAAATAGTCTGTGCACACACTGATCATTGACTTTGACTGGTTCCTACATGTTGTCTTTTCCAATGAAGCCCATCAGCAGAACGTGACTTCTGAGCAGAAGAGGTTCTGGACTTGGGATTCCTGCTGTCTGCAGCCTGAAAGACACACACAGGTTCGTTTTTGATTCTTGTTGTGTCTTTCATTGACACAGTGCATCCTTACAGGTAGCACCTCTTCTAAGATCCGTCAAATTAGGTTTTACTGAGTTCTGCTTTTAGTGTGTCAGGGAAAAGGGTCTGACCTGATGAGATTCCTCATTTCCTTCTCTGCCCAGGTTCTCACCATCTTCCTGGGGTTCCCTTTGCAGTAACCATGACGGAACCTGCAGAACACGAGAGATGATCATAAAACCCTCAAACGCGAAGTCACACTCAGATCAGTAATGGCAACTGCTGGTGTGATTCAGATGCATCTCATGTTCATTCTCTTCCTCTGTGGTGTGACTGACCTAAACTCTCCGCTGACATATTTGTCTCTGTCTTTGAAGAGCAGGATTGAGGTCTTGTAGATCTTGATTGCTCTGCTGTCTCCGGCTGAGGTGCTGGCATGATAAACGTTCGCCTGAAGAACATGTGAAACAACTGTAAGTTAGATCATGTCTACAGGACTTTTTTTTTTCTTCCAGATGAGAAGAAATACCACAGCAGGGCGAAGTACTTGTGCCGAAATAGTACAAATAAATACACTGTACTGTAGGCCTGTATACAGCAGAAGTAAATACATTTCAAATCAATCTCAACTGTTTTTCGCCTTTATAGGAAGCCAACGAAGTGATGCAAGAACAGATGTAATGTGACCAATTTCAAAGTTCTGGTGAGGATCCTAGCTGCAGTGTTTTGGACCATCTGTAGATTTTTCATGCGCACATCTGGTAAACATGACAGATGCGCATTACAATAGTCAAGCATGGATGCCACCAATGCATGGATCAATGTCTCAGCATCAGTGAAGGACAGAAAAGATCTAATATGAATGTGTTACGTAACTGAGAAAGAACAGTTTTGGTGATTTCTTTAATATGATGTTTAAGAGAGCAGCATCAAGAATAACACCAAGGTTTTTATCTTGGTATTTTATCGTTACGTGAGACAACACAGTTGTCAAAGGTTTCTGTACACTAAACAATGGAATATACAAACAGAAAACAGAAGCTCCATGCCCATCTAACCCACAATAATCTTTATGAACAGTTCCAGTCTGGATTCCATCCTCTGCATTCAGCTGAAGTAGCTTTACTCAGAATTTAAATTACTAATGATCTCCTCCTGGCAGCGGATTCTGGTCCTTTGTCCATCTTCTCTGTGCTTGATCTGAGTGCAGCCTTCAGCACCTTTTCACATTCCATCCTCCTTCACAGACGTCTTGCTATTGGCATCACTCATACACGCCTTGCTTGGTTTAAATTTTATCTCTCCAGCTGCACTTAGTTCATTCAATTAAAATCATTTAACCTCCACCCAGCCTAATTCCACCCTCCCTCCTTCTTCTGCCTCTTTGATACAAGTCCTGGCCCCCATTCAACTTCCTCAAATTAAACAAAGATAAAACAGAAATGTTACCATGCCATTAAATCTCCTTTTACCAAATCTGACAGCTTTAAAATTTCTCTCCCTGCCCTCAGGTTCAGAGTTTGGTTATACTAAACATACATAGTTGACAGCACAGTCTCCTTTACTACCCACATTAATAAGATTACACGTTCAGCCTACATCCATCTTCGCAGGATCAACTGCCTACGTCCCTCCTTCACACCTCACACTGCTGCCATACTGGTTCACAGTCTTGTCACTTCTCGGCTTGACTACTGCAGCTCCTTCCTGTTTGGTCCTCCCCAGAAAACTCTTCAAACTCCAATTTGTACAGAATTCAGCAGCGCATCATCACAAGAACTCAACCTGTCACATTACATTTCTGCAGCAACTCCACTGGCTTCCTATTACATAATCACATTCATTACAAAATTCTGCCTACTTTCTTAAAAGGCCATTCATAAACCCGCCCCTCTGTTCCTTGCCAACCTCCTCCGTATCATCATACCCATCCGTACCCTCAGATCGTCTTCATCTATCTGCATTACTTTCACTTCTGCCCAACGCTCGCATCAGAGCATTCAGTCACTCTGTCCCAACCATGGAATTCCCTCCTCCACCTTTGTAATATCGGTTCACTCCCACATTTCAAATCCCAGCTCAAACCTCATCTGTTCAGAATTTTCTACTCTCTGATTGGTTGGCCTACACAGATGCCTGTACGCATAATGTCAAGGGCTGATGCCGCCATAGTTATGTTAAATTGTTTTCTATTGTATTTTAGTGTCTTTCATTGTAATTCTTTGCTTTTATCTGTATGTCAATGTTTATGGTTTATCTGGCTTTTATTGTATTTTATTCTTTGATTTTGTATCATCTGTACAGCGACCTTGAGTCTCATGAAAGCACCTCTAAACAAAATGTATTATTATCACTGTAGGACGACTGTGGTGCAGTAGGGTGTCCACAATCCTACAGTTTCAGTTAGTACGTACCTGTACCGTACAGATGTAACCGTGCCTTAGTACAGTTTGACCCCTGACTCCCCTGGTCACATGTCAAAGTGTCCTTGAGCAAGACACTGAACCCCCACTTAGTACCTCGTGGTGAGTGTTGGCCAGCTACACAGCAGCTCCCCCCTGGTGTGTCATTTGTGAGTGTGAACGGGTAAATAAGCAGCGTAAAGCGCTTTGAGTACCAAAAGGTAGAAAAGTGACCAGACCATTTTTACCATTTTTTACCAAACCAAACAAGTCCGACTTTAACCTTCACACCCCTAATACGGGCCAGTTAGACAGACTGTAACAGATGCGAAAAATACCAGTAGGTAGACCTAATGGACAATTAACAACTCCCGAGACACTGCAGTATTGTTGAGTGTGAATCAATATTTAACGGAGTATTAATGAGCTATGCCTGACCTCCTTCCCTGTGCTGATGCAGCCGTTGATTTCACTGATCACTCCTCGGCTCAGCATCTTAAACAGAATCATGCGAGTCCGGGGATCTAAAACCTGCCGATGACGAAAAATCAAACACACAATTATCGATTTTCATCCTGCTCTTCATTTCCGTCAGAAATGAAGGAGATTTTTTCCTAAATAAAAAGCTCACCTGCTCGACTGTGGCTCGGTCTGATTTGTCCTTCACTCTGTACCTGCAGACAGACCACCCAATCACAACATCACACTCACCTGACATTACCTAATAATGTAACATTTAGAAGCAAGCAGACGTACGTGTCAGCGTCTTTCTGTTTCTGCATCGAAGTTACTTTGTTGATCACTGAGTCAGCATAGTTCAGTTTATCTGTAACAAAAACCACCATGTTCAATCAGAACCAGAACTAGAAATGTAATAACTTTCAGGAAAAAGCTTGTAAAGTTGTTTGACTGTTGGTTTAACTAAATAAAACCCAGTAAAAAGAGGAGTGAAGAATTTTTAACTATTTTACATGCGTTAATAATTTGACCTGGTGCCAAAAAATGTATTGGTTTAACAGTTTTCACTTCACTTCGTTTTGGTCTTCAGGTTATTAAAGAAAATCAAATATCCTTAACATGCTCTAACTCGGGGAAATAAAATAAAAATACATTACTTTTAGTTAGTGAAAACAGACTGAATACAAAAAAAGATGCATCTCGACAGATAAGCATTATTCCACCTGAAGAGCGAGCCCATTTCTATGTCCCAAAATCTACTCCTGAGGCTCGTGATCTAATTCCAACCATAAGGAGTACAAGTCATCGGCTTTCAGCTTGTGCCTTCAGGGGTTGCCACAGCATAATGATCCAACGTTCATCTGGCATTTGGTTTTGCATTTCGTCCTGGGGCGGCTGGCTAAGTGGGGCCGGGCCTGGTCGGGCGGGATTCGATCCTGCTTCTGTATCCCAACCCTCTGCTCTACCAACTGAGCTAACCAGGCCTCGCCAACCAAAAAAGAGCAACATGGCAAATCTGGCGGAACGTGGACACACAAATACAAAATTATCTGCTAAATCCAGATTAAGGTGTGTACTTGCCCAGGTTGATCTTGTGCTCATATTTCCTGAGGGCTTTGGCAGACGGAGTGGAGGCTGGCAGCATCTCATTGGGCAAATTCTGTCTGTTGGACTGAAAACAAAGCAAACAACCAATCAGAATTAGGATCAAACATCAATTACCAACCAGCTCAATCAAATCAATCAGACCTGACAGTTCACAGTTGTCCTGTTGTATCGCTTGGTTAGATCTCTTCCTGATGAACACCACGCCCACTCTTCATCGTCCTCATGCTCCTCCTCATCATCATCCTCCACCTCCTCCTCCTCATCCTCCTCCTCCTCCTCCTCCTCCCCCTCTTCCCGGTGTGATAAAGGCTGCAGAGTGATGTCACTAATCTGACTTAGGATGGGCGGCACTTCTGATTGGCTGCTGCAGTGGAAGAGAAGCCAGGTGATTACCTTACTATAATTCCTTGATAATCATCAGTGATTTGGACCCACAGCTCATGAACCAGGTCACAGTAAACTGGTCTCTGTCTAAACACCAAAGGGTCTGTGAGTAATAGAATGTAATCTGTGATTACAGCATTTCCCTGTGTGAAAGTGACAATCACAGTCCAACAGCTTCACACCTGTGTAGGTGGGCCTGCACAAATTCTGATACATTACTGACATGAAGCCGGTCAGTTTCTAAGCATCCACAGTAATAAAATGATTTATCATTTACACACATAGATAGTCCAATGACTACAGAATCATAGCCCTCACATCATTATGAATGGGTTTTGAGCAACTAGTCTCTCAGCACATCACAGACTGCCCTGCCCTCCCCTCCCCTCCCCTCCCCTCCCCTGGCAACCAACCAACTAACGGATGAATTATAGACTTCAGGAGACAGACAGGACCGGACCCCCTCCTGTCTCCACCATCAGATTCCTGTTTCTGACCGCAAACAGTCACACACAACTCACAGAAATTCCACTGTGCACTTTACTCAGGAATAGTTTTTTTATTAGACTTTTAATCTTTTGTACAGTTAAGTGTCTTTTATAATTGTTTAATTCCACTATTTCATCACTTACTTCACCGCAGACTGATTATAGATATTCTTTTCTATACTTGAACGGTATTTTAAATGCAGAATGTTTGCTTTAGTACTTTCAGTCCTGCCCTCTCTCATACGTCAGCACAGCGCGATGAATTATATGGATCCACCACAGAACCGGTAAAAAGCTCGGTGGAAGCTCGGTTCACTCGGGTCCACTCACCTGACCTCCTCAGCGTCGTCAAACTGCCCAGGTACACATCCCACCGCTGACATGGCGACACGATCCGCACACTCAGAGAAACCACAACGTGAGGTGGGTCGACGCCGATCCACACCGGTCCGGACTCTTGCGTGAACAGCGTGTCCGCTGCACTTCCGGGTCTGGGCACGTGACTACGGCGAGAGGAGGGGGTCTGTTAAAAGCCGCTTTGAATGGTATTTTAAACAACACATCAGATATAAAACTGATGAAAACGGGTTTATTTGACTCACATCCTCACGTGAAAATGTTTGTTGTTTTACTTGTTTTATCGCAGATCTTTGTGACGAGCTCAGGGCTTTTAAGTTGAAAAGTCCTCACAGTTAATATCCTGGAGCGCGTTAGCCCTTAGCTCCGTTAGCTCGAAGAGTTTTACTTACAATGTCTGGGGATCTGGATCAAACCCCCCGGTCTCTCATGGTCTGGGATCGTTCCAGTTTTCTGGACGAGAAGAATCGGATCAGTTCTCAGGTGCAGCAGCTCCACTTCAACTACAAGGTGACGCAGTTAGCATGTTAGCCGGGTTAGCTCCTCCTGTCTAACGTTACTGTGGTTGTCACGGACATAGAATCAATTGCTACTAACTGCTGTTAACTAACTCTAACTAGTGACGGTCGCTAACAGGTCCGGGTAGTGAGTTAGCAGCTAGTGTGTTAACTGTTTGCACGTGTTGGAATTGAATTTCAAAATAAAAGTCCGTGTCAACAGCAAGCTGCTTAATATAAATTATTTTTGTTACGTGTTTTATGTTTTGTTAAGTTTTATAAAATCACCAAAATTGGAATAAATATGCATCTGTAGAAGTAAAAACATTCATAAAAAAATCGTAATAATATGTTTTAGACCCAATAACAAATGTCACATGTCGTCTTGTTTTACCTGTGCAGGTGTCAGTGATGCTTCCTGAATGCAGCTCCACTGCCCCTCACCTGGACTCTGTGTTGACCAGTTTCAGCCACTTCTACCTGGTCAGGAATCTACCAATATACGAACTGCTAGACAAACAGTTTCTGGAGAGCGCTGTGTATGAAGGTGACAGCTGGCACACAAAACACCTGCGCATATATGCCTGTACTACACCTGTACAAACCTGCCTGTTTGTATTGCAGGGAGCGTGTATGGTCTCTCATACAGGACCAGGATAGATGAAGACAGCTGTGTTGCTCTGATGCCCAACGGTAAAAATTCTGCTTCTCTTCCTCACAGAGGATCATTATTGTGTCATCAGTTACATGACACCTGTCAACACAGCTGTGTTCATCGAGTGTACTGACCTCTTTCTGTCTGTGTTCAGGTCGCCTGGTTCTGTCTCTGGACAAAGATTCATTTCAAGTGTTGGGGTTTGAGGGGAAACCGTCAAGATTCTGCCACAGAGTTAACAATAGATTTGGTCTGATCCAGTTTCTGTTCCTCACAAACACAACAATATTCATTCTGTACCTGATCAGAAAACTCACTAAAGTCAGACAGACACCCAACTACAGAGCTGTGCAAAAGTCTTAGGCCACTTTAGACTTGTAGTGGCACATCTAGTGCTAAAGTGACTAAAGTATTTATTTTAACCCTTGGAATTAGCACATCTTGAACTCCCTTGGGCACTGTACCTGTGTTACTCTGGGTTTAATTCAAGACGGGAAAAGCATCTTAGGGATTGTTTGAGCTACTTTCGATTAGGATTGTAATATTTCACAAGAAGGTCAGCAAGGACCTAACTCAGCATCTGGCAGCATTATCTGGATGCATTTTTACAGTTTTTTCTGTTTGTTATAGGGTGACTAAAGGCATATTGGAGTGTCCACTTATCTTTGATCAACTTGTGTTAAGCAAATTTTAAAAAAGTGCCTCTTTCTGTATTACGGCAGTAAGACTCTGGCAGATAACAAGCTGCCTCTGACAACTGCCGAGCCTTTGGGATCTAATGTTGACCATAACGTTCACCCCGCTCTCTTACCTGACAGCTCATAGGTGAACTATTTTGTGTACAATGATGCCAGAATTAAACATGCTGCAGCCTGAATGACAGCGAGTATCATCACGAAACAAAACAGGGCACAATAATGATGTTTTTCTTGATTATTTTATTTTATTTTATTTACATTAACTGGAAGCCATAATATATGTGTGAAAAATGTGTCCAGTCGTGACCATTGACCTGACTGACAGCAGCATGGCACCAGGGGGGCATGGCTACCGTAGACTCCTCACAGGTCTGACATCACGACTTCCTTTGAAGACAGACTTCCTGCTTTCACATTCAGGTAAGAAGGTCTTTATGTTTGTGAAGGGGCAGCGCTCGTCTGTATCTGTGTTTTAACGCTCTGATATATTGAGCGAGCGATATACTGAGAACAAAACCCAAAACTTGATAATCTGTAGACTTGCCACAGTCTGCAAAGGCAAGTCCAGACTGTGTCTGTGTCACTGTTCCTCACCCTTAGATTGATTTGTGTTCTGTAGGGGGGGGGGCCTCTCTGCAGCCCCTCCTGTCTCGGTATGATTGTTCAGAGCACAAACCAGAGATCAGCACTTGCTCTCTAATGCACGTCCCCTGTCCCGACCTGCGCTCATGTAACCCTCACAGCTTCCTAGAGTGGCTTGGAGCTGTGGACGCTGACATGAGCTGGTAATGACCCGCGTCATTTTTTCTTTAAGTTTTGTAAATGGCCGCATCTGTCACACCTAAGTACATTTTTGTGTGGTTTCAGTGAGAACTCCTCCAGCAGCTTCCTGTCCTCACTAGCCTGTCCAGAACCAAAGACAATTTTAAGTCGAGCTCTGAGAGTGTCCGTCTGTGGACTGCTGCTTCCACAGGATGTGCAGCGCCTTATCCAAGAGCTCAGGTAAAATCAAGAACCGAGGCCTCTCGCACCTGACACCTGAAACCTCTTGTGAGCTTAAGCTGTCCATGTGTCTCAGGCGTGGACAGCACTTCAGATACATCAGGTTTTCATGTGTGGGGTCAACAATAAAAGTAAGGTGTATTTCATTTCAGGTGTTACCTGGAGCAACTTCAGGTGGAGTCCTGGGCGTCCTTGACGGTTCATGGTTTTGTTGACAGCCCTGTATCATGGGGGGTCAGAGAACATGGATTTCTGAGAGGCGGAGAGAACCTCTACACCCTGCTGATGTTTCATGACCACACCTACCACCTCCACCTGGCTACAGGAGCTCATGACACCTGTCCGCCATGACCACACCTGTCCACACTGAACACAGTGATGATTTGATTTTTATTTTTTAAAGTTAGTTTTAAGAATAAAAACCTTGAGGATAGAAAAACTTAGTTTGTATAAAACTTTTGAGGTTAAAATATTTTGTATTCAGATTATAAAATGTGTTTCCTTTTAACTGAATTAGATTTTTTATTCTGTTTGGATGTGACATCTGAGCTGAAGAAAGGTTTTTAACTTCCAGACAAGGACATATATCAGTTTTTCCTTCTGACACAAAAACCCCAAAGGGTCCATTGCTGTTAGATTATCCTCTGTGGTCTAATGGGCGTAGAGTCGTAGCCCAGTGACTAATACCGAACACACACTGGTTACACAGGAAAGCACGACGTCCTCACGTTCAACTGGCAGCATCTGTTTAGACAATAGTGGAGTTTCTGACCAACTTTAATTTTTAATGATTTGTTGCTTTTGTAAATTAATGTTTTCTAATTAAATGAGAAACATCCTGGTTTATAAACTGAATAAGTTGGTAGTTGATGACAAAATATTACGAGTTATGATATATGAATGGTACGAGAATCTAAACAAATAATGTTTTAGAGGAACTTTCACAACTCGTAGTTTAGTTTAAAAAAAGTGAAGTTCCAGATAAACATTTTGGAAAAATGTGTTATATCAAATTCAAACTGTTATTGACAAGAAATAAAATGTTTCAGTCAAATATTTTGATTTATGAAAATGTAAAAAAAAAAGGTCTGAAATTTTTTTTTACCTCCACTGTTCAGTTTTGACCCAGATTATTAGTTTTGTAATGTGGAGCTAAAAGCAATTGTATTCAAGAGAAAAATGTTTTAGTTTTCTGTTTATCTTGTTTTTCCATCATCATGAAAATCTGAACGTGAAGAAAATCTGATCTTTACTGTAACATTCAGTGTCAAAATGTTTTTATTTACTGGGTTTAATACATTTTATGTAATTTCTTTACAAAAATCTAAAGTTCTTCATAAAGTTAAAACAAGCCCTAACAGTGAAAATGGATCAGATTTGAATGTTTTGGTTTGTGTGCAGACCAGAAAGCATAAAGACTGGAAACAGCAGGTTAGCTTCACATTAGTTCCAGGTTGATCCATACAGGTGTCTGTATTCACCAATATTCATAAAGTAGTTCACTCAAAAGTGAGACGTCAACACTCGCTGAGACCTGGTCATGGTGGTTTTGTCTTCTCCAAATCACGGAGCATTGCATTGTGGGACTGTTGCCAGATAGCGACGTACATGCCTTGAACGCTTCCTTTTTGTTCCATCGTGGAAGTTTGGACGGCACTATATAGACAGACACTACCACCAAATGTCAAAAAACACTTGTCAGTACGAGGGGATTTTGGACAAGGTCACCGTTTCCAGTCTTTATGCTAAGCTAACCTGTTGTTTTTGGTTATTACACTACCAGCCAGCTGTAAAAGCTAACTAAAACTATAGTACAAAACCAACTCAATGATGTGACAGGATCCATGTTTGGTTTTGAACAGGATAGAACCTGACGCAGGGTCATGTGACCATCAGGCGAAGCCCACATAGGTGACAATATTTACCTATAATATAACCGTGTCTCAGCGCTGCATGATTATTAACATTGATAATTGTGCAGCCCTCACTGAGGCGGCAGCTGAACTACAGACACCTCAAAGGTCTGTTCACTTCCTGTTTACGCTCTGGCTTAATGGAGAAATTCATCAAAAGAGCTCCATTTAAAGAATTAGTCCAACATTTAATTTTTGTGGTCTGTGTCAGGAGAGCGGTCCAGGATGGTTAGCACAAAGCCAGGAAGCAGGGACAATTAGCTTTCTGATTAACCTACTTTAAGATTCCAATACAGAACCTCCAGAAGAAATCTGCTTTTTTTTTGGGTGATCAACATAAAGGATATTGATTTCTTGAGGTTTTGAATCCCTGATTTTGTATTTTCAGGGTCATTTTAAACAATGCCATGTTTCATTTGACAACAATGCTTTTTTATTCATCAGCAAATCTGTAAAATGGTTCCTCGTGGTCTTCTAGACATAGAGGACCCAGGATGAAACCCTGTGGAACCCCAAATATAATTTAGTCTAGAATATGCAACATAACCTAGCGCTAGCATCAGACTCAAGTCCACTCTACTCTACACGGACTTCCACTCCCTGCTCTACTGTGCTCTCCTACCATCTGCTGTACTCCACTACACTAGCACAGCTTGTTTGGTATTAGTCACTATCAAATTATAATAAAGCTTTAAAACGTACTAATTAAGCAGAAATCATTACAATTCTCTGATGGTGAAATGGGTGAGTGAATAGCTCTATACATAGGGGAATTTGTTGGGTTTTCTTTAAATGTTTGTATAGTCTTGACTTTATTATGTAAAGTGCCCTGAGATGACCTTGTTGTAAATTGGCGCTATATAAATAAAGTTGAATTGAACTGATTGGAATTGAATAGAGCCAGTTCTGTTCTGTAAAACGGACAGGGAGCACTGACAGCAGCTCCTCACACAAGTTAAGGCAGGAAAAAATAAGTTACACACTTCAGCTTCATGGTTTGCATTTTTTTCCACAAATAAACTTTAAACCTTATGAAGTGAAAACAATATAAGACCGTTCTGAAAGCTTACACTTCACAATGGTGATTTGTCAATCAAGATGTAAATTCCAGAATTTTCTTATTCGGAGTGTGTCATCTTAGTTATCAAATAACAAAGAAATCTATTATACTCATTGGTTATGACCAAAAAAAGTGTTTTTCCAAATGCATTAATTATAAATTATGTAAAATTCTGAATTAATTTCAAGATATTTTTGCCACTTAAACTGATCAGATTCAAAAGCAATATCAAATGTCTTCGTTAATTTCTGTATGGGGTCATCA
This sequence comes from Channa striata, assembly GCA_033026295.1. Classification (NCBI taxonomy): domain Eukaryota; kingdom Metazoa; phylum Chordata; class Actinopteri; order Anabantiformes; family Channidae; genus Channa; species Channa striata. The sequence continues at coordinate 21,260,885 of CM065185.1, forward strand.
GAACACCTGGAGTTTTACAGAGTCCTGTTCTGGGTTCTTGTGTTAACAATGGCCCTATCGGCAGTAGCCACGGGACTGATAACCACACTCATAGGTTATACCCAGAGCTGCGTCTGCCTATCAAACCAGAGTGAGGGGAAAGCTACCTGACCAGAACTGCTCTGGGTTTAAACCTCTTAAATAATCTCACAGAATGTTTGTCATGTTCCCTGAAAACAGCAGATTTACTGAGGAAATTCTGTACTGGGAGTTCAGTAAATGACCAAAGCTAAGCCTTTTTACTAAACTAGGCTAACAGTTACCCATCGTGGACCTATCATCTGAACACAAAAAGACCGGGAAATTTAAAGGTTTTTAATGTTCTGTTGGAATCATAACTTAAAGTTTAACAAAGACCGAAACTTTAAAATTTCCTGTCAAATTGAGCGTGTGCTCCGTCCAGTTCTTCCCCTGTTCCAGTTTCTAGCAGAGCTCGGTTCTCCTCTGCAGGTACTGCAGGATGGAGTCTGTTCCTTGTGATGAGCCCCAAATTCTCTTCAGGGCTTCACACTCGCGCTCGTTGGCTTGCTCGAAAGCACTGCGGCTGGTGTTCCTCATCAGGGCTTTGGACTCGCGCAGAACCTAAAGAAAACAAAGTGAAACCAGACCTACAACGAAACACAGAGAAACACTTCTATTGTTTGAAGTTTTAAATAAACACTGACCAGTGGGTCAACTGCCACCAGCTCTCTGATCCGCAGCATGACTTCCTGCGTGAAGGTTCCTGGCCAAAGAACCTGAGACACCAACCCTTTAGAACATGCCTCCTGGGCTGTCAGCTTCCTGCCGCTCAGCAGCAGCTCATTGGCCTGCAACAGAAAAAAAGTGTTATAGACATGTAGAACCCAGAGCATCAGCTCATCTGGGTTTTTCATTTAACTCAAAATAGAATAAAACAAAATGAAACAGTCATCTGACACAACCTGGAAAACTTGACTTATACATGAGGCACGTGAAACAGTGACATAACCAAAGGAAATGAGCGGCTGAGATAAACAAGGGTAAATAAAGCTGTAAGTTAAAGGATTGTAAAATAAAGCTACAATATGCGACATTCTGGAATCAAGCTAGCTGTAGCATGACACTTAAAAGCACTAACACGATGATTCATACGTGTGCACCTGCCCTGTCAGCATGTCGTGTGTCAGCATGAGACAGCCATGGACTGACCTCTGACTGCTCCACATTATAAGTTATAGAGCATATCTACAAAAATACTGTATCTTTAAGTTGCAACATAAGTGAGGGAAAATGAAGCTGTAACATAAAATAAGTGGAAAATAAAGTAATCAAGGGTAAATAAAGTAACAGATTAACCGAGGCAAGGCCCATGATGCGGGGGAAGGTAAAGGATGAGCAGGCGTCCGGTGTCTGGCCGTACGACATGTACGGCGTCTGGAACCAGGCCTTCTCATTGGCCCACACCACGTCGCAGAGTGGTAAAATGGCAGCGCCAAGGCCCAGTGCCGGCCCATTCACTGCTGCCACAATGGGTTTCCTGAACTGGATAAAAGTGTTCACAAAGGTCCTGAAGGAGAGAATTTAAAGGTCAGAGGTCAACATTCACAGACAATGTCACATTGGGCTGCCATTGCAACAACAAGGGCCGGTACCTGATGGTTTCAGCCATCTTGATGCTTTCCTTTTTTCTGTCATCTGTGAGGCGTCTTATGAAATACAGGAAGTCAAGTCCACAGCAAAAAACACTCCCAACAGCACCAAGCAACACCAGCTTACTATCGTCAGATGCTGCTGTTGCCATGGCACTCTGGATCTCCTTCATCACCTGAGGAGAAATATCAAGTTGATATGCTTGACAACAGGTCAGTAACCATGACAACAGACCTCCATCTGATGGTAAAGTCACAAACACAAAATGGTGATGGTGAAGTTCAAGTGCGTTTAAAATGGTAAAGGTTAAGTAGTAAAGGACACTGAACCCCAAATTGTTCTCAGTTGGCCAGATGAGCACCCTGCTGGGCAGCCATCGTGTGTGTGTGTGTGCATGCGTGTACCAAATCACTCTGTAAGTCGCTTTGGATAAAAGCGTCTGCCAAATGACTAAATGTGATGAAATGGTAGAGATGAAGTGGTGAGGGTGAAACAATGTGGATGGATTAACTGGTGACCATGGACTTGAAGTAATAAGGGTGACTTGGTGAGGCAGAAGTGGTGAAAACTGAATAAGTGTTACCAATGGATGAAGCGTTGAGGGTAATGTCGAGGGCATAGCCTCACCTCCGGGTTGAGTGTGTTGTTCTCTGAGCTCTTGGTGGACAGCAAGATGTGGGTGAAACCATCTTGCTTCTTTACCACGATGTCTCGGTACCGGTAGGCACTCTCGGTCTGACGAACGCTGAACCTCAGACGTTTATCGAAAGCTGAACGTTCCTCCAAGCGTCGTTTCCCCGTTGCACTACTTGCCCCTGCAGCAGCAGTATGCACACCCGATGTTCCGTTGGAAGCAAGAGGTAACTCCCTCAAAGCTGAATTACCTGAAGATGACACAATCATTATTCCTCTAGAATCATCAACTAAACCCAGGATCTTTAGTCATTCACGTAAACAAAAGTATATCCATATATATAAATAGACAGTTTAAATGTTGGAATAGAGACAAAGCTCCAATCCTTGCTAATTAATCACCTGTTCCGCTGAGGGAACGCATGGCAGCAGGTGTGATGGGGACTTGGGGTGGGGCCAGGGGGTTCTGGCTACGAGGTCTGGTCCCCATGCGAGCCCTCTCTTCTCCGGGCCCCAGCTGTACCCCTGTGGGTTTCTCCAGCAGAGCGACTTCAGGGGGGACCAGGTGAGCCTCCTGACCTCCAGCCTCCAAGCTGTGAGCCGCTTCGCTGGGAGACTCCTCCGCATCTGGGCGACTGTTCATGGGACTCTTTGGAACCAGGATCTTGATCCCACTCTTGGATAGATCCACGTTGCGGCGAGCAGAGCCAGTCGGAACCGTCGACATTAGGCTGCTGCCAAATCTGTCGGCCAGTGGTGGCTGCGGAGTGCTGATGGACGCTGGAGGAGCGAGTGGGGCAAGGGGAACGTGAAGGGGACCGGCAGGAGATTTCACCTGGTTGGACTCTTCACGTGCACCGATGTCACTCCGAGCTGGCGTGGTGGGTGGCAATCTGCAGGGCAGTCTGTGAACAGAGCCGCTGTGGAGGCTGGGTGAGCTGCGGGTGGAGCGCAGTAACGTGATGTCTCTCTGCCGCTCGGCGAATTGACGATTAAACTCGTGGACGTAGATCATACAGGTGGACAGGTGACTCTCAGGCTCCCACGTATCCCCTTCTGAGCCGTAACCTCTCCACCTGACCAGGTATTCTACCTTCCCTTTCTTGTTCTTCCTCTTGTCTACGATCCTCTCCACCTGCAAAGGAGCAACAGCACTGTGAACGGGCTTTATGTAATAACTTGAACACTACAAAACTCTATTAAACGTCCAGGATGCAGAGCTCTGATGCAGATAATAACCATTTTACCATTATAAAAAACAGACAACTGTGTCGTCAATTTTCAATATTCTTTTGCTAAAAGGTTCGATTAAGCCAAGAGGAGTATAAAGTTTCTTCGCAAAACAAATGTTTTCAAACTCAATATAAGTAAACAGAGACTATCATTAATTTTTCTCAATGAACTTATTGATAAGTGTGAGCTCAGTGACTCAATAAAACACCAAAAAAGTTTGAACATTCATTGAAAACTATTTAATGCAACAGTCAGAAAAACAATGAACTCGCACTGGGACAGTCGGAGTTAGCTAACACCCAGCTAACAACACGGAGCTAACGCGGAGCTAGCGCCGAGCTACGGAGCTGGGAGCCCATTCTTCGGCTAACCACAGAAGCTAACTAGTTTTTCCTCGGAACCAAATCGACCTGAGAAATTCTGAGTCGTGTTAACGGGTCAACCGGCCGCTGTCTAAGCGGATTGTTTTATTTTTTGTCCATTTCTTTTCTCATGTTTACAAAGTTAAACTTTGAACTCTGCTGTTAGTGATCGTCAGTGTTAACTCGCATCACCTCGTATAACTCCTCCGTAGCCATGGAGACTGTGCGTATCCACGACCAGCTTCCAGAAGCTTCTTCAGGTGAGCAGCAACACGAGAGGCAGGTGAACCCTCGGTGCTCCTCACCTGTCACCTGTCTGTGTTATTACAAGCAGCAGGTTGGGTAGTTTTTTACTGTTAACTAGCTATTAGCCGTTAGCTGTTAGCACACCACCAGATCCGCCGAAACATCCGGTCTGACAATCCCACCTACAAAATAAAAGTCCGCAGAGCGCTGCTGAGAAACTTGAAGGATCTTTTATTGTGTCCAGTCGAACGCACAGTCAGATACACGTTTGCACTCAATTCGTACCAACACGCAATTTACAGTCGCCAGTTAACCTGATACGCATCGATTTGGACTGTGGGAGGAAACCGGAACAAAATACAGACTAAACATAGAGGGATTCAAGGGATCCCTCTATGTTGGGATTCAAACCAGCAACCTTCTCGGTGTGAGGCAGGAGCACTGATCACGGCATCATCATGCCACCTTAAATAGTTGGAAGTTTTGGAATAAGAGGAAATATAGTGCATAAATATGACGAAATGTAGGAATTTAAAATAAAAATGATTATTAAATTTGCTGATATAAGAACTGGTCTTTGGTGATTTTCTGTTCATTCTTTCCTTTCAAAACTTTAATAAAAATGTTCTGCCCCCCTCATGTGTTGAGAATCATCAATTCCCTTCATGGATAAGAAAGAAAACATGACGTGAAAACTAAATAAATATGATCAAAATTGAGTGTTCCGAGTGTACTCATATTCAGACAACAGGTGAGAAACCACACCGTAGTCATGTTTTATTTTTCACGTACTCAAAGAGCAGAGCCAATCTTTTTATTAGTAGAGGAAACTTTAAGATCATCAGAACAGTATGGAACTTTTTATTATATTACCAGGATCTACTAATACCATCAATAGCAAAGTTCCATTTCAGTTTCTAGATCAGCATAGCCCTTGTGATTCTAATAGTCTTCAGTCAGACTTTTTGCTGGTGTTTTTTTTGCGGCGCTGCAGTGATGGAGCCAACAGCGCAACGCCTTCATCATCATCTTCGTTGATCCACGTGGGTCGAGCCTTACAGCAGAGGTAACAGAAGGTGGCCACAAAGCTGAGTGGGACACCAACCAGGAAGCAGCCAAGAAGTGGAGCCTGGCTGAACACCGGCTGGATGGACGGAGAACAGAGAACAGAGATCAGAAATCACAGATGAAGAGGAAACAGAAACACAAGTGATGTTGACAACACTTACCGTCAGTGTGACCTTCACGTTGTAAAACAAGCGTCTGACACGCTGAATGATCCCGTTTCCTCCATGACACTGAAAACAGTCAAGGCAAGATTTAATTTTATGATCAAGCTGCTGTTAAATCGTCTCTGCAACATCTCAGACTCACCTGGGAACTGCCGTCCAAAACCCCGTTCAGGAAGTCCAGCAGGTGCTGCTCTGTCTCGATGGTGCTAGGCGGCAGGAAGAACCCGTCGTTGGACAGATTCAGCACAAACAATGACGGCAAAATCACCTCTCTGATAAGGAAGACCAAAAGAAAATCACATCTGAATTTCAGTTCAGCAGAGACGCTACTGACGTTCAGCTACCACAGATGATAGTGACTGAATGTTAATACAGGGGAGAACAGCTGACTGACATGAATATTTAATCGAATTAATATTTCTTAAATATTTTATATATGTACTTATGTATTTCCACAGATTTGAAACCACTTTTTTTTTGCGAAAAAGCATCGATGCATGTTTGTGTGTGTGCCTCTTTTGCTGCCGACATCCTGCAGATCTAAATCTGAAGATTTTCCGATTTATGATTTCCATGTTGATCCATGTCCTTGACTTTCTCAGTGTTCATCATTATGCATTGCGCCTATCAAATAAACTAGGTAAAAAAAAATTGCAGTCGGTTTTTATTTGAGGTTTCGGGTAGTGCACATGGTTCATTCATTACTGTAAGAAGACAGGTGTCCATCACAGACATTTTTTAATTTAAGGAAAAGCTTTGAAGACATTGGTGAACGATTAAACCAATTTACCCCATCACTAGTCCGTTGATGTAGTCATTTCCCTCCATGAAACCAAAGTAGAAGTTTCTGAAACAGATACAGGTTGCAATTTTTGTTTTTTGTCTCCACTTTGTATTTCAGAATAAAAGTCTTTGTCCTGTGACAGATGTCTGACCTGCTGTAAGTCTCTCTGTATCCTGCTGCCACTTTCTCTACCAGACGTTTATACCTCGAGAGGAGACACAAAACACATCACAGAAAGGACGGATTCTTTCATATCAGGCCTTAGTGTTTATGGATAGATGACGAATGCAGTTACCTTAGACTTTGCTCATGCAGGTTCTCCTCCTCCACCAGGGCCAACACCACCAGTTTACCTGCAGGAGAGAGGCAGGGTCACGTCACCTGCTGCTGTAGTTCCTTTATTTACTATCCCCTACAATATTCTGACTACACCAGTGACAGCCACAATCCTGTCATATGTCGAAGTGGGACCTTTCAACATATGACCACCATGATCGGTGTGTAAGTTCTATTCATCAAAAAGAGAATTTCCTATCTACTCACTCTAATATTCCTGTCATGTGGGACATATGAGTCTTTTCACAATAAAGGTTCAGTTGTTTGTTTCTGATGTTTACCTGACTCTCCCATGGCATACAGAGTGTAGCTGTCAATCTTAGAGAAGTTGGGGAAGCGCTCTCTGTTGATCCACAACTTTAGGTCTCCGTCACGTTCCTCTGAAAGACAATATAACAATTCATACTGGTTATCTTAGTCCACCTCGTCGAGACCGAATCCTTAAACTCTTTATATTAATAATATGGAAAAGAATTTGTTATTATTATTAAATATTATTATTATTTGTCATTGTAATATAATGAGGCATTCAGTTTGTTTAACTTAAAGTGACCAAATACCATGCTTTAATTAATTCAGTTCAATTCAACTCATGGCACTTTACATAATAAAGTCCAGACTATCCAGACATTTAGAGAAAAGCCAACAAATCCCCCTTGAGCAGCTATAGGCAACAGTGGAGAGGAAAAACTCCCTTTAACGGAAGAAACCTCCAGCAGAACCAGGCTCAGGGTGGACGGACATCTGCCTTGACTGGTCTGTAATCTTGCTGCAGCATTTTGGATTAATTGGAGGCTTTTTAGAGAGTTACTGGGGCAGCCTGAAAGTAGAGAATTACAGTAGTCCAATCTAGAAGTAACAAATGCATGGACCAGTTTTTCAGCATCGCTTTGAGACAGGATGCTCCTAATTTTGTCAATGTTCCGTAGGTGGAAGAAGGCTGTTCTAGAGATTTGTTTTATGCGTGAGGTAAATGACAAATCCTGGTCAAAAATGACTCTGAGATTCCTTGCAGTACTACTGGGGGCCAGAGTTATGTCATCTAAAGTAATGATATGGTTGGAAAAGATGTTTCTGAGACTTTTAGGCCCAAATACAATAACTTCAGTTTTATCTGAGTTTAGAAGAAGGAAATTATACGTCATCCAGCCCCTTATGTTTTTTAGACATGCTTGTAATTTGATTAATCTGATGTTATATGTCTTACACGTCTCTACAGAAGAACTTTCTACATTGAAACACAATAAAAAGAAACGTCTCATTTTTAAAATTTTGTCCTTAAAAGTAAAAGTTATTCGATGTGAGCTGAACTCTCCTTCCCTGACACTTTCCTCCAGCTGTCACACAGCACCAACCAATAGCTTTCTAGTTCTTTCACAAACCAACAATTTTATTTGCATCTATACAACTAAACTGCAAACGTGGCTTCAGTCAATCAGAAGCTGCAAGATGAGGGTTGTACAGAGATTGCTGGAAAACTGCAGCCCTCGAGGCCTGGAGTCGACACCCCCAGCTTAGATAGTTACAGCAGCTGGTTAGAGTCAGAGGAAGATTGAGAGCTGCTGTAAGGCAGGAAAGTGTCATTTTACTCAAACACACGTTTTATTGCTTTAAGCATCTATGATCTTCCTAATCTTTCTGATCCTGATCAGAAAGATTAGGAAGATCAACACACTGATGAACTTCTTTGTTTCCAATTGCGTTTGCAGTTTAGTTGCACAGGAACATTTTTTAGGGTAGTATTTTTTGACTGACGCGATACTTTCAGTGTCCTGTTTACAGTGCACACAGTCTCACATCTAATTTTAGAGATTTTATTTGCTGTCAATTATTCCTCCTATTCCACAACTTCCACTGTTTAAATACAGACGGCAACAGTAGGTTCAGAAGAAATTCCATTTGTTCATGTCCACCTTTCCTCTAAGTTTCTGCAAAACAGCCTGGAGAAGTGCTGCTCCAATGACGATAAGTAGGTGATCACTTTATCAAAGCAGACAAATTAATTATTCTCAGCATCATCTACTATGAGGGATTTGTAGGTAGGACCCAGGGGCAGAACTGAAGGCTGAGCTGAGTAACATGATCAGGAAATCTAATAAAAAGCATTAACTTAAAGAAGTGTCATAGATATCTCTGTGAAGGAACACGGACAAGGGTAACGGTGCGCCCGCGGACACTCTAAGGCAGAGTAAACAGCCCTGATGGCAAGATCCAGAAGTGCAGAACAGGGGTGAGCTCAGAATCTAGGAAGGGAGAAACTGGATGTGGGAAGTGGCGAGGAGATGAGCGGGGTACAAAGACACAAGGAACCAAACCAGTGAAAACCACCAGATGTACAAGTGGTCAGGCTGAAGCCAAACAGGGAGTAAATCCGTGTAAAGAAGATTTGTTTCTTCCTAACACTTCCCTCAGTGGTTTGTATAAAAGCTTTGCATCAACATCTGCCATGATGGGAGGACGTCTGTGAGTCGATGGCAGAATAACAACAAACCCAATCCATCTGGTCGGTTAGACAAAGGAGCTGTGAATGAAATGCTTGCCACCAATGCAAACTGAAGGTCTGAGTTGGCGCTGAAGTTGTTGGATTAGGTGGCGGATGTTGGTTGGTGGTTCACCTAGTGACAAATTAGGTTTAGTTGGTGGCCGATGGAAATTTTCTGAGCTGCTCTTGTAATTGTTTTTCTGTGTCCTTGCCTCCCCACAGCATCCACTGTTTTTCTCCAAGGTTATGAGTTATGCGTGATCTGTCATCATCGACCAATGACAGAGTACTCAGGCCCCATAAGCAAATTCCTGCATACTTTCATCATCTCTTTACAACCGTTCCAATCTGTCTCCACAGTTCATCTATGTAATCCTGCAGAAATGTAGGGTTTAAAGGGACCAGCTGCCACACAGAATGCAAGAGTAGATCTGAGAGCCGGGATCTTAAAGGCGTAATTCAACACCAATGCAGTGATTTAAGAATCTTAAACTGGTGTTGTGTCTGTTGTTGTGTCTGCCTATGTTCAGGTGTTCAGACCTGAACTCACATTTCTGTATTACACACAAAATTCACGTTCCTGTCTCACCGCTGTAGGTGAAGAATGTCCCATCTTTAAAAACCACCACAGCTGGCAGAAACGGCAGAGACACACCCTGAAACACAGACAGAGATAGGGTCCAGGTCTAAGGTTAGAAATCCTCTCCAGGTCTAAAAACACAACACAGGTTCAGGTTTACAGACAGAGGCTGGGTCCAAGTCTAAGGGCAGACATCAGGGCCACGAACAGGAAATCTGTGCCTCAACACAAAATTATACTCTGGAGGTCCCCAGAGAGGGTCACTGGACTACAGTGTGAACTGTGGACCTGTCCCTTTCTACGTCCACACAGTTTGGTCCCCCCCGGTGAACATAAGTCTACTTCCAGACTATGTTTGTAAATGACAGATGTCTCTCTGGTTTTTTCATTTGTACATTTTCACAAATTTGGGACATTTTCATAAAACCCTTAGCAAAGAACACATTCACTCAACTACCCTCTACTGTCTTCCACCGCTGTCTACTGTCCTCTAACTTATGGTGCTCTGTCTTCTAATGTCCTTCCCTGTCCTCTAATCTACTGTCCTTTAACGTCCTCTGGTGTGTGTGTGTGTTGAACCTTTGGCAGGACATCTCTGGCAGCTGAGAAGAAGTAGGTGTGGATGATCAGCTCCTCAGCTGCAGACGTGAAGTTTCCCTGAAACACATTAGAGGTGAAGCCCCACAGAGGTCACAGGCCTGGTGTGTGTTCATTGGCAGTGTCAGGACCGTTTGGGACAAAGCCTTACAGCAGGAGGGCTAGGCTTTAGGTTTAGGTTCAGGTGCGTGTACCTTCAGCTGCGACGTGGCCCCGACGTAAACAAACAAGACGTCGTGCTGGATCATTGCATGCTGGAAAAGCTGCAGGCTTCTTAGGGATCGAACCACTGGCCTAAACAACATGTTGTCACATCATCAGAATAAATGCCCACATTATTCGTCTGTTTCACATCAGATCAACGTTTCCTTACCCTCCAACTCGATCAACAAAATCCAGGATCCCCTTTTTGGTTCTTGGTCCTGAATAATTATATTTCACATCTTTTTTCAACCTAAAAATAGAACAGATGTTAAACACCTGCACAGTTCTCAGAATGTATTTTTCAATTTAGTTTGTCAGACCTGCAGAGTCACTTACATGAGAATGGCAGGATAATTTCTGACCCTAAACTCTTTGGCCAAACCTGCACAAAAAGAATTCATAATGTGGGGAAAAGTTAACACGATGAAGGTGAAACTGTAGAGTTCAGACTGAGAATCAGTGGGATGGAGAGTAAAACTCTGCTTAGTCTTGTCTATGATTCCCCACTGACCCAGTGACTCTGCTGGTTTGATCAGTCAACAACTAACCGAGGCTGGCTTTACAGTTAATTACTGATGTATATTATTCAGATATATAGTATTGATGGTTTTATTAGTTTAATCTGAAACAGCTGATTTATTGAATGTTGCTTTTTACTTTATGATGTTGCTGACTGTGTCAGGCTGATATTTTGCATTCAGTGCTGCAGCGACATGCTTTTATTTTGGTAGTGTGACTGACCTGTGTTAATGGTAGCGTCTGTTTTTCCAACATTGACTGGTGAACCGACACTCTTCAGTTCTGATCCAATCTGGTGCCAAATTGGATCCAGCTCTTTACATAATGTACACCAAGGGGCGTAAAACTGCACACAGTCGACACATTACACTCACAGTAAACAGAGCACGTTCACTACAGACTGTTCACTGAGTCAAAGTGTGTTTTGTATATAAAAGAAGAAATTGATGAATTAACTCTCACCTTAATGAGCCAGATGTCATCCGCTGCTTTCATCTCCATGAAGCTGTGAAACAATCAAACTATTAATTGGGAGAATCTCAGAGCAAACACACAAGATGGGCAGATGATAAAATCTTTGGCAACATCAGGAAACAAGACAAAAGATCCAAACTAAATATATAAGGTCAAGGTGAATTATAAAGATTTTTATATTCTAATTGTATATTTTCACAGGAAATAAGAAGTATTAATCAAATAAATGATTAACTGGATATTTTATGTCTTAGTTTATCTCCTTCTCATAGGTTTACAGTATTTTTAATATTTTAGAAATACAATATCAAATAAGTTTATTTTTAAAAGGTAAACCTAAATAAACATAATGAAATCAAATAAAAATACTGTAAAACATGACGACATCTGTACTCACGAGTCACTGAGCTCGTCCACAAAGGCAGACACTGATGAAAACAGCATCGCTGACAAACAGTACATAACATACATCAACACTAAATATTCCAAAAAACAAACGATAGGAAAATAAATGAACTAAACTAAGACGACCAATTAAAATGTGTGTTAAGACGCAGACGTCTGGTGGAATAACCTGCTGAGTCAACACTGAAGCTGATTCTATGAAACACAGCCTGAGCATTTTCAGGATTGACCGGGGATCATCATCATCTTTCAGACAGGGACCCGGAGTCTGAGCAGGTTGAGAAACGGAAAAACCTGCAAGAAATTGTGACGTACCTAAGAGCAGAACTGTGTTCATCCTGAGACCCATGTTGAATGATGGAGATTAACTGCACAGAGCCAACTATGGTAGCAGATTAACCCTCAGTTAATCTGAGGGATTAACAGGTTGCATCAAATCCACCAAAACTTTATTGACAACTACATTCAAACAATAGCGAGGATATTCAGTCAACTAAAATGTTGCTGCATAGACGAGTTCAGTCCCAGAAGTAGGAGACACTTCAGCTCTGTGAATGACAGACCCTCTTCTCTCTGCATCCAATAAAACCGGCACTGGAGAACAACAATTCAGCATCTAGCCTGTGGTGCTAGCTCGCTAAGGAAATACTCTGACATCAACAGTGAAGAGATTCTCGATACAACGACAGTTGTGAAAATCCTGCAGCAGCAGCAGCATCAAGTTTGCTAGAAGAAATAAATGTCATTTATGTGGGAGAAGGGAAGAGGAAAAATCTGCGCCAGTCAGAAGTTCTCAGTGGTCAGCTGAAGCCAAGCAATCAAACGTGATAAATGCATAAAAAGAAAACATTTATTATCCGATTTATATTTTGCATTAAGACGGCATCAGAAAAGGGTGAACAGTACAGTATTTTCATCCAAGTGTAGTTAAGTGAAAAGCAAGTATTACCACAATTTACAAAGAATAGTTCAGTAAAGTACTTGTTCCACTTATGCCAAAGACAAACAGTGTGTAGGCGGGACAGAACCTAAACTAAAATTAATATCGGCTACATCAATTCAGATCAAAACAGTCTTGAAATCGCCAGATACAAACCTAACTACATTGTTTTTGTGTCAAATCATGGTACATTTATAAAGATGCATATCAAATCCCTTGATAAAAGCAAGAATCAGGAAAAACTATTACAGAGAATCTTAATTCACCTTCAGAGTTTAAACTGATCTGAGGGCAGTTTATTTTTAACTGCAGCCGTTTAAAAAGTTAAAAGTTAAATTTGTGTTAATTATTTCTTAACAAACCCTTAAAATCAGGTCTTATTTTTTTATTTTCCTTTAAAAATCAGCAAAGAATAGAACCAGCAAAATTTCTCTTCAAAGTGAATAAATAAATCTATGGTGTCTAGCCCCACCCACATGTTAAAGTCCAATCAGAGATTCTGGTGAGTCGGGATGTTGCAGTGGCCGTGGTGCCTGCGGGTGTGTCTCAGCAGCAGCTGGCGGTCAGGACTTGAGTACTGGCACTCTTGGCACAGAAATGCCTCACCTGTGTGGTGGCGGCGAGCATGGAGGTCCAAACTCTTCTTCTGTATACTAGCACAGAAAGACGACATGTTACGATGGCAACCAGACACAACCCCACGACATAAAATCCAAGTCAAGTGTGTCGGGTGTGTTACCATCTGTAGTCACAGTGTTGACACCTGTACGGTTTCTCCTGACTGTGAGTTCTACTGTGTCTGAGCAGAGAGCTCCGATCAATGGAAGCATAGGAACAGTCGGCACACCTGTACGGCTTCTCACCTGAAGACACACGGCACAATCAGTCAGGCGTGCGTGTTTCCTGTGTGAATCCTTTGGTGTGAGTGTGTTTTTCCTGTGTGAATGTGAGCACTGACCTCATTTTACCAAACACACACTAGGTGCTAGTGCAGGACTACTGCTCCAGTAAGTTCACTTCAGAGCTGGTTTAACTATCATTCCACAGGCTGGTGATTCCCTGCAGAGCTACATCACTACTGTAAGCAGCACTTCCTGGCTTTGTGAGCCTTCATTAGCATCCAAACTCCATTTGTCAAATGGAAACCCATCGTGGTCGCTATTCTCAGTAATTCTCTGAACGGATACTAACCCTCCCTAATCTCCCCGTCTTCCTCTCCCCACCTCCGTAACTGTGTGTCCGACCAACCTGCCCAATGTTTTGTTGCCGCTTCTTGTTGCTGTTCTTTTCACTCTGATTCTAAAGTCTGCACTGTCCCTGAACCAGCACTGGAAAGGACTTGGTGGGAAAGTGTGCGATACCTGTGTGAGTCCTTAGGTGTTGTAGCAGCGAAGCTTTCAGTCTGCTGCTGTAGGCACAGTGAGGACAGGTGAATGGTTTCTCTCCTCCGTGCACACCCAGATGACGCCTCAGAGTGAGCTTAGAGGAGAATTTCCTGGAAAGAAAATACATCACAACTGATTGAACCAGTCACAGATAACACACCTTTCACACACAAACACCACTTACATTGAATATGAATAAACTTCATGGTTTGTGGTTTTTTGAAAAAGGTTCATGTTAGTTTCAGGCACATCGTCAGATTGTACCTGTTCTCTGCCGTGTCTGGTCACGTTATCAGAATGGCAAAGCCCTGACACACCTGTTCATGTGTGGAGTTAAGGTCAGTGTGTAATGTAGTCACCTATGACACAATGAGCAGCAAAAACCTTTCTCCTCAAGCTCTTCTTCGTTCTGTCTTCTGCTCTTGTTGTCTCTGATGCTCTGCAGTGAACCACTTTGAGAGTGACTGGTCCGACTGGGAAACAACAAGCAGAAACAGACTGGCTGCTGGACATCTTACTTTTTAAACCTCAGATGAATTAAATGCACAATAACACGTAATATTACACGTTAAATTTCATTTTTGGGACCGTTTTGGTGATTCTGAAGATGATTCATCCAAATCATCAAGGGCTACAGGTTGCACACACCTGTGAGGTGACACACCTGATGTGTACACATTCAATAATTCTAACATTTTTTCTGAATATTGACCCATTCCTTTGGATGTTTCGTTGGGAAGAATTAAGCCGTTATCTAATGACGGTCAGAAGACTTTTGTCTACCTCTTTGAATGCTCTGTCTTCCTCCCCCCAGCTTGTCCAGTTAACCGGCCCCTCAATTTTCCTGGAAGAAAATACATTTTCACTGTTCACTGGCGCCATTTAAATAAAGTTGAAGTGCTTTTACAGATTATAGATATTAAGAAACTGTTTGTGGAGATCTATTGACCTGAGTACTCGGTGTGTCGATGTGTTTGTTGATGAGCCTTCTGCGAAGCTGCATTCCTGAATATTTTCCGACAGACGGGACAGCTAAATGGGCTCAACACAGCTTCCACCCCTTTCTTCTTCTTCTTCTTCTTCTGCTGCTGCTCCTCTGGTTTCTGTTCCACCCTCCTCTTTCTCCTCTTGCAGTGACTCCTCCAGTGAGGCTCCAGCTCTTCCCAGCTGTCCGCCTTCCAGCTGCAGCAGACACAGCTGAAGCCACCAGCCACATGGTGGGACCGTATGTGGACGTTCAGCAGCCGCCTGGGTGTCAGCGTCAGTGGACACAGGAGACATGGCAGCTTCCGTCTGGTGGAGGGGGGCTTTCTGTTCCCCTTCCTGTTTTGCTTTAAACTGTGGGTGGGAGGTGCAGGTGGAGGGGGGTGTTGGACACTGTGGGATAGAGTGGCAGGTGGAGGTAGGGGAGGTTTAGTGGCTGAGATGCGACACAGCCCCAGACTCATGAGGTGAGCAGACTGAGCCATCTCCTCCTGGGTGGCAGGGGGGTCGATGGGACACGAGAGATCCACAGACCCACCCTTCAAACGGAAGATGGAGGAATCTTCTTCTTCAAACAGAGTGCTGACCTAGAGAAAACAGGACGGTGAGAAACAAGATTTTAGTTAGTGAACAATTCAGGAATTTGCTGGACTCTGTCACTGACACATCCAAGAAACTTTTTCACAATTACCTATTATATCTGACCATCATACAAGCACATTATCTGTTTTTCTCACAGAAACTGAATCTCTCTTTGGACTGTGGATCTCAGGTGTGTATGTGTATGTCAGGTGTGCACATCAGGTGTGTCACCTCACAGGTGTGTGCAACCTGTAGCCCTTCCTCAGTGTTCAGGTCACATGTGGGGGGGCTCATGTTGTCCAGCATATTGTAGAGAAGGAACTCCTCATCCTCATCACTCTGCTTTGACTCTGCGTTCAGATCCAGCTGGTCCAGCTCAGCCTCCTCTCTGCCCTCAGTTCTGTCACCTCTGTCTGCCTCCCCCAGGTACGCGAGGACGGGGCTGCGGTGTCGAACCAGCAGGTGGCTGCTGATGGAGGCCTTAAGGGTGCAGGTGTACTGACAGAGTTTACAGCGATAAAACTCCACCAGGAAGGCCTCCACAAGCCCCCCCGACAGACCCTCCACCTCCCCACAGTACAGACTGGAGCTCACAGCCCCCTCGACCACCTGCAGAGTCACTGGGCTGATGTCATGGTAACGTTGCTTCACCGACATCATGATGGCGTCCCCTCGCTGTCCCCTGATTGGACACCTGTGTGGTGGAGGTGTAACCTTTGATCCCTGCAGGAAAAACACACAGACAGGGAATAAAACTATCACCAGCGACTTCTTTTATCAGCAAACTATTGGTAAAATATTGGTTCATAACATAAAAACACAAACATGACACAAATCAAAGGATTTTCTATGGAAGCCCTGATGAGTCACAGCAGGATTTTTTTCTGATGAGTGAAGTTTTTACTAGCGATGGGCTTCAGAGCTTGTGTCCGTCTGCCTGAAGCAGTGATTCGAACCACTGCGTCGGCACGGACCGATGACGTCCTCTCTGTTTTACTTTGTGCTTTCTTGTTTTAAAAGGTCTCAAAGCGTTTCACTGGCTCATAGTGTTTGAAACTGGTTTGAGCCAATGACGGATTGACTTGTCAGCTTCAGTTTAGTTTGATACTATGCGTACTATATGAGATGCATAAAAATTACCGAAAAAAGGTTGTGAGGGGATTTGAAAAGAAATTTGGAGAGTGATATTTTGCCAATATCATGGCCACTGTAAGCAGTAGACTGTGTTCAAAAGTTTGGGATCATTTTGATCTTATATCACCAAATAAGGTAAAATACTTTTTTATGCCCTACATTTTCTGTTAATTACTGGATTATTTTCCATTTTTAATGGATCTGTTAAAAACTTGCCTGCAAATATCTGTGCATCCCAGCATCATCTGTCCCATATAAAAGAATATTTTCTAAGGCTGGGGAGCTGGTGAGCCAGAAAAAGCAGATTAAATCCTGCCACACTGGAAAATGTTATCTCTATATAAAACACGTAAAGAACAAATAGTTTGTCACTTTCTGTTAATACACAAACAGGTTGATTTTTATGTTTTAGGGGCATGGATGAGTTTGACTGTATACTTGTTTCTTGTAATTGTCTTAGTCATTTAAACTTCTCTGTACTTCTAAATGTAACCACATTCATGTTATTAATTTTAATGTGTAATCTGTAAAAACTATTTAGCATAAACGAACAACAGACACGACCCCCCACACTCTTTTCTGGGCATTTATAAGTGTCACTGCTTTCGCCGTGTTTTGGATGGGTTGCTATAGAAGAAACCGTCCACTAGATGTCACTCACACTGACACTTTGAAGCTATAAAATATTTTTGGGCACAAACATCAAGAAAGCCTCAGTGCTTCAGGAGGCTTCACTAGCCCATCACTAGTTTTTACTCCAAAGAAAAAGGTGGAACTGCATTAATGTACAGCGTTTGCAGCAGTCTGAATTTTTAAAAACTTGACAGCAATAAATGACAGCAACTTATTTAAACTTCTACAAGGCATTTTTGGTTGGACCTTTTGTGGACTTGATAATAAACTAGGTGTAGAAGATGCCCGGGCCAGAGTGAGGTGGAAACGGATGATTCGCTGTGGCGACCCCTGATGGGAAAAGCCGAAAGAGTAGTAGTAGATAATAAACTAGGTGGCATGGCTTTTTTAAAATATCTCTCCTTCATTCAACCTTTCACTGCACCGTCTCTAGCCTTTTGTTGTGCACAAGCATTGTTGGAGAAATCCTGGTTGTGCATATACAAGGCAGAAAAATCTCTACGTGGGGAAACCAGGTAAAGTATATCAATACCCAAAAATGTCTAGGCCTTATTCAAAAAATGGGCTTGCGGATAACTGTAGATCCTAGAGGCCCCAATGTGTGCACCTCCCAAATCTGAGCTGTGCATCAAAGAGCTGATTAAATACAATCTTTGTTTAAATCTGAAATCTGTCATTTTATGGTTCAGCGGCCACATGTTGGACCAAACAAGGGAGATGCAGCAGTTGGTCTTTTTCACCACACTCTCTACACAAGTCCAGTAATGGAGGAGCAACTGCAGCTCACCTGAACTGCAGCACTATATCTGCCAAGTCTTACATTTAAAGTACAAGTGTGTAAGGACCGAGTAATCAAGAGCAGAAGGTAAAAGTAAGACAGATGTAAAAGTACTCAGGGAGAAAAATGTCAGTGACATTAATTATGACACTGTTTGATTTCAGTATTATTATACATATTGTGTCCGTTTAAGATGAAAATATTAAAGGTTAAATATAAAAGCCCAATTCAATGAATTTTCCAGTTAATGGGGAATGCCAAAGACCGACAGCAAGTGAAAATACACGAATGACATTAATGAAATCTAAAATGTAATCAGATATATATCTTAATATTCCATAAAAACGGATAAACTGATTTTAATCCAGCAGCTGTCTGATGGTCAATATAGTATCTATCTACAACAGCGTTACTGTGGGTGTCTGTGCAAATGTTCCCCATCTAAATAAAAACTAATTCGTGTTCATAAAACCCTTAAAATACTCGCCAACAAGAAAACAGTTGAAGTTTACTGCTGCCTTTCTGGAGCTGAGAAAGCTAACCGTGTTAGCTAACGAGACACTTTGCCTTAACGGAGCAGCTGAAACGTCCTGTTTACTTCCTGTTTGGTTACACATCACGTTATACGGAGCAGAAACGTGTCAGTCCAACACGTTAGAGGTACATTTTTACAAGTGAAGCATTTCAATATTAAAAGTCACCTGGGGCAGATGCTGTGCTGTTTACTTCCGCTTGTTATTCTACTCTTCTTCGTCTTCTCCTTCTTCTTCTGTATTTTCTATTGTTCGGTTTGACGTCATGCCTGACCTCTACCGCCACCTGAAGGAAAACAGGTGAACTAAAGATTTTTTTTTAATCTAAAGAAAGGTGAGGTCATCTTTATTGAGACATTTACACGTTACACAGCTCCCAGATATACAAAGCAACAAGAGTAATGCACTAACTAAGTAATGTGCTAAAAATTAAATCAAAGTCAATTTACAAATGTACAATATTTAAGTACTACAGAATATGTACAATATTTCAAGTTCCAGTAGGTCAGACTGTGGAGTTATAGAGTCTAACCGCGGTGGGAATGAAAGACCTGCGGTAGCGCTCTGTCCTACACTGAGGGTGGATCAGTCGGCCACTGAAGGAGCTGCACAGAGCCTCCACTGTCTGGTGCAGGGGTGACAGCTGTTGTCCATGATGGATGTCAGCTTGGCCAACGTCCTCCTCCACAGAGTCCAGTGGGCAGCCCAGGACAGAGCTGGCTCTCCTGACCAGCTTGTTCAGTCTCTTCCTGTCCTGGTCGGTGGTGCCTGAACCCCAGCAGACCACAGCGTAGTGCAGAGCTGAAGCCACCACAGAGTCATAAAATGTCCTTAACATGCCCGCACACGCTGAAGGACCTCAGTCTCCTCAGAAGATGGAGGAGACTTTGACCCTTCTTGTACAAGGCACCAGTGTTGTCGGTCCAGTCCAGTATATGGTTGAGGTGAACACCCAGGTACTTGAAGTTATCCACCCTCTCAATGTCTGAGCCCTGGATGTTCACCGGTGTGAATGGTAATGTCACCAGTCCACACACCAGTCCACAAAGTCCATGATCACTGACCTGTACTCCAGCTCATTCCCATCTGATATACAACCAACTATGGCTGAGTCATCAGAGAATTTCTGGAGATGACAACTGCTAGTGTTGTAGGTGAAGTCCGAGGTGATTAGAGTGAGGAGGAACGGTGAGAGTACCGTACCCTGAGGAGCCCCCGTAAAGAAACACACAGTTTCTCCTTCAAATCTGTGATAAATAAAAATAACTTTATTATACAATAACTATACTATTATTATATTGCACGGTAACATGAGAAGGGTCTAGAACGAGTCCACACAGAACTTCCGTAAAACAGAATGATCCGCATGATTCCAGATTTAAATACTATTATGAGAAAACTAAATAAAGTCGAAGTTCGTCAAATTCCCACTAAAGCGTTTTAATCCACTGGCTGTTCAGTCTGAGCTGTGATCTGCTCCACACACAAGATATGTCCTAACCATCTCCTCTGAGCTCTGGGGGTTTGGGAAGGTGGTCATGAGCCAGCACCGCGGCTCTATGTTTAATAAGGCTCAAATTCAATGGGCACAGGAACAATATGGTTTAATATGAAACAAAATGAAACGTGTGAGGAGGAGCATCTTAAAACCCGTCATCACATTAACACCTCACAATCTGTGCTGTCTTTATTATTTTACTTTGTTATCCTGGGGACAGCAGTAAGGAGGATGGGTACGGTCCTTATACTACCTATGGGGTCTTTTATTGTCTCCTGAGTGATTTGTTATGAAGAAGTGACACTCAGACGGACTGAGTCTGCTCAAATCCATCCATAATCACAAAAAAAAACACACGTGGAAGTAGCTCATGAGTCAAATAAATCAATTAGTAAAAGTAAAGTAAAAAATCTCTTAATATCAAGGTCACTGACTTAAACAAGGATGTTTTCTTCATTAGTCGTGAATTATCTCACTGTCACAGGATTGGTGGAGAACCAACTGGTCAACAATAAATCTAGGCAGGTGTGACAGGGGCTACAGCACCTAACTATAAGGGCATCACAATGAAGACAGTTGCCTCGCTGGTGGGGGAGCTGAACTTCCTCTTTGCCCGTTATGAGGTTACCAGACCCGACCCGGTGGCTCTGGTTCCACTGCCTTCCAACTTTTACCCATCCTGCAGGAACATCGTGTGAGAGCAGTTTTGGAGTCTGTGAACCCCAGTGAAGCTGCAGGAACAGATGGGGTACTGGGTAAACCAGTAAAACCTCTGCTGACCAGCTATCGGGTTCTCACAAGGATTTTTAACACCTCCCTGCAATTGGCTAGTGTCCCATCGTGCCTGAAAGCAGATACAATCATCCCAGTCCCAAAGAGAACAACCACAAGTAGCCTGAATGACTTCAGACCTATCACACCGACTTCCGTAGTAATGAAGTGCTTTGAGAGACTGGTCCTTCAACACCTCAGGTCTTCCAAACTTTGATAAATCTGTGATTGAAAAGTCTTTAACGGGCCGTCCACAAACATTGAAGGCTGGGCCCTTCCACCCTGACGCTCACACGGGTTCTCCTCAGAGCTGTGTCCTTAGTCCATACCTCTATGGAACCACACACACACACACACACACACACACCTCCTCTGACCCATCTGACATCATAATTAAGTTTGCAGATGACACAATAGTGCTGGGTCTTATTTCAGAAGGTAAGCAAGACAAAGGAGATGGTACTGGACTTTCCGAGGCAGAGTATCAAGAGTAATATTTTTTGGGACACAGGTAAAAGGCAGAGGCAGCAGGTAATGAGAGAGCAGAGAATTTATTAATGGTAGATGTGGTGGAATAATGGGCGAAACAAACCAGAGAAGAGAACTAAACGATATGATGATTACAGTAATGGACGAGTAGAGGGAGGGGTGTGGAAAACTCGGGCCAGGTGGGAAGACGATGAAGAAAAAACGGGAGAGGGCTGGGGATGAAGAACTCAGGAGAGCTGAGTCCATAACAGTTAAACAAAGGAGCAACTAAGGAATCAATGAACAGAGTACCAACACAAACACAGCCAAGAAAAAAACTCACTGGGGAAGTACCAACAAAAAATGGTCGAGGCAAAATACACTCAACAACATGAGTGGACGAAAAAACTAACAAGAAAACTTGGGGTTCCCCGGGGAACAGAGCAGGTAGGAGAGAGCGTGGCCACAAAGAAGCAAAAGAATCTCAAAAGGCAAAAGAAGTAGAAGGTCGAGAACAGGCAGGTGAAAAAACTCGAGGGTGAATCACAAACTGCAGGGAGGGACAGGAGACTGAGGCCGAAGACGTGATACGACAGGTGAGAAGAATTACGCAACGAGCACGGGAGGAGATAGAGAGAGAAGACCGTATCCAGGGCAACACAGCTCAGAGTGACAGCCGTGACACATGGAGGACAACCTGTCCCGCTACACATCAAGGGAGTACACGTCAGCCAAGACCTCACCTGAAAAACCAGCACGTCTCTGGTGATTGAAAAGGCTCAACAGAGGCTCCACTAGCTCAGGGTCCTGTGGAAAAACCAGGTGGAACAACAGCTGTTGACTTTTCTATGGTTCCGGGATAGATGCCACGCTGGTCCAACAACTGCCGACAGCAAAGCTCCACAGACGGTGATAAGCACAAGACATAGAACCATGGGCTGCTCCCAACCTCACTGGAAGACACTGCCAAGTCCTGCTGTCTCAGCAGTACCAGGAATATTCTAAGAGGTCCCTCACACCCTGGACCGTGTCTTTTCCCTGTCCAGGCCAGGAGCCACAGGAGCATGAAACGCTGGACAAATAGGCTGAGACAGAGTTTTTATCCCTGTCAGACTTCTGAACACCACATAACTCTCATTTACAAATCTACACAGACTTTCTACAACGATTGTGCAATAAGTGTGTGTGGACAGTGACAATACAACAGTGATCAGTGTGGGATGTGTGTGTCAAGTATTATCATACTATTTATTCTTAAATGTTTTCTTTCATTGTTTGCACCACGAGCTCATCCAGTTTCGTTGTACACTGATGTACACTGACAACAAAGGCTTTACTTGCAGTGGTCACCGTGATCAGTCGTCAATGAAACCTGAAGGTGTGTGTTTATATTGTTATTTGTGTGTGTGCTAGCAGGAGGCTGTAACGTGGAGGACAGGAAATGGATCACGTGATCAGATCGCTGTTTTTTTCTGTCATGACAGGAAACCAAGTGTGTCCTCGTTTTACTCACCCAGCGTGGATGAAAATCAGGTCCAGTAAAACTCTGACACTGAGGGCACCTGGTCCTCCGCCCTGCGAACATGTGCTTAGGTACAAGTAGAACAGGCCGAGAAACACTTCATGTGAACGAGGGGCCCCACAAATATTTGTGTGTGTGTGTGTGTGTGTGAGCGAGAGAGAGAGAGAGAGAGAGAGAGAGAGAGAGAGAGACGTCATCGAAACAGGAATTGGCCACATTGCGTGACAGCATGTTCACTCTGTGCAGCATTGCATGACAAGCTGCAAAACCACAAAAACTCGGTGACCTGAACTTCATTTCAACTTAAAACAACTAATTATATTTGTGTTTTGCTGCCGATTACTAAGAAAACCAGTTAAGTTGTGTCTTTGCCTCAGTGAGTCACTGTGTATTAGACATTTCTGTCATAAAGTCACAGTGTGTCACTGAAAAACTAAGATTTAGCACTTGATCAAAGTTTCATGGATATTTACCAAGAGTGTGGACATGCATGGAAGTGGTGCTGAATGTTTGCACATGGCTGCAGGTGTGTCAGAGTTATTAGGTTCTCGTGTGTTTGAGTAGTCTGTCCTCTTTTGATGCTAGTCCAGGTCCTGTCTGCTGTCATCTCCCCTGATCATATTCAAAGATATCCTGGAAGGTCCCTGGTTGAAATCCGGTTGCAGTCTTTCTGTTTGGAGTTTGCATGATGTCGTCTCTGTGCTTGGGCTGCTTTCCTCCCACAGGCAGGTTGGGTTAATTGGTGTGTCTTAATTGCCTGTAGGTGTGAATGATTGTCTCTCTGTTTTGGCCCTGAGACACTCTGGAGACCCACCCAGCTGGAACCCACCTCTTGGCAGTGTGAGCCTCAGTAATAAAAAATGTAGGTTTTAGACGTGTGATGTGAAGACAATTCTGCATTCCTTCAAAAGACTCACGGGGGTCAGGCTCGGTTTTGGGGTTCCGGCTGGAATCAGGTTTCGTTTCGGAGAAGGATCGGGTTCAGGTGAACTTTAGAGAGCAGATACTCGACTGAGGGTCAGATCATTCTGTGCGTGTTTCTACCAGGGATCAAGAACAGGATGTTCAGTTTGTACAACGGAATACGCATTAATACAGATACTGATGCCGCTACATTTTTTGTTGTAACTTTCAAATTTCCATCATGTTTCAGACTTTTCTCCAGTTTTCTGATTTTTTGCACCTTGTAAACAAACTTTGTTACGTCTGTACTGCTGATCCCGCCCAGCTTCTTCTCTGACTGTCACTGTGTGTAAATAACCATCACGTGTTTTTGCATGTTTCGCCGGTGGTGTCTGTGGTTTCGAGCATCAGCAGGGTACACAGGGTACACGGTGTACACATGAACCTGCCACACACAGAGGCAAAAACAACAGTCTGACTGATGTTACCACAAACGTCTGCAAACCCAAAAGATGCAGGTTTCACACACGGCTACGAGAAATCAGAACATTTACTACCACTGGTACTGCAACTGTGATGGTGATGAAACAAACACGGTGATAAATCACCTCACTGTCTGTCTGTCCAGTGCTGCTGAATTATGAGTTATGTTTAAATAATCAATACCTCACATAGACAATGAAAAGTTATATGAAAAGGAAAATTCATGGGAATGTCCTGAAGGTAACAGCAAAGGCAGAAAAACGACCCAGCAGGACCCAGTTGGGTCGTGTTTCTGTGAAGCGATGAAAATCCTTAAACTCTGCAGAAAATTCACAATCATCCCCTCACCGTGTCAGAATCCATTCACGTGTCCACTGAAACTCCTACTAAAGCACGAAAATAGAAACTCGTCAGTGGTTTGCATCTGTTCACTTTTATGGCTGAAGACGTTTATTCCTGGTTTCTCATTTTAAAACTTTGCAGGCTAAACATGTGAATTCCTGTGACTGTCCACATTAAAACACCAAAAATGTTTTCATAACCCATCACTCCCATCACTTGATCAACACAATCGTTTCAAGAAGACCTGATGTCCTGGATGTGTCTGAGAAAGGTCCACGGAGTCGGACCCTGTGTGTGGCCAGCTGGCTGGATCTGATCCTACACAATATCCACACTTCTGTGTGCAGGGTTTTTTCAGCAGAAAAACATTTTAGAAAACCCCTCACTATGTCTCTTTAACAACAGATACTAACATTATATTCACACGGAAGTGGAGGGGGAAGTCCTGAGCCGGGACTAAAGTCTACTTCATGTATTGATGAAGGTGTTTTTAAACTAGGGAACGTGGAGGGTTTTCGACTTAAGGCCAAGTGAAAACTGTCTGAGGAGGTTACATAAGAGCACTGTGTCGGCGAGCCCCTCCTTCTCTTACAGTAACTTCTGCTTTGACGAGCCTCGCTGTGAACGTCACTCTGTGGTTTAACGAACACAAAGTCGAGAAAGCGTCAAAGTCTGAGGCGCCACAAACAGAGATGAGGAGACGTCTGACTGTAAGTCCACACCTGTCTGTGTCTGTCTTTAGCTTCTCAAGCTTTTCATTTACGCAGTTTGGTGATTTTCACATTTCTATTCTAAAATGAAACATGAAACTGAACATGTGCTGCAGAGTTTAGCTGAGATTTATAAAAACATCAATATAAACTTGTTGGAGACAGACGGTGTCCTGATGGAGACAAATATTAAACGTACTCAGTTTGTTAAAAACAGTTTGTACCAGATTTAATCTCCACGTTCAGGATCTAAGTCGCTCTGGTTAAAGGCGACTGCCGAATGACTACCTGTACATGTAGTAACTGCTTCTTTATTTACAAATCATTTCTATTTTAATCTAAAATTGTAAAGTGAACTCAATGCAAAAGAGTATCCTCCTGCAATGTGGAACAGAACTCAAGTATTTGAAATTTTATCAACTGGAATATCTTGTTGTTTTGTTAGATTTTTCACTTATAGAAAATATTCAGTTCACTGTGACATTCCAAGCTCTTCCAATACTGTTATTAATACGATTTTCTGTATAGTGCTTTTTAACTTTAACATTTGGAATGCAGTACTTGTGTACACTTGTAAGTGAAAAAAAAGGCGACCTAAGGTCTGAGAGAATTTGTCATTTACAGAAAGAGCCTCGTAAATCGTCACTTTCCCCAGTTTAACGTAAGTGTGTATTTGTGCTGTGACTCCTGAGCACAGCAGAGAGTAAAAGTAGTGAAACCACAGGCTACACGTGTTTCCACTTTGGTAAACGTATGCAGCAGTCCACTGTATTTACTGTCGACTCTTCAAATAATCAATAATCAGACGGATTGTACTTTTACTGCACACAGACAGACAGGAAGGAGTCACTGTCTTTTTGTCCTGACTTTGTTTTGTTTTCGAAGGTCACTGAATGACATCATCATCGTCGTCATCTTCGTCGTCATTATCGCAGAGAATCTGATCACATGACCACCATGGAAAACATCACAGCAACATTGCTGCCTGAGGTAACAAACAGCGTCCGTTGATTAGTTAGTGATCCATTAGATTTACATTTTACACTAACACAGGTTCAAGTGGGAACGGACTTGTGGGCCCCAACACAAACCCAAAGTGTTTGGGCCTTGACGTTAGCTGGATCTTCTCCTGCCAGTTCCCTGGGGCAAAGTTGATGACGTAATTACCAGCGACTGCCATGGAACCAGGCAAACACCTGAAAGTGAACAACCCATGCTAAATCCATTTACTAGTGATAGACAGTTTATTTGGAGGTAAATTACGTTCATTTACACGTAGTAAATTTGCAGAGTCGTCTTTCATGGGCGTCAAGGAAAACACTGTCACTCCCCCAGCTTTTTTCGTCACAAGTGAGAACGACTATGTCTCAATTTTGGCCGCATGTCTGAAAGGGAAATCTCTAGACAATGCCTGGATCTGATTCTCGTGACGTTCTCTAGAGATTGTGTCTGAAACGGCCTGTGTTAAACAGTCTGTAAGACCAAGCTATCCTGTGGCAGCAGGTGTGTTCAGGTTTGTTGTCTCTTCCTGTCAGGGCACGTCCACCCTTAGTCCCGATGGCACCTCTGAGGACTATGGTGATTTCGAGGACATGATGTGTGACCGGGCCTCAGTGCGGGACTTCAGGGCACAGTACGAGCCGCCCCTCTACTGGCTCATCACCCTGGTGGGCGGAGTCGGCAACCTGGCCGTGGTATGGATATATCTGAACTTCCGACGGCGGCTGAAGACCATGACAGACGTCTACCTGCTGAACCTGGCGGTGGCCGACTTACTGTTCCTGGTCACGCTGCCTCTGTGGGCGGCCGAGGCGACGCACGGCTGGACTTTCGGTTCGGCCCTGTGCAAGGTGAACTCTGCCCTCTACAAGGTGAACCTGTTCAGCAGCATGCTGCTGCTGACCTTCATCAGTGTGGATCGGTACGTTGTCATCGTGCAGACCACCAAGGCGCAGAACTCGCAGGCAGCGCGACGTCGCTGCAGTCGGCTGGTGTGTGTGGGGGTATGGCTGCTGGCTCTGCTGCTGGCCCTGCCTGAGTTCATCTTTGCCACCACAACAAACAACGGCGAAGAAAAAGAGGAGTACTGCAGGATGGTGTTCCCGTCCCACATAGGCAACCGCACCAAGATCCTGGTGCTGTCACTGCAGGTGAGCATGGGTTTCTGCCTCCCGTTCATCATCATGGCCTTCTGCTACAGCATCATCGTTGCCAAGCTGCTCAGGACCCGGAATTTCCAGAAGCACAAGGCTATGCGTGTCATCCTGGCAGTGGTGGTGGCCTTCGTTCTGTCGCAGCTCCCCTACAATGGCATGCTGGTGATGGAGGCGACTCAGGCCTCCAACATGACAATACTTGACTGTGAGAAGATCAAGCGCGCTGACGTGGTGGGGCAGGTGCTAAAGAGCCTCGCTTACATGCACGCCTGCCTCAACCCCTTCCTCTATGTGTTTGTGGGTGTGCGCTTCCATCGTGACGTCATGCACATGCTGCGCTGCTGCGGCGGCCACTGCCAGACACCCACCGGCAAGATTCCACTCAAGGCCAGGAGCACGCAGAGCTCCACCCGCGCCACGGTGATGTCAGACAGCGAAACGTCCCAGGCTCTGTCACTGTGAAGAACCAACAGTGAATTCCACCTGCCGTGGAGTCGACAAAATGGAATGGCTGAAGGGAGCTGTTGGACGTTCGAGTTTCACCTCAGTTTAGCTTCAAGCTGCTTTAATGCTGGAAAACATTTAACATTTCTGCTGCTGCATTTTACAGACTTTCCACCACAACTCAGATAAAAATAATTGAAATCGGACCGTCATTAAAAAACAAAGACATCTGAAGTAAGCAGATGTCTCCTTAGAGTATTGTCCTTTACCTTTTCTAGGACTTTCTCAGGACTTCCTAGGAGTTCGTTGGACTTGTCTGTGCGCTGACTGTGAAGCTGTTTTGGCAACAAACTGAGATTTTTAGCTGCTGTTACTGGAGTTTTAAACTGAGCCAATGCTGCATATCTTTGTTGGATAATGTGTATTTGTATCTGTTTGGTTTGTTGAAGGTGAAGAAATAAACTTGCTGATTAGACTCATTTATATAAAACTCCTGTGTTACTGTGAAGTAACAAACCAGCCGGATGAGACCTGGACAGAACTGGCTGTGCACATAAAGCTGAACCATC
Source organism: Channa striata (assembly GCA_033026295.1). Taxonomy (NCBI): domain Eukaryota; kingdom Metazoa; phylum Chordata; class Actinopteri; order Anabantiformes; family Channidae; genus Channa; species Channa striata. Next base: position 21,289,457 of record CM065185.1, read on the forward strand.
TGCACGTCTTCCACTGAAGCATGTTAACGTGACAAACATTAAAGCTTGTGTTAAACAGCTGTGAGTCTGTGAACTTGAGCGTGAAAAACAGGCGGAAGTTGATTAAAGACAGTCACACTCATTTCTTCATATCCTTCCTCCTCACATCCTGTTTATCTTTTCACTCACGTACGTTATTCTGTGAAAACAACTGGAAGCAGCAAACCATCAACAAGTTGTCATCGTGTTTATCAGTGTCAGGTCTTCTTCACTTCAAATGTAAAAAGTTGTAGGAGAGGAGATCAAAGGCAGTTTGTTTGATGAATCAAATGTCGTCTGCAGAGAACTTTATCAATTTTAGAGGTGCTGACCAACACGGATGCCATTTATTAAACGTGTTTAATCTTTATCTGGAGAAAGTTTTAGTGAGAGAGAGCTTCTCTGTAACTGATTACATCATCAGTGCACACGCTCTGTGATTGGTCGGCGCGGTGAGCCTCGCTCAAAACGCTTGTAGTGCTGCCGCTGATGTTGAGTCCACTGCAGGGGCATCAAAGTTTCATTAAAATGTAACTTTGAGCTGCTCCAATTCATTTCATGCCACTTTCATAATAATAATAATAATAATATAATAGTAATAGTACTAATAATAATATATTTAGTTTATAATGCACCTTTCATTGAAGAACAAAGTGTGACAGGAAAAGGGAACATAGAAACATGAACATTAAAACTGACCCACTCAAGTCCAGTAAGGGGGGGGGTGGCTGGGCACAAAGCTCAGATTTAAAAAGAAGTCAGCTGGCTACATTACATTAAATTAAGTTGAATCTAATCGAATCTAAACCTTAATAGTGTCTTACTCATGGGATTTGTACCTGCTTCTAATTCCTGGCTGATGAGTCGGTTTCGGTTTCAACTGATGAACTTAATTAGTAAACCCAGGATCCTGCAGAGTGTCCTGGATGTTGCTGAAAGTCGCTGCATGTTCTACCTGGTGGCTAAGTGGAAATAATCAGGGCTCCTGTCAATCGATCAGCGAAAGACTGAACGCTTCACTGCTGTGTTGACAGTGTTGGTTGGAATTTGTTTCAGGGGGCTTGGACATTAACACAGAAAACAGTCACCACGTTGCAACACACTGATCGAATAAATAGCAGGTCTACAGGTCTATGGTCAAATGTTAATCAACCAACCATCACGAGCATTTGTTCATTTTAGCAAAGCCAGATTTAGTTTCTTGTGGTGTACTTTCCCATTATATCTGTGTCAGCTGCTGTTCACAGTGAGGACGGGTGGCACTGGCATTCAGCAGTTTTTGGTCAGAAAACAAGAAAGCAAGTGCAGTGGGAAAATGAAAACTAGTCAGGTGATGGAACAGGCCACAAGCGGCGATTCGCCGTTCGGAGGACGAGCACGTTGACGGGCCGTTGGAATCCTCGTGGTGCTGACAACAGGAAAACAGGATGAGAAGTTGGCGGAGAAGAAAACATGACTCCTCAGTTGTTGTGAAGTGTGTAACTGTCTGTGTGACAGGAAAAGAAGAAGTTGACTCCATATCAGTGTTGTCTGTCTGTTTGTGGTTTGATATTTGTGCAGGTCATGAGATGATGAGAACAAAAACAGACACTGAAAAACAAAATGTGACAAAGAGAGAAGTGAAAATCAGGAACAGATGATGTCACTGCAGCAACACAACAGTCCCTTTTGTGGGAGTCCAGGTGAAACAAGTTCATTTATATAAAAGTGTGGCGAGATTTCATCTGAACACTAAGATTTATGCACCGTTGGAAGAAGAAGTCTGACCTGTCACAGATCGTATTGGGGAAGTGTGCCGTCAAACTGTCACTCCGTGGTTGTCAGTGTCCTTTCCGTTCACCCCCTCATCTGTGATGGGCTTCGTAGAAGCAGCTGCAGCAGAGTCAGGCGTGCAAACACCTTTCCCATCAGCTGCGGCATCTCAGTGACGACAGTCCAGTGTCCGCTGGGCAGAACCTCTGGGCTTTCCAGCCTCGCTAAAATCCATTCATGTCTTTCTCTGTCTCACTTTCTGCTGAAATATGTCATGGGGACTTTTTAGTGTGGTGATTCTTATTGTATTTCATTGAAGTTAAAAGGACACTGAGCACATACAGCAGTTGGTCAAAGATTGGAGCCTCCTCAGCACAGAGGGCATTAGAGTTTGTCCACTTCCAGGAAACTGTAGTGCATTACAAAAAAAGTCAAACCAACCTTTCATGAGACTTTGGTTCCTTAAGTAAATGTTAAACTTAAGTTATTTCCCACCACAACAAAAACACCTGTTACCTGGTCCCCAGGTGATCTGGTTTCAGCTAAAACACTGATGCCAACAGGAAGTTTCCGAATTAGAATCAGATTTCTTGGCCAAATACGCTAACATATGCAAAGAATTTGTTTCGGTCAAACATGAACGTTTCTATAGAGTCGCCAATTAGCAGAGTTTGTTCCTCAGCGACACACCCGCTGAGGAAATCAATTGGAAACAGCATTAGATCTCTGACGAACCGTCACCCAGCCGGCCTGGCTTCCCGGCTGATTGCTGCTCGAGAGCAACCAATGACCGAAACAAATTCTTTGCATATGTTAGCCTATTTGGCCAAGAAATCTGACTCTAATTCGGAAACTTCCTGTTGACATCAGTGTTTTAGCTGAAACCAGATCACCTGGGAACCAGGTAACAGGTGTTTTTGTTGTGGTGGGAAATAACTAAGTACATTTACTTGAGGAACTAAAGTCTCATGAAAGGTTAGTTTCAAGCTCCTCTCCTGTGGAAGCAGCTCCCAGTCCAGATTCGGGAAGCAGACACCCTCTCTATTTTAAAGACTAGACTCAAAACCTTATAGTTAGTTCTAGTCCTGCTGCTATAGGCTCAAGATGACTTTGTTGTGAATTGGCGCCATATAAATAAAGTTGAATTGCAAAAACAACCTGTTCCAGTATCTGGTGGTTTTGACAGGAAGAGCTCTGTAGTGTCTGCCAAAGGGAGAAGATGGAAGAGGAGGAGGAAAACACTAATGCAGAACTGAATCAGCAGATTTCTCAGCTGTCGTAGGAAATACATCTGCTGCTGAGCCTTTTTGAAGATGGAGTGAATGTTGTTCTCCCACCTCAAGTCATGTGAGGTAGCAGAAATGGACACTGGCCTGAAGGATATGATGAAGGGAGGCAGTGTGGGGAAGGTGGGCTTCTCCTGTAATCCACTCTCATCTCTGCAGTCTTGACCATGTTCAGCTACAAGTTGTTTGGACTGCACCACAGCACCAGCTGGTCAACCTTGTGATGGATGGGGGGATACAGAGAGCGGGGGAAGTTTGGAAGACATCCTTTCTGGAGTGATGGTGTTGAACACTGAGCTGAAATCCACAAAAGGTGTGGTATGTACCAGAGCTGTTGAGATGACCCAGGATGTAATGCAGTCCTCTGTTGGATGCATTGTCTACTGACCTGTTTCCTCTGTAGACAAACTGCAGGGGTCTAGCAGATGTTTCAGCACTGGTCATTCAAAGGATTTCATAACCACAGACATCAAGGAGATTGGCCTGTAGTAATTTAGTCTTTTGGTAGTAGGTAGCTTTCTCAGGGGCTGGAGTTATGGTTGAATGGACTTTGCACAGCTCCAGTGGTCTGGTGAAGATTTCAGAAAAGTTTCTGGATGTATAAAGACATAAAGAATTATGTGGGGGATTGTTGGTGTATGTAATTAGCTCAGAGTGGTTTAATTTAAAGACAACACATAAAAATAGACTGAGCCTTAGAGAGGGTTGGACCGAGGTGGCCATCGGTGGCGCCATCTATACAAGCTGAGGACTCAATGCCATTTGATGATGAAATGTTTTGCTTCCAACAGTGAAAAAAAACAGACTAATGATGAAGACAGACATCCAGTGTGTAATGTCAGTCTGAACCGGGTTCAGAACTTCTTCACCTGTGACCAAACAAACCAAGTTTTTTTATTTGTTCTTTGCATCAGAATTTGTCAGGACCTCACTGAGGCCAGGAGGAGTCAGGTGTCAGTTCTTCAGCAGGTCTGAAGCAGCTTCACGGTTCAAAGCTGCTGAGAAAGTTTCACCCTCTTCTCGACAGAAACCACTTCCTGCTGAGATTGAGAGTAAACCTGACGACGGAGACTCAAGGGATTTCCACCAACCCTCTGAAAGAGAAACATGTTTGTTGTCATGACAGCATCTGCAAACGACAGCTGCCTGAAGACGCGGGCTTGAGTCTGACATGTTGCCACAGTCACGTAAACTCGGTACTTTCTTAAAGTCACGTGACATGACAAAGTACGTGTTTTTAAGGCTGACCGTGACTTTTTTAACAACTCTACCGTCTGTATTTGGTGTCCAACCCTACACTAACTGTTGCGTTTGAACATCTCGATCCTGCTTTCTGAGGGTTTAAGGTGTAAAAACCAGTGAAACTGAAACTACTGTTATTTAATTCAACTTTATTTATTTCCAGCATCATCATCTCAAGGCACTTTACATCATAAAGTCAACAAATCCCCCTTGAGCTGCTGTAGGCAACAGTGGAGAGGAAAAAGTGGTAACAAGTAGTGGTGGACGTCAAAAGCTTCAACAGATGCACCTCCCTTTGAGGCATTTCAACACGTGCTTCAAGGATTCATGAGGAACATCTTTGGGCGGTAAATGAGCAGCACTTGTTGCTCTGCAGTTAAGGAGAAAGGAGAAACGTCCTTCAATATGTCTACAGAGAGCACCAGCACCGGCTTTCCTCCTGTTTTTCACATAAACAAATCGAACTGAGACTAGTAAAGCAGGAACCAGTCCGTGGCACAGAAACCCGGTGAAAACTACCTTTAGTTTAATCATCTCTTTCTGAAACCTGCAGAATAATAAAAAAAGGGGAGGAAGAGTCCCGACAAACGTGCGACGTGTCCGTGGTCCTGTGACCTTTTCCTCAGTCACGTGTAAACAGCGTGTGCAGATTCACTGTGTGGTGCTGTGGGAGTTCTCTGTAGGGTTCAGGACTCTTCCTGCCCCCCCTCCCTGCTTTGTCAGCTGAATCCCATCGTGTGTTTCCACCAGAACAAAGCTTTGCTCTCTGCCGCAGCACAAACACATCCCGAACAAAGGCGGCCATGTTTCCAGAACTCCCAGCTCCCATAAATCCCGGCTGCAAGCTGCTCAGAGCGCTTTGACCCTGGGAGCTGCTGAACGTCATGCCTCTGCCCCGACGCCGGTCCTCCTTCCTGGGACAACCGTCCTCTGAGCGTTCGGCCACTAGCCCCTGTGGGAGGATGGGCTCGGTCGGCACCTCTGCCCCCCGCGGCGTCTTTGTGGGCCCGGCGCCCCAAATGGGGGGGGCCTCCAGCCTGGGGACTCGGGTGTCCCGGCGGGCCCTGGGCATCAGCAGCGTGTTCCTGCAGGGCATGAGGAGCAGCGCAGCCCCCATCCTCCCCCGAGCTGGAGAACGGGCAGCAGGACATGGAGCGGCAGGGCTGAACAGCTGCCTGATGGAGTACAGGGACAAAGTTCGGGCCTTGGAACAGCTGAACCAGCAGCTGGAAGAACAGATACGTCTCTGTCTGGACCGCAAGGCGTTCACTGCCGGGGCCTGGGGGCCGCTCAGGAGGGAGTGGGAGGATATCTATAGACAGGTGAGGACAGGTGAAGGGGGACATGAGGTCTGAGTCAGTGCAGTGCTCACTAGCAACGTGCAGTGAGCACGCTGGCCATTGGCTGAGGACCAATCAGATCGTGCTCAGCAGAATCCGTCTCTGCTCCCCGTGGAGAGGGGTCAGTGGTTCCGTCTCAGGGCCACACGGCTTCCTGTGCTGCAGTAGCAACAATGTTGATGGGAGAAAACCGGGTTGCTGTTGGGATATGGGGGCCATCATGTGATCTATGTGCTTACCTGCAAACTTTTCGTTGCTACTGCGTTTACTCCGTTCACAGCGTAGTATTTCAGTATACTTTGTTGTCACAGCTGTCTGTGATTTTGTGTCGTCTGTGGAGACAAAGAATTGGTGGACATGCCCCGTCCTGGTCTGATCCTTCTGTTCTATGACAAGTCAAAGTTACAGATTCCACTGTGTTTTACTAGCGTGAGAGTTTCAGGCAGCACAGTGACTGAGTCGTTCAAGCTGCCACCTCACTAGTTCGAATCCCTCTGTGGTCTCGGTGTAGAGTTTGTTCTCCCCGTGCTTGTGCGGGTTTCCCCCCACAGTCCAAACACATGCACATTAGGTTAATGGTGACTCTAAATTGCTCATAGGTGTGAATGTGAGTGGTTGTGTGGTCTGCGTGGACTTTGAAAGTGGAGACGTTGCCAGGGTGGCCCCCACCTCTTGCTTTGAGGCAGCTGGGACAGACTCCTGAACAGATTAAGTGCTCACAGATGATGGATGGACTTTTCACTGTTCCGATGTAAACCACAGTTTCTCTCCGACCTGTCACACAGGCTGTCAGTAATAACAACCGTCCTTCTTCCTTGTGAGTAGCCAGCCAATCACAGGAACTCTACGGGAGGATTACAAGTCATTGTTACAGTTTGTTTTCGGCACTGATCTGAAATGTGGTTGTGTTGTAAAGGCAAACAGAGAAACAGATGCTAACTTCAGGTTTGTGACAGTCTGTGAAACATTCTTCTGACGAAGGTGAACGCAGATCATCTTGTCTCTTTGTGTTGAGAACAGAATCTACCACAGAAGAATCAGCTTCTTTTGTGCAGTCACGCTGTGATCACTGTTACTATGGTTACAACACATCTTGCGTGACACTGTAAGTGAGCAGTTACTGCTGTAAGCCACCAGCGGTAGGAAAGCCCCTCCAGATCTGCGGTGGTTTGCGCTACCATGGTAACCAAGTCCTCCGTTGTACAAACACTGATGTTTAACGGACATTCATCACACAGTTGTATCTCGGTGGCTTCCCTCTGTCAGTTTGTGGTTCAGGAGACACTGAAAGTGTGATAATTGGTGTTGTCTCTTCTGATCTACCTGGAGGGATGTGAAGAAGTGACATGAAGAATGGCTCAGTTCTTGACACTAACATCAGTCAGACAGACACACACTGTCAATCATGGCTGAAGCTGCCCAAATCCAGCTGCTGCAGCAGGAGAACATCCTCCACAGAAAGTGACGCAGATCTTCAGGAGGCATCCACACAATCTACAGCAGCATTGCTGTGATGACCACCTGAGCGCACCTGTAATTATTATCCACTAAGTAGATTCAGGAGTATTTTGCTGAGCAAACCTTTTAACTTACGTATAAGACTGTAGTTCTACTTCTATGGAGGTAAATCTGAGGACTCTCAGATCTCTGCATCTCTGTAGTAACATCTGGACAAACATCTGTCCTGCTCTCACTGATAAAATAATAAAAATAGCAGCAGTACCTGAGCTGAAGGTTTGGTCTGATCAGGCTGTGGGGGTGTGCTGCCCCCTGCTGCCTGGACTCTCATTTCCCATGTTTTCTGCAGGTCAGTGAAGCCATCCTGAACAACGCTCGCCTCATGCTGCAGACAGAGAACATCCAGGCCAATGCAGAGGACTTCAAAGAGAGGTCAGAGGTCACACACCTGCTGCACACATCTTTAAACACCTTTGTGTGTTATTGTGCTGCCACTGCCGGTGCATCTACTTTAACATTTACATTTAGTCACTTGGCAGACGCTTTTCTCCAAAGCCACTTACAAGTGAGGAACAGGCAAGCAATAAAATCCAAGTCAAGGAGAAAAACATCGAAGCAAAGTGTTATCAAAGAAGTGTTTCGGTTTCATGAGGTGCAAGTACAGGAAAAAGAAAAAGCTGCCGCCTATAGTAGATAGTCGTACGTTTCGCTGCAACTCAAAAGCCTCAGTCGGCCTTAGTGATGTTTGCTGCCTGTACAGCACCACCCTCCGTCCTCAGACGCTGGAATAATGACAACCTCAATCCTGCAGGTATGAGAACGAGCAACCGTTCCGGAAGGCCGTGGAGGAGGAGATCAACTCTCTTTACAAAGTCATCGACGACGCCAACCTGACGAAGGCCGAGCTCGAGGACCAGATGGAGAATATGAGAGCTGAGCTGCGTAACTTGGAGCAAAACCATGAGCAGGTCCCACCAAACTCTGATCAGTACCGACACAGTTTAACCGCAGGTCGGAAAGACACAAAATAAGGAAAATATGCATTTAGGACAACAATTTGCAACAAAGTTGGCTACACATATACCTATATATACACTTACAGGCCACTTTATTAGGCACACCTGTAACTACAATCCAATACAGTGGCTCTGCCATGAATTTTGCTTTTACGATGTTTTAGTTTCTCAGTTTTTGGGTTGAAACTGTCAGAAAGTTGATAATTCTACTCAAAGTGGGCAACAGAGTCATACTGGTGTGTATTATAAGTAGAAGTAGTTCTAATAATTTGGCCAACTGACTTATATTCATGAGTATATATTTCGTGGTTTCATTTCATTAAATATAAAAATTTTTATACTTTATAAAATATGAATTAGAAAAAAAAGACAAATTAAAAAAAAGCATGTTTCATTATTCATGATATAAACAGAGAATAAGAAACCAGAATCATTAATCATATTTGTTAAATTAGGACGACACTTTACTGATGATCTGAGCTGTAAATCAACAACTTTAAAGTTTTTAACTTTTTGTGTAAATGATCCCTTTCACAATCTTAAGTCGTGTCTGCTTTGTGTCCTCCCAGGATGTTCGAGTCCTCTACAGTCAGATGTCGGGACGTGAGGTGGACGAACCCGACGCCCCCATAGAAACCAGTCTGGACCAGATTCTGTCCCACATTAGGAGCCACTGGGAGAAGGTGATAGAGCACAACCGAGCCGAGACTGACAACTACCTGGAGTGTAAGGTGAGGATGAGTCATGTCCAGTTGACATGACTCAGTCTTCAGATAACCAAACCTGGAGGACTGAAAATCTTCACACACAAGAACCAAAATGGTTATTATCAAAATATGGTTGTTGGTCACAGACTTTAACGGTCACGGGAAACGGTGCAACAGCAGCTGAGGATTGTGATGCTCATCACATCAGACTACGCGGTTCTGAATGGATCAGTTTCTTCTTCTTTGATGTGTGTGTTGCTGCAGGAGGCACCGAGTGTGAGTAGCAGGCTGAGTCCTGAGGAGGAGCAGGTGGAGGTGCTGAAGGTCGAGTGCAATGAGACCGGCTGCAAGATCCAGAGTCTGCAGGCCGAGACCGAGTCCATCAGAGCGTTGGTGAGTCAAACGCCGGTCAATAACCCAATTGATACCTGCCATAAGAAACGTGTCTCATTGCTGGGGTCCCACAGAAACGGGGTCTGGAGAACTCACTGACTAATGCACGGCATTGGCATGACATGGAGCTGCAGAACCTGGGCTCAGTGGTGGCCAACTTGGAGGCGGAGTTCGCTGATGTCTGTGGGGAGATCGAGCAGCAACGCCGCGACTATGATACGTTGCTGAGCAACAAGCAGCGTCTGGAGCAGGAGATCAACATGTATCATGGCATCCTGGACGGAGAGGAGAGCCGCTTCCAGCCCACTGAGGCAATGTGAGTCACTGCACGATGAAGGCAACTCATCAGAAACACCAGCAACACCAGCAACTTTAGAAACATCAGGAACCTTAACATGAAAACAAATAAGCAACACCATCCATCATGGACCAATGACATCACGTGACGCGATTTTTCTTTTTATATTTGTCTACCCAGGTGTCCTGGTGTCCACACAGAGCCCGAGGGAGCTGTCCCAGCCTCCAGGACTGACATTCCAGGACCTCCAGGACAGTGATGCCCGTGGATCTGTGTGTTGGTCAGATCCGTACGGACTCTGGTTGAAGTGGACTCTTCAAGTTCCTAGTCCTATGCTGGGACCAATCCCTCACAGGTGATGGTTGAAGGTTAAAGGTGAAGTCTGTGCAGCTTCAAACTTAACACCGCTAAAGGAAAGTTCTGCTCTTTTTTAATCTGAATCAAACTGTCTGGCAGTTTAAAGACAGTTTCCTGTTCAGGTGATGTTAAAGTTTGCTTTCAGGTGTAGCAACACCGGTACCTGCACTTGTAAAGCGGAAAAGACTGAGTTTGTCACACACAGGAAAATGCTGTTGCCCGCCAAACTGACGGAACCAGTCACACGAACAGAAGCAGCTCTCTGTGCTATCAGATGTGGAACTTGTTCTAACATGGTTCCATCCACATCTATAAAACTCATTCTCCCAACAGCTGCTGTGGACACACTTTCCCAGCGCTCAGTCCTCTCTGACTCGTTTGTGCAGCTTTGATGTTTAATGCATGAACAGCGCGAAGGCTTATTGGAAATAAAGTTCACTGCAAAACTACAGTACACACTGGAAAAACAATCATCTAGTTTTAATAACACAAGTTAGTCGTCATACAATCTATTTAATTAATTTAACGTTTTCAATTAATTTTTTTAATTGAATTGAAGCATTCTGATGCTGGATTTGTATTTATGGGCAATTTTGAAAATGGGGGGGTTAAGTTCTGCGTGACCAAAAATCCTGAGCAAAGGACCTTTTAACCATCTCACTCCACAATGGAGTAAAGTTCACAGTGTGACGTGAAAAGAATCACAGATTTTGGTTAACAGGGACTTTACTAGTGGTTAAAGTCCCTGTTAACATGTCCTGCTCTCACTGACATACAATTACTGTTTTAAGGCAAGTGCTTGGATCAGAAACTTACATTTAAAAATAAAACTAATGTGAGATGAATGCATCAACCTGAACATTGAAGATGATGAGTTTTAATCTGCTGTTGGTTGAACAAGACAATAAAAGTTTGAAAGTGACTTCATCAGGTCCAATGCTTTATTCACGCTACGTACATCTGTCTGTGGAATCCTGGTTCACACCATGATCTGCAGTTTACTTTAGGCCATGAAGTGAAACATCTGATAAAACATCGAGAGACACATTGATCACGTTCAATAACTTCACTACATGTAATTAAAACACGGCGAAGCCTCTAAAAAAGAAAACAGGACTGACAGCCACACGCATGAATCCCAAAGACACTTTACAAAATCTTAACAAAAACTGAGAAACATTAACTTAATGGAATCGGATAAAAGTTCTCTAATATTTTAGCTATAATGTTAGACCCTGCAGTGAGAAAAACAACCTGTGTGGTGAGAAAAACAATATAATTTGTCCATATTCAGAAATATTTCAACTTTTTCAAGGGCGTATTTTAATGCCATATTTTCTCCAGAGCTTTAAAGCCATGTAAATCAATTTGTAATAAAGCTAAAAAAGGGTGTCATCACTGCCACATACAAGTCAATATAATAAAGGGAATTTTGATCATTTAATATTTTACTTTAAAGTCTTTGTGGTCAATACAACACAATGTTGCCCCTTCGCTGCTGAAACAAACCTGAGCCTTGAGGTCGACTCTGCATAGAAGAACATGTAAGCTCTGTGTTTACACATATGATTTCTCATTTTAAGTCGCTAAGGAATTAAACCATCCTTCAGTTACTTGAGATTTTAATCGTTTTTCTGCTGACGATAAAAACTGATTTTGAGAAAGCAGGTATGCAAACATTAACTGAGTTCTGGATGGAATAAGGTGAGTGTATGTGTGTTTAGGGGTAGAGGTGGTGTATAAAGATTTAAATGTGGGGTTTACAGGATATTATATTACGATTTAAAAATTTGTATTTGCGTGTGCCTGCCAAGAACTGCAAGTGCAAATCAGCCATTGGCTAAATCTGGTGGGAGGAGTCATGTCTTGTTTTATAATTCTGATGTTTTGTTTGTGCATCTTCCATTTTAAATACGTATAGAATATTTTACTTTAAATGCAGCATTTGGTTAATTTGTACATTTTTTTAGTGCCACATTTTAAAAAAATGTAAGGTTGGAGATCAACTTTAGAATAATTCAGGACTTCAAATCAGCATTTTTCTGAAATTAAACTTGTGGAATTTTTGCACTTTACAGCTGAAATAAACAGATGTTTGCTTACATTACAAAGCTTCTGTAAAATCACATATTTCTGCTGTTATTCTGGGGTCATTTAAGTAATAACTACTTATTATTCATTGATCACACAAATCCAAGTGACGTTTATCACTAAAGATTCAGCAAACAAAACTTCATTCTGAAAATTTCCAATTTAATGATCCACAAAGTTTGAGGAAAGAAAAACAAAACAAAAAAAAACACCTCAGAAATTATTAAAATAAAAACAAAAACCAGTTAATCTCTGTTGATGTGTGGAGGAGCGAGAGGACCAACTCAATGCAATCAGTGTGACTGAACCTAATGTTTATCAGTAATTTAATAGTTAAACTGCATTTAATCAATTTAACATTCAGTTGTAATATTTTTTTTCTTGGAACCTTCCAGCCAAATCGTGATTACTGAACTGTATACACAATGAAACTCTCTTTAGCTATTATTTGTCACAATAAGTCCTTTTTTAAAAACACAACTTATTGAGGTGGGTCTCTCCAGCCTCCAAACATCCCGCTGTTTTTTTTTCAAAACAATGGTGTGAAATAAGGTGATTTCTCTGAGTAACGCGTCAGCGCTGCAGACTGTAGCATGCTCGTCAGTCTGGATTTGGTTTTCGATTTAAACCACAACCGATTAATCCTTTACATCCTTAAACCTTTACATTCAACACAAACAGATTTGGGCATGCTTGGAACCAACATGACACAGCTCGGAAAGACTAACTGGACCATCGGCTGTTATGTCAGCTGCAGGTCGGCGAGTCCTGGCTTGATCCCATTTGACTTCACATTTAATTCAAGTGTCCCATTCACTGCAGCTGAACTGGCTGTGGTCAGCTCCAGGCTGCAGTGTATCGTGGACGTACAGACGACTATGACGGGAATGTAAACGAAGTCCTGTAGCCTCCTTGGTTTCCTTTGACTTTTCAGTGGATTTGTAGAAATGTATTCCGGATGAACATCAGAGACAGTGATATCCTCAGAAAGTGGAACGCTGAACCACATCAACAGGATTCATGTCGGAGTTGACATTTCACTGAGGGGGAGGGAGATGCTCGACTCTCATTCACCTTAACCAGAATCTCTGCCTCCACTTCAGACTTCCAGAGCAGGTGCGGCCGCTTCACCAGGGCTGAAAAGCACCACCAGTAATAATTGATAAATAAAAGTGAACACGCTGGAGTTCCACAGACTTGAGATCCTCCCAGAACTTCCTCATCCAGCAGCTGTGTGTGTGTTCGGAGAGGCCGTGCCCTCCTATTGGTCAATCAATCAAGTTAAACAAACTCAATATGCATCAATGATCTGTCCACACACCTACGCACCAATGGTAGCAGATAGCCAGCAGAGTCCCACACGCCTGGCATCAGTGTGCAGGTCTGAGCCCCGCTGTCGTACGTGAGCTCAGTAAATGCTGCTGCAGGGCGCCACGCCACGCCCTCCCCTGCCCCCGCCTGCAGCCATCACGAACATCCTCATTGTCTAATTGGTCAGCTTAGGCAGGTTGTAGTGGAATGCAGCCAACACCCACTCCCCCCTCGTGGCTCACCATGGGGGCCATGAAGGTCCAGCGGTTGGTGTCTGGGTTGTACATCTCCACGGAGCTGAGGTTAGACTGTCCATCATAGCCGCCCACAGCATACAGTCGCCCTGACGTGGACACCAAAGACACTCTGCTGCGCCGAGTGTTCATGGCCACCAAGAGGCTCCACTGCCCCGAAGCTGAGCTGAACACCTCGGCTCCGCTCAGGAACCCCGAGCCGTCGTACCCCCCGGCTACATACATGTGGCTCCCCAGGGATGCCGCTCCGTGACGACACCGCTTGTTCAACATGGGGGCGGCCGGGTACCAGCGGTCGGTGTGGTGGTTGTAGTACTCCACCTGAGTGGGTGTGGTTGTAGCAGACAATAAACATTTAGAAAGAGACTAAACTGTGTTTCCGAGTTTTGTTACAGAATAAACACAGAAAAAGAAGAAAAATTACAATAATTTGACCCGTAGATCCATGGTGAACTTAACACAACACCCTAACAGGTTTATGACCACTGTAGCTGAAAGGCTGTATTGATCATACTGATCAGTCTGTGACGGATCAATTAAGAACAACCGCTGACCCGATCGGGTTCTGATGGGACTGACCGTGTTGAAGATCTGGAGACCGTCGTGTCCGCCTGAGACAAAGACTCGTCCATCGAACACAGTCACGCCTGCAGCGCTTCGACTCACACTCATCTCCGTCACCACCGTCCACCTGAGCCACAGGTACAACAATAATAACATTCAGCTCCATGTGTGATGACACTGAAACATTTTTCAAAAAATGAGCGTGCCATGTTTGGACTTGGCTCAGCGCTGATGATTACACTCGAAAAAATGATCTCATCTCTTACACAAACAGATTTTTTGAGGAAAGACAAACTGACATTTATTGTGGTAAAAGATGCCCTTATGTAAAATAAATGTATTTACCTCACTTTACACTTTACTTCTTTCATTTTATTTGTATAGAGCCATACATCAGCCCCGCTAGGAAGTTGCAATATTTGCAACAATGAATTCTCCTGTGTGACCTTGCAATTTAGAACATTAGAAAATCATTGCAACATGCATCATCCTTGTTCTAGAAAAAGTCTTGTGATATCCAACACTCCCAGGTACATACATGTATTTCTATATGGATTTCTGTGAATCAAGGGGGGTTTGAAATATTCAGTAAAACGTATAAATCTTCCCTTTAGACAGCTCAGTCTTCCACATTGATTAATAACACATAAAAATGCTACAGACAACAGTAAAACTACCAAACAACTGACTGATGTCAGATCCTCTCAGAGACCGGGCAACAGGCTGCTGACATGTCCGCTGTGGGCGGACAGAACTCGGTTCTGAGAACTCGGTTCTGAGAACTCGGTTCTGAGAACTCGGTTCTGAGAACTCCTCAGAACACAGATTAGGAGCAGCTCTAGTCCTAGTTAACCTGATCACCTGTCGGTCTCTGGTGAGTAACACTCCACTGAGTTCAGGGACGACTTTCCATCGTAGCCACCGCAGACATAGATGTGTCCATCGATCACCACCGTTCCCATGGCACTGAGGAACATATGATCTGTTATTAAATGTATTACTGTTCAGTACTGATCAGTGTATTATTGAGAAGTGATTAGACCTGCGCTGGCTGTTCATGCTTGACACCCGTGTCCAGGTGTCAGTCTCTGGGTTGTAAACCTCCACCGTGCTAAGCCGGGACTGGCCATCATATCCACCAATAGCGTAGAGTAGGCTGTTAACAACAGCCACGCCCACTCTGCTGCGTGCTGTCCTCATTGGCTGGCAGCGCTCCCAGAAGTTCCCAATAGGATCAAAGACTTCCACCACATTTAAGGAGTCACCTGGACAAGAGAGAACACAGTGAGAGCCAGGCTCCGCGCCAAGGTGAGTTGACAGGCGTTAGACGACACATGACAGAAAAGCGAGCAACTGACCTGAGCTGTTGAGTCCCCCCACAGCGTAGATGAGTCCTGTGATGGATGTGCAGCACCTCGGCCTTGTCTTAAAGGTGGGAAGGTGAGGACGACGCTCCGGCATCAAGTGGAAGTCTTTGGCTTCATCAACGAGGTCTCTGACAGGAAGACAAATGTTCAGACAAATCAAAATGTTGTGTCTTTACCCTCCTCCAATATAATATCCGAAATGTGTCCCACAGATTCTGTGCTGTTACAAGTGAAAGTCAAATATCCTCACATCACATCTCTGTTTCACAGGGACACTAATTATGGTGTACATCAGAAATGATCTTTAATGGATCAATGAACAGATCCAAGGTTTAGTTTAACATGTTTAACTCTTTAACTGTTGCCTATAGCTGCTCCAGGGAGATTTGTTAGGTTTTTTCTGAATGACTTTATGATGTAAAGTGCCTTGAGACGACTTGGTCGTAAATTGGCGACAAATAAAGTTGATTTAATTGAAAAATTGAAAGGTAAATGTGTTCAGAGGAATCATTTAAAAATTGGAACATGAAAAGTCCAGAAATTCGAGGACAGATGAAGCGGCTCAGAATTGAAGCTTTCAGCTGTCAGACAGCTGGTGTTCAGCGGCCCTTGCCTGACAGGTTTTACATTGTTAACTAACCACTCTCCTTTTTAAGCCTTATTCACAGAAGTCGATGACCCACGATTACAAATTTACAATTCAAGACTGAGTTAGAGTAAGGAACTAAATGGTCCAGGGAGGTTCAAACCAGTATCCTCCCCAGATCCACAGGACGGGTGTTGTAAATGTTCTGCTTACATAGCATTTCCATCCAACGCCCTGGACAACACTGCTTCTATTTTTCACTCTCTTCAGTCCTTTGGTTGCCCACCCTCCTTCTCTCCTCCACATCTGACGACGACTGCTGCCCCCCCTCCTATCAAAACCAATAAAGACTGAATCTGTCTGAATCTGGTGCTGTTCACTGGCAAATGGATTTGCTTTCTCCATGGAGTCACGTTCTAAACAGGGTGAATGACTTTGGAAGTGATCAAAGACCTGCGTTCGTCTTTTAAGAGAGGTTCAATCCCTTTGAATATTCAATGGGTGTGTTCAACAAAGACACAAAAGACCACGGCTTTTTGTGTTTTAAAAGCTTAGAGATATTGTGTTTGTTGATATTTGTGACATTTCATGACCATTTTATATAGACAACCAGAAAATTGCAGACAGCAAATAACGTTTTTGCCACGATCAACGCTGATCAACTATTCCCCGTATACAGAAACATATTCAAGCAGTCACTAAAACTCTTTTCATATAGCTTTTTTAAAAAACTGAATTGTAATAAAAATAAGTTTAACACTTTGCTCCTTAAAACTTTGTTTTGAATTTAAATAATGATAGCAACAAACTGGAACTTACTGATGATATATCAGATTCAAACTTTAACATTTACATTCAGTCATTTGGCAGACGCTTTTATCCAAAGCGACTTACAAGTGAGGAACAAGCATCAATAAAATCTAAGTTAACATATCATTCATTTTGGCTTATGTGTGGACATAGCAAAAACGGTCAGGTCCCTTCGTATCTACCCACGAAACGTTGAAATGAACGTAACATCAGTAGATATACAAATGTGTTTTTCCTGTTGTGTAGGACTCGGTGCTTGTACCAATGTGGGGGAAACACAGAGGACTTTGTGATTTCAAACGTGTACATAATATCGTTCACAATAACAGGATCCATTCATAGTGGTGCACACACGTGACTGTGACACTACCTCCTGCCACAGCACCCGTAGCTTTCTCCACACTTCAGTTGTTAGCAACATCTACTGCTCTGCCTTTTGTGTTTCTGCAGTTTGTTTGGAAGGACATTTATTTTGCTCTTGTGATGTGACAGTCGGACGAAGCCTAAGACTATTCTGCTCACATTTGACCCGATTAATTTTGTGGCTCTTAAAAAAACACTACTGTCAACTTATAACAGTCAGTAAAAATGATTGTAACTGTGAGTAAATTAATTCAGTACCAAAACGAGCTATGCTGAAGACCCACTTAGCCTTCTCTCCATAACAGTGGAACAATACAGCTGGCAAAAAAAAGAAAAACAGGCCTCTGTGAGTATTATCTAATCATTTACTTCCTCATTAACTCTGCACTGCACTTTGAATACCATTACATGCTACCTGTCAAATGATACATATTATGTTTCTCATTCCCTTCCTCATACCTGCCTATGTAAGTACTTCTAATTTTGTAAGTGTTGTTTGATCCCGATGACCATGTCTATGTTGCCTTTGCGTTTTGATAAATATTATATGTTCAGTTTTATTTTCCATTATAAGCTGTATTTGGGAATCTAACACACAGACCTTTGTATGCTGCATTCTCGGCTAATAAAACACATCCTGTTTTGGATTTTAATTAATGAATGTCTGTTTTCTATCCAAAATTAGGTACAGAAGAAAATTCTTTAAATGGGTAATATATAAATTAAATTCCTTAAAAAAAGGGGGATGTTTTTGAAGATTGGGGGGGATCTCACCTGCATTTATGACAGCAGCGAATCAGCTCGTCTTGCTGAACCCGGTCCGACAGGAACTGGGGTCGACACAGAGGAAGTCTAATCTTTGACAGCAGCTCTGGAAGTAGGGACTCCCTTCTGCCCCGATCATGGTGAACCCAGGCCAGCACCGCTTCAAACACCTGTACAGGCAGCAGACACACCTCAAACAAGGGGCACAGATTAAGTCTCACATGCATCTCGACAACTGTATTAAATTAAATCAAAACCGACGTCTCTCGGTTCTAGTGCTGGGGGGTGTTTTAATATAAATCCAACTTCTTTGCAGGATGAGACAGTTCTGATAATATCAACATTGTCTTGCATGCAATAGCTCTCTCATCTATCTTCTATCACATTCTCTGCCTGTGCATCTCCACTCACTCACTACCTCACTCAGGTTCTTCTTCAGTGTAAAGGGGGACACAGCACTGGTGTCCACAGGTGATTTCGCCAGCTCGATTTCTGCTGGAGAACACGGACGTCTCTGTACATTTACACAAGCGGCAGAATGAAAGGCTACATAAAAGGAGAGATCCTAATGTGGAGCCACGACTTGTCATTTGAAAATCTAAATCTGGCCAAAGTCTCACTAAAAAGGACCAGCCAGCACAAGTCTAAATAAGTTGTTCTCCACCGAGTTTGTTTTATTCAGATAGTTTGTATTGTGCAGCTCTGCGCTCACTACTAAGACACACACACAGAAAATAGTCATGAAGTCAAAATCTGTGGTTTTCCAGTGACTACATTACTACAGAGCATCCCAAAGACCTGAAAACCAAATTTCTCCACTGGGTTAACATTAAACTAATTCTACAAACACAACTGTCCACCCTGACAGGTGCATCGGAAGGTTTAGGCACGTCGTCTCACCTGTTCCTCCGTTTTAATATTGAGCTCGTCACAGCCGACCAGCTCCAGCACCTCCTCGGTTCTCAGACCCAAAAACTCTTCCGACAAAGAAACTTCCACAAAGTGCTGATGCAGGAAGCTGCTGGCTGAGTCATAAAGAGTCGTGCACATCATGGTCTCTGCAAACTGACGCACGCCCAGACAGTTCTTCGGATGCAACCTGCACTCAACAGACCAGCACAAGGAGCAGGAGAGATCAGGTGGTCCTAATACGCAAGTTCATAAAAAACTGCACCTGACTGCAATCAGAGAAGTGATAGGTTTGTATCCAGAGCTATTATTTAAAACATTGTTTCTTTCTGACCTTTGTAGATATGAGATTTGTTCAAAAGCTCCAGCAACTAAACGCACCATATAATAACAGATCTTTGTTAGCTACTGCCAAAATCAACACGGAGTCATCAGCCAAAGAGCTTCAAGTGCCTAGATAAGTTATAAACTGACATATATTTACAAATCAATAAAAACTGTTGAGGAAGGTCATGTGTTGTGACTGACAGGACAGCCACCAAACTGACCTTGTCATAGTATTGTTTTGTCTCATGTAGCATCTTTTCTTTTATTAATAATGTGAATCTGTGCACGCGGCTGTAAAACGTGGGGTATTCTTTAACAGAGTCTGGTTACAACAACCTCGACTCCACTTTTAACACGCCCACAAGCTTGACACCGACCGCGGGTGAATTTAAAGGGTCTGACCTTTCCTGCAGGAAGGAGCAGCAGGCGTCTTTAACGTTCTGCAGCTGAAGGAAGCTGGAGCCAATCAGCAGAGCCTGCACGTTCTGCTGGTCGATGGCAACATGGCCACTGTAGGCGAAGTTGATCAGCGCCTCCAGAGCACTGCAGAGGAAGACAGGCACTGCTTACACTGTGACATCAAACTGGTCTCACTGTGGGACGGGTTAGTGGTCTTGGGTTACCTGGGGTCCATGCCCTGCATCAGGATCTCGTCCTGTTTACACTCCACCATGTCGTTGGTGAACATGGCGTGAAAGTACGGAATGGAGGCGGCCAGGACAATCCGGTGGGCGCTGAACTTGTGATCTCCGACCTGCAAAAAGCAAAGTTTAATCCGGACAGGTCCCACCTGTGGACTATTTATGGTGACGGTCTGAAGTTATGACCTGTTTCAAGCTTTAGCCACAGGTCAAAGGTTAGAATCGTTAGCTCGATTATCCTTCTGATCGAACGCAACCGTGACATCACTAACCCGGTTATGAGCCCATTATGACCGTATAATCCCCTGTTAGCATATTAGCTCGGTTAGCTTTCAGCTAGCTTCCTCCTGACGATATCCCTAGCTAGCTGGCTAATATCATCATCGAGAAGCCTTGGGTTTTACCTTAAGCGTGACGTCACAGAGTTTCCCCTGACGTCGGATCTCCTCCATGACGACATAGCCTCGTGCCGGCAGGTCGTGCACAGAGAAATGAACCAAATCTTCGAGCTCTTCGCAGAGAACGTCGCCCATCGTCGGCAAGAGCGGTGGAGCGGCGCGGACTGAGCCTTCCCAGCCGCCGTACTCTGCCTCGCCTTCACAATAAAACACGCAGAGAGCCACGGTGCGCAAACCGAAGCACAACGACTCACACAATCACACACTGAAATACATTATTCAGACAATATTTATGTACAGCGTGGGGTGGGGGGGTGTAAAATTTTAGCAGCTGCTCGGAATATCAACAAACGCAGAGTTCCGCTTTGATTTTTGACCTTCAAAATAAAAGCCATGATTATTAGACCTTTTATTTTTAACCTGTCGAGGAAACGGGTTCCAGGTCATGTTCAGAAGTTAAATAGCAATTACACACTAAAAATACTACATTACAAGTAACAATCCTACAGTGAAAACTTATGGTACTTAATGCAGAACACATTTACATTTTATTCTATTGTTATTGTCATCGCACATATTGCAACCTTTATTCCATCCCAGGATCTATTTTTACTTTATTTACAGAGATTTTTAGCATTTAAATACGTTTTCCATACAGTTTTGTAATGTGTAAATCACTTCTGCACCACTGAAATTTCCCTTTGCCATTAATCAAGTACCTTCCATATCTAAAACGTTACTTATTTGTGTTGCACCATTTTAATTCCTACAGATCCACAACTAATGGTTGTTTTCACTGTGGGCCAATGTGCAGATTATTTGTAGTTTACTGATTTTTTTGTATTTACAAACTAAACATTCCAAAAATACAGAGGAATTACTTAAACAGTATTCTATGTTTAAACCTCGAAATTGATTAAAATACAACTATTAAAAGTAAAATTTGTCAAGTAAAAAAAGCTAATCCTCTTTTTTGAGAAGCTGTGAAATAATTTTACATGACAAAGATTTATAAGGTACATATGTTTTTGAGTTCAGCTCACATTAATTGCTAATCCATATGTGAAATCCCGACCTGTGAAGTATCTACAGCCCTGAGACAAACAGACTAAGAAGCACAATATTTCCCTTTCAGCTCCACTAGAGTGGAACTATACAACGGCATGACAATAAAAAAACAAACTAAATTTGTATATAAGTTACTGACCACCTCTGATTGTCAACGTTACAAACTGTTGTACACTTAACAGTAATTTTAAAGTTTGTCAGTATCTTGGTAAATTAAAGTTGTGGACTTCAGCTCACAGTAAGACCATAAAAGCTGTATCCATGATTTTGCACAGCAGATAAACATTTGGCTGAAATAAACCAAGTTTTCTCTGTGCTTACAGCTTTTACTGGTGAAAGTATTATATCATTTCTGAGCTCAGACATGTTTTTACCATAATTCTTAAATCATCAGAATTAAACCTCAAACTGTTTGTAGAAAAGTTTTATTCACATATTTTGGTGTTTGGTCTTCAGAAAGCTGAAGAACAGCTGAACACGTTGACCTCTGGAGCTTCATTAAGTTTTTTCTCTTAGGAGAATCAACAGCGTTCAGAAAACATTCACAGAACGTCACCACAGCCCGCCCAACTTCAACACAGCGTGGGCGTACTTAGGTGGGTATGACGTTGGATGATGGTGAGTTTCGTTCAGGAATGTCATTAAGTTCAAAAACACATCGAGGTGACACACGTCCAGATGTTTCAGCTGCTTTAACATTGCGCCCTAAAACAGGTAACATAACATCTGGACCACAGCTGGGTTCATGTTTCAGCTCAAACCTGTCTCCATCCTGCTCTTCACCTAATAATTTAACTCAGCTTTTAAACATGAATGTTGGTGCACATATTCTGACAGGTTTGCAAGTCCCTCTGAATAAATTCCTGTTTGGAGCACATTTACCTGCTACACCCTCCCTTTCTTTTACAACAATATGACACCCAATGAACTCAGTGATGTGATTTCAACAGGCCAGACATGACACCCTCTTCAAGATCAGACCTGATGTAGAGATTACACTCAACCTTTAGCCTACTAATACTTGATCTGATGTTGACTATTATCTGCTCAAATTCCCTATAAACAAAAACTAAGTAAAAAAAAAAGAATTACACGAAAACAAAGAACCCAAACTTTTCAAGAGTCTGTATTGTCATAAGGTGGCTTCTGTAACTCAATGTGTCATATTACACTCAAAGACTACAGCATGGACCATAAGGTCAATCTGCAATTTAAATTAGTTTAAATTCAAACCCAATTAAATTTAAAAATCTGATAAATAAGACTTTGCTTTTTATTTTTATTAAGCAACAATTTTGCCCGTAAAACTGAAAAGTGTTTATATCATTCATTACTGTCTTGTTTAGACTGGTCCACTGTGAGTTTCCTGTTATCATAAAAAAGGCCGGGGTGTCAGAGAAAAGAGGTTTAGTTGAATATCCCAAACCCTTAACTTAAAACCAAAATATTTGCCAATTCATTTTCTGTAGATTTGGCTGCGAAATAAGGTGAAACTTGCTGCTGCTGGAAGGAGCCAGAACAATATGAAATGTGCTGATTTGAACAATGTTGAGCAGGAGTGGAAAAAAACAGTGATTTGTAGTGAAAACATGAAGAACTGCAGCGTGGTCCTTTAAATCCCGTACAGAAACAACAGAAAAAAAGTTTCTCTGCAAACAATGATAAAAAACTCACAGGTTAGAAAGAGGCCTCTACTCTACGCTGAGTTTATAGGTTTCAGTATATCTGTGTTCTATGCCGACAGGTCACTGTTCTCAAAGCGTTCCTGGTCATACACCTCAGCCACCACCTTACGTCCTCCAAACCAGCGGTGGTTAAGCGCCTGGATGGCTCGCTTCATCTCGGCCGCCTCTGAAAACTCTACGAAGATCTTAACAATGACATCAGCGTCGTCCTCCTCGCCCTGACGCTCCTGGTAGATGATGACGCGCTTCACCTGGCCGAACTTTCCACACTCCTCAGTGACCTCGCCCTCCAGGTCGTCATCAATGTCGTCAGGGCCAACCATGTTCCTCAGGACCATGACGGTTGACTGCAGGAAGAGAGTCAGTGTTAGCACAATCATTTAATTCAGTCCATTTACTGCTGCCACTGATCAGCCACAACATTAATACCACCAACTGGTGTATTTTTTAATAATAAAATATTAGTTTTCTTCTAAACATATTATGACGCTTTCCTTGGGCAAAACACTAAACCCCACATCAGGCAAGTACTAGAATGGCAGCTGCTGTTATCGGTGTGTGAATGGCTGAATGAGAGCCAGCATAAGGCACTTTATGTATCCATAAGGTAGACGTCCGGTGGTCCCTTCACCATAGAGTAAAAGATCCAGGCTCGTCAGCTCAATGGCCCCATGATGCTGGAACCATGTCCCAAACTCTGCACACTCAACAGCCATAATGCCAGTATTCAATAAAAAACTGCTGAAGAAAGAGTTCATCAACAGCCGCCTTTCCATTTGAACATGTTTTCTCCTTGACTTTGTACCTGGCTTGTACGTCACTTTGCATGCAACTTCCTGCGACAATGACCTAGCTTTTGGGCAGGGTTTGAAGCCATACCTCTTGCTTGCGAAGCAGTTTCCTCATCACCATGTGCCTGGCACTGCTGCCGCTGATGCTCATGTGCTCCTGCTCACTGAGTGGCTCCATGGCTCCATCCTGCTGCACCTCCTGCTGCCGCTCCTCCTCCTCCTCTTTTCGCTTCACCTCAGAACCAAAAGGGGCCATCAGCGCTGGAGGCGTTGCCAGTACTGGGTTTACCAGACCAACCTGAGGCAGGCCAGGACGAACTGGAGTCACCCCTGAAACAGATAAAAAGCAAGAGGACACAGCAGTCAGATGGGCGGCTCCAGTCTGGCCACAGGGTGCCACCTCAGTGGGCTGGAGATTAAGAATCTCCACCGGACTGGGGACAACCTCGGCCTCTTTTTCCAACCACAATATACACTGGGTGCACTGGTTTAACAGGCCTGCAAAGCCTTTCTCAGGAGATGGGTGGAGGTAAAACTAAAATGCCTGAGCATGTGCTTCTGCTTCTATTGGCAAGAAAAGCAGAGATAACTCTACCCATCTTTTCCCAACAATTAGCTGTAAACAAGTGCACCCACAGACCTTTAACTCTCTGCTGCCCAATGTTCTTCCTCTAGTGACCATGGTGAATTTAAACTAATACTTACGATTAGTGCAGAAATAACCTCAGGAAACAGGAGCTGTCACAAGTTTTGGACTTTATGCTAAGAGGATCAGAGGAGGATGAACAAATCCCACTGGCTGAAGTCAAATATGACCCCCCCCCCACCCGTTCCCCAACTGCTCATGAATGTGTGCAGGTAAGTTGTACATAAGTGAAACTCCACAAATCACTCAGGATCTGAGACTCACTGGCCAATAGGAATGTGGGGCTATGTTTAAAGGGAGGGGCTAGAAACAATCCTCTTCACTGGTTGGTCAGAGTGCAGCAAAAGGGAGGGATTAAGAGGTCACTGTTGGTGCAAATGTTGGGGGTCGGGGGGAGAAGAGGAAAAAACAGAGAGAGAGAAGAAAAGACAATAAAAGAGAAAAAACTATTAGTGGAGACGCTTCTGATGAAGCAACATCAACAACAACTGGGACAAAATGCTTCCTGTCTCGGTCGAACTCATTACCTTCACCAGCAGCTCAACACCTGCTCAGCTTTCACCCGTGTGATCATTTATTCTTGGTCAACATCAAGATCCATTTGCTCACAGACCCACGTGTTTGGTTCGTTACAGTCTTATTATTCCTGTTCTGACAGGGATTCATGATCTTTGTGCAAGAACACCAGTATTAATCTTGTCTGTTTGAAGGCTTCTGGTTCTAATTAATTACACACTGCATATTCACGTTAGAATTTTTCAATAAGCAGACTTAATTTGGTTCTCACAGGGTCCATCCCTCCCGTTTACCCAAATTATTACCATCATGCAGCTTAAAAAAATATCTGGATCTTGTTCTTATAAATTAAAATCTCATTGTCACATTATGTTCATACGGTATTAATCTTGTTCTCATGAAGCTTTCTCAGGGTCTTACCTTCATCCCAACATGTTATCACGTTAGCACAAATGTTGATCTTGTCTTATCGCTGAACTACTATTCTACCCTATTTCCTGTCTTCTTGGTATACAATAAATTAGACATCTTGCAGGCATATTTTACTATGTCTATACTATATGCTTCAAGTTATTTTACACAGAGCTGTGACAATATACCCCAAAGTTTCACATTTTACACTACCTTTATTTTGTGAGGCTTAGCTCTTGTTCACATGACGTGGATGAAGTCAGTATAACAACACAAACACAGAGAGTACAATGAAGCTAGAGGTGTATGTGGCAGTGAACCAAAGGGTATTTTGGCAATTTCACAGATGTATTAGCTTAGAATTGGCATGGCATTATGCAATATATGCAAAGAAGGAACATAAGTCCCATCTGAATAATTTTTTTACTCTTTCCAACTACAGCAAATAAAGGAAATCTGGCAACACTGAGGGAAAACTGTAGTGCACATGTACCCATGGACAACAACATAACCCAAGAGTTCACTACTTGTTTTACTTGTTAATATTAGCAGCACAGCTATAGCTGTTGAAAGGCTACTGATGTTTTATCAATTTTGCTACGTACTGCATTGTGCTTAGAAGTAAGTATAAGCAGTGGGGGTCACTAGCTTGTCGTGGTCCAAAAGTTCAAAGCAACACCGCCTTGTAGTCTTAAAGTGCCAGCTCATCCCCTCATTGAGAAGCAGAAACAATCAAGCAATTGTGATATATGAGCAGCAAGAAACAGTCACAAGAAAAAAAAATGGCACTGTTTGCAAATTCTTGGTTTTCGGCATAAATTGGTGATGAAATGGGGTCTGATTTTCACCCAAGTCACCAATATCCATAAACAAACTATTTCTAAGCTGAAACAACAGAAACAGCCATGGACTTTATGTATTTATGGAATATACCCATTAACATCCCTTGATAACACTGTTTTAATACCTGGTTATACGACCTTTGCCAGCCAAAACCTCAAACAAGCACTTCCAGTATCTGAGCATTAGACCTGCACAAAGATCAGGAGGAGTTTTGGGTCATTCTTCCTCACAGACCTGCTTCAGATCAACTATGTTCAAAGGAGGTCTGGTACAACGGCTACTGTAGCTTGGGGTCATTCTACACCTTCTCTACGGGCTGGATTTCTGGCCTCTGACTGGACCTCTTCAGAGGTCTGAAGCCATTCTCTAGTAGACTTACACTGTTGCTTAGGGTCATCATCCTGCTGCATTATCCAGACATTATCCTGTAGCTGACCTGATAAACTGGGGGTTTTATTTAATCCAACCTTAAAAACAACCTTAACCAGCTGTTATCCTTGAAGTCTTTAGCTGTTCCTCCACTCAGAAATGTTTCCAGCATCACTTTGGATGTTCATTGAGTGTGTAATAAAGCCATGAAAGATCTGTCTATGTTTTACCAGCTTGGAAATACTGTTTCTAAATATTTCTGACTTGATGAAAATCAGATTACACTTTATGAACAATTTATGCTTAAAAACAGGAAATTGTAGTGCCATTACCACTGTATCGACCCAACTAGAGTTTTAATACAACTTTGACCATTCCATGTCTCTTTAATGGGTTTGCTTACATGACAAACACTTCACACATGACGAAATAGTCAAGTGCCAAAAAAAAAGTGTAAATAATTTTTAACTAGACTGTGAATTTTTGTTTTCCTCACTTGGAGGAAAAAACATGGTGAAGCCTGCAGCCTGTGTGCTAAGCAACCCCACCACTGTGGCCACATCAGACCAAGACCACTCTACTACCAACTATGCAAGAATAATTTTAACAGAAAAATAATCTTTACAGAGCCACAAAATATTCAGTATAATTTGTTACCGGCATTACTAAAAATTATGTAAAAGTGTAATTACTTTTTTGTTAACGACAAAATTCAAATAGTGACGAGGAATTAGATCTTCCGCATGTTCAATTAGATTACATTACAAATTACAATATTACAAATTAAATCAGGAAATTAGATTTTAATTACTAGCAGAGAAGCTCAGTACTGAGCAAAGACCAAACAAAAGCACAAAGGTAAACATCTTTACTGTGAAACCTATATAAAGGTTTATCCCCCATGAATCACAACCACCACATTGCATAAGTAGAAAATAAAATATTCTCAAAACAGAAAGCGAAGTGGTGTGTGTGCGCAAGTGTGAAGAGGAGACAGGTTGGCCTGTACAGGTGTGTCAGGCACTGAAACTGACGCAAGACTGAACCTTTCGTGATAAAATGCTCTGATTGAATGCACACTGATACTTCAGGCAGGAGATCTGTAATTGGACAGCACCGTGTCCTTGTTAAAGGGGGGTGAAGATTATGTGTGTGGATGAGGCTATAGATGATCCTACCTGTAATGACACCTGGAGCCTGGGCAGCCATGACGGCCTGAGGAAGTCCTCCCAGCTGCTGAGAGAGGAGCGCCGGTCCGGCCAGGGCTCCAAGCACCGACGCCCCCACTGCATCCTGAACACACCACAGAATAAATTCCCTCAGTACTCCAGACAGTACATCAAATACTACCCTACAAGTGTATACTAATACAATAAAAAAAACTATATTAGATACCGTGGAAAAGCCTTACGACTAACCTGAGCAGTGAGCTTGGCGGAGGCGGCAGCAGCCGCCACTGCAGCAGCCGTGGGAAGTCCTCCTGTGGTCGTTGGCGTGAGAAGGGGCATGGGCGGAGTCACAGCCTTACCTACACGGAGGTACTGCCCCCCCAGATCAAACAGGTTCATAGAGGCCACTGCATCCTGAGCAGACTGAGCCTTGTCGTACTCTGGAGAGAAAAATGAAAAAACAAAGCCTCTTTGCATATTTATGTCTTGTTCTCATCAAAGCCAAAAAAAAAAGGTGTAATAATAATAATAATAATAGTTATTATTAATCAACCTTTATTCTACTCAGTCCTGTGGTTACAGCCGTTTACCAACAGTGCTTACCAATAAAGCCGTAGCCTTTGTGCCGCCCTGTGGTTGGCTCCCGGGCCAACACACAGGACTTGATCTTCCCGAAGGCCTCGAAGACACTCTTTATATCATCGTCAGAGAGGTCGGGGTGAACAGATGCTACGTAGATTCTGTTGAAGGCTCGAGCTTCTTCTGCGAGCTGGTCGATGATTGGCTGAGCTTGACCTATATTACTGGGCCTTCCCACCTGCAAGACGAGGAGAAAGGAATAATTATCTGCCCACGCCTGTCTGCAATGGTCAGCTACGTTTGAATGTTTACCCAATTGTACTAGCCTGGACTCACCTTGATGTTTCTGCCTCCTAAGACAACAGAGTTCATCTGTTCCAAAGCGAGCTGAGCTGCCTCAGGCATCTCGTACTCTACGAAGGCAAACCCCTGCAGACACATTCGACCGGTTCATTAAAGAAACAGGAACTGGCTGATTTAAAGCCTGCACTGAAGCCTTGCTGATCAGCTAACTCTTTGCGAGTCCAACCTAGATCTTTAGGTTTCTACTTTGTAAAGCTCAAGAAATTATTATTGTTGTCCTCAAGTTTTCATTACGATTCAAATATTTTTCCTCACTGTTTGTAGGACAAAGTCAAACATCTGAAACCGAGGGCAGATGGTACGGGACCTTGTGTTTCATGGTGACAGAGTCCCAGGACATGTCAATGCTTTTGATTGGTCCAAACGGAGCAAAGGCCTGCCTGATGGTGTCCTCCCCCAGCTCGTAGTAGATGGAACCCACATAGACTCGACACATAATGGCCAAAGCTCTCTGACGCTGAGCCGCCACCTGGAATCAAAACCAGTGTTATGGAGCCATGTGATGCAGTTTATTCCTTCATCCTGTTGTCAACACCCCAGCTGATCATCGAGGCAACTTAACATCAGGTACTTTCATTGATTTCACCAGTGACTAAACTGGTGTTTTTCCTCCAACCTGACCAATCCGATTCTCTGGCAGCATCATGAACAAAAACTGACTTGACATACAAATCATCGGCAGAGTTGAACTTACCGACTGCAGAGGAGACAGAGCATCTCCCAGACCCATCGTCAGAGACGCCATCTGAGACAAAGACAAAGACTGAAAACGACGTCATGGTGGAGTGAAATGTGTTTCATCTCTGCTGCACACTTTACTCAATATTTGGAATCGAATTGATGGACCTCTCTATGGTTCTCTAGGACCTGCTGCTATCTAGAGGTTCTAGCAGCACAAGTATGTATTTTTTACCTGGAGACTGGTGAACTGCTGCTGCTGAGCCAGAGTCTGTTTGACAAGAACACTTTTAATGCTCTGCTCCATTGCGTACTTCTTCGCCTGTGGACAGGAAAGAGCCAATCACAGCTCATAACCAGGTGCTCCTAATACAGTGACAACTCGAGTATGCCGTACCTTTTGCAGCGCCTCCTGTTGGTTGGGGGTGAGCGGCGGCAGGCCCAGCTTGGTGGTGGTACTCTGTCCATTCTCCATGATGAGAGACGGCCCTCCCTGTCAACACAGCCTCAGTTAGAAGGTGTGCTCCACATCACATCTTACGTCAGTGACACTTCATCACTATCACAAGAGGTCAGAGGACACAGTCGTCTCCTTCACTCCTGAAAAAGCGGCAGGACGTGGCAGATGTGTAAAAGGTGGCGGAATGAAAGTTGTGAAGACGACGACAACAAAAACCCATTACAACTAATTTACAGGCAGTTTCTGTTCGAGTCTTAAAAAGCTGCTAGAACTTGTAGGATCTGACAGTGTTGTGGACAATAACCTTCTCCCACGGTGGACATCCTGAGGGGACACTTGTTGTTAGCGTTTTGGGAGCTGCATTATACCTCAGAGTGTCTTCAAGTGAAATCAATTTTCCTCCAACTCACCGAAACACTGAGCCGCAGTTGACCTTTTCAAAATAACCAGGGCTCTAATGTGAAATGACAAACGGAGATTTTATGAATGAAGTCTCGTGCGGCATGAACGGCTTCATACGACTTCTCTTCTCACTGTCACCACTGTCAACGTCAATTCAACTGACGGACGACCGGAACCGAACCGTTGGACTGACAGCGGTGCTTCAATGCTGTGACATCACTCGGTTAGCTTAGCATGAGCTAACGGAACCCTCCAGAACTTCTTTGCTGTTAGCCTAGCTTAGATCCCGCAACTCTGCGGCGTTTATTCATCATATCATAACTGATAACGTTAACATTTGTTCGATTAATCGCTGTAATTATCTGTCTGTGTGTGACTGTGGTTTTGAACTGATTCGATGTAATTTGGGATCACTCCGGTCCGAAACAGAGACCACTCCGGTCCCCTCGTTAGCATTAGCTTAGCATGTCTCCCTCAGAACAGAACAAAATGAATCCGTTTCCATACCGCAGAAACTGCCGCCGCCATACAGCTCAGCCGTGGCTCTCTCAGCCCCTGCTCCTGCTTTAAACCGGATTCAAATCACGTTTTTATCTTTTAATGTTTCCGATGTTTCAGCTGCGAGAACAGTGGCAAGCCGCCACACGTCACTTCCGCAGTGACCAGGATTTTCATAATTAAATCCGTTTTTAGGTCCTTTCAAAGTAAATGACGTTCTGTCTTCTCTAAGTCGAGCAGACATTACACCGGGACTGTGAATCAGCTTCATCATCATTAATACACGGTGG
This sequence comes from Channa striata, assembly GCA_033026295.1. Taxonomy (NCBI): domain Eukaryota; kingdom Metazoa; phylum Chordata; class Actinopteri; order Anabantiformes; family Channidae; genus Channa; species Channa striata. The sequence continues at coordinate 21,320,478 of CM065185.1, forward strand.
AATTACACATTATGTCTGTATTTACACATAATTAGTTGAAAACCAAGCAGGGACCTGGACCCCTGAGTTGTTGTTCTTCACGTATGAATATGAGTGTGTTTCACAAACCATTACTTAATCATAATGTTTTTAGTGGATTCACAGCACGTTGCGGACACGATATCTGTTCATAACTGATTTATGGCACTTCTGCAAACGTTTTCTTGATTTTTAAATATTTTGTTTTATTCTCACATTCCCACTGAGACCAGTGTCCACTGGATAGTTATTAGCATTACTGGTGGTTTTTCCTACTTTGATAAAACATCTCATTCGTCAAAGAGAACACACATTTACACATTATTATACATTTTTCACATTCTACATGTCAGGCAGAACTGATCAATAACTAATCATTGTGTGACCAGCAGACTGCAGCTCTGTGCTGCTCTTAGACAATAAATTCTGATGATGAGCGCAATCTCTTTTGTTTTAATATGTGAAGGAACAAAACCCTTAACAAAACTTTAAGAACATTAATTTCTTTCAAAGAGAACATCATCAATATTTTGGTATTAATAATTATTGATAAATGAAGTAGAGTCATTTACCAGAACTTTCCTGCATTAGGTGGATTTTACTGGGAACTCTGGGTTTGAAGGAGTGTATGAATTCTGAATTGACCTTGCAATTGAAATCCAGTTTGAAAAACATATTTTTTAAAAAGCTGCAGGAAAAGCTGTTGCATGGTTGGGCATCTTAGGATCAACAATCACAAATAGGTCTGCAAAGTCTGAGAGGGACCGACTATGATTCTTTTCTGTTCCTTTGCTAAAACGTATTCAGACGAGTAACCAGCTGCTGCAGTCCGGATCTATGTTTAACAGAGTTTTACATGTAAAAAATTAATTACGATCCCTGTGACAGTGTGAGGCACCTAGAACAGACAGATGTTCTATGTTAAGAACACATCTTCGTAGAGAATGTGTAAGACCTTACACAAGGTTCTTCAAGGTTCAGTTACAACAGGTTTTCTGGGTTATGATGAAAAGTTTGGGTGTGTAGTTACAGACTGTAGAATCACCTTGAACGTGGCTTAGGAGCAACCACTTTACCAGCTCAGCACTACAAGTCTAACAACGTTCGGATCAGCTAAATCAAAACTGATGGGGTTTAGGACAAGCACATAGGGATAATATAAATACTATAGAGAAATGTTCTCTTCAGGACCTTAAAAGCGTCGAACAAAAGGTTTAACATCGGAAGATCTGTGGGATTCTTAGGACAAAACTCAATGACCTAGTTCTGTGTGGAGCACTGGGGCAAATGTTTTATCATCATCATTATTCCAGAACCTTGCAATGAAGATTCTGAAGGAAAGTTTAGAAGTGTCAGAGAGAACAGTTCTTTGGAGAGAAATGTTCCAGGATTCAATGGCATTGTTCCTCAGGGTTCTTTCAGTCACAACTAATGATCTACTCAAAACTTAGGCTGGATGGGAGAACATTTTGTTAACTTTTGTGTTCTCTAAATGACCTAGAAATGAGAACAGTTCTTAAATCAAAGTTATCACAGTGGAGAGTTCGAGTAAAATATTTGGTTTATAGAACTACTACTTGTAAGTACTTAATTCCTGGGACTACCCTCTGAGGAGCTCCCCCCACACATGCTCCCATTCAGGGGCTGTGTGCCTACTTGCATTCACACTATAATATCCAGTTAAATGCTTTTTGTCAGAGTTCCTTTCAGACAAAGGACGGTAACACATCACATTTCATATCTTAGAAGAGCCTTCCTCTTTAAAACTTTATTAAAACATTTTTTAAATGCTATGAACATGACCCAGTGGTAAACAAACACGGTTTGTTGGAATAAGGCCATTCACCTGACAAGGGACATCAGAGATATCCAAGAGATATCCCTGGACAGGGAGATCTGAATAGAGTTTATAAATTTGGATAAACTGTCAAAATGTTATCATTCTAAATGGCGATTTTCTTTGCCAGAGAAAATATACGAAGTCATCCTCTCCACGTTGCACTGGCTTAGTGTTTGACCGATCAGTAACACAAAGGGCTTTTATTTAGCTGATAAAATGACGACCGCTTTAACTAAAGGTTCTTCACAACAGTTCTCTAAGAACGTTTTAGATTTGTATTTTCTGCACTTCAAGCCATAGTTCTAAGAACTACCAAAAAATTTCCTCCAGTCCAAAAGTGGAATTCTGTGTTCGAATGAGGGTTTAAGAAAATGATGAAGGGTTCTATTAAAAGTTGATGTTTATTATTCTAAAGTGAGACAGTTATAGACCTTGTGGAGCCCTGGTTATTAGAGAATTTCATATCAACAAGGTTCTAAACAAATGTAAGGTTTGAGTCATAGTTTGGGTTGTTGGTAAACCCTGTTTCCCACCAGACTGTTCAGGAACAAGGTGAAGGTTTGGTGCAGAACTCCACAGAGAAGGTTCTGTGAACAGAGCAGAGCAGAGCTATTTTAGACAGAAGAGTGATGAGTCTGTTTTTGTGGGGGTAGAAGAACCCAGAGGTCCTAGAAAGGCATTCTGACGGAGATGTGGCAGGCCACCTGCTTGTCCTGGCTCTCCCCACTGTCCTTCCTCTCTTGGTTCCAGTCCTTGAGACCCTCTGGCAAGGACGTGTCCTCGTCCTCGCCTCCGGTTCCCTCCACAAACTCTTCATACGTTGACTTCTCTGCAAAAGGACGTTTTCCCAGCAGCTCCACCATGTCACCCTTATCCAGAATTTCTTTCTCCAGTAGCCGGAGCGCCACCTGGACAATACCACGAGAACATACAAAAAAACATGCGTTTTCTACTCTTGATGACCTAGAAACCTGATTAGGAATGAAGGTTCTACAGTTTGTAGAGCTCTTGGCAAAGAAATGTTCAGGAACTCAGTGTTTATTGTTTGCAGTTCTAATTGCTAAAATATTTCTAATGGGAATATTATGAAGAACAATCTTTAAGCATGTAGACATTTATTATTTTATGAGACGTAAATGACCTAAAACTTTGCCGTACAGACTAAGAACTTTAGCTTGTCTATCAGAAAGTTAGTCATGTGGAAAACTTGGTACCCAGTCTTTAAATTCTATGTTTTTTTGGTGTACACATAACAAAAATAATCTGATCATAGCAGGTCTTATTATGAGGCAAATATAACTTCAGACAAACAACAACATTTAACAATAATGAAGGCAAAGAAAAAAAACAAAAACGTGGGCAATAATTTGTAGATCCACCTTCAGCAGCAATAACTAAATCATAACAAAACATGAAATTAAAAGAGGGGGGACTAACTGTTGCAAAAGTGTATGAACCCTGCCATAATTCTGTGCAGCTTTATCTGAAACCTGTTCTATATGGAACATGTAAAGGTTTCGTGAGATGATTTAGATTGCTGGTACCTTCTCGACCTCTGCCTTCTTCTCACTCAGCAGTTGGTGGGTTCTCTTGTAGGCCTCGCTGATGAGGGTTCTGACCTCGGTGTCGATGAGACGAGCAGTGGCTTCGCTGTACGGTTTTTCCAGAACCATCTCACCCTGCCGGGGCAAGTCGAAGGAAACCTGCCCTACCTTGGCATTCATCCCAAACTGAACGATCTGCAGCAGAACACAAAGACCAGGGGGTCGGACTTTGGGGCCACCACATAGACTCTGGGTAAGTCTCCATCTGAATTTATTTCACATTTAACTCCCAAGCAGAACTGGAAGTCAACCAGCACATAATATATGTTGCCCATTGAAAACTACGGCTTTCCATTAAAAGTTGTAATCCTTATTAATAGTCTGTGATTAATAAGGATTACAACTTTTAATGGACAGTCGGTGTTCAGTCATAAAAAAATCCGTAACAGAATGTGAAACAACAAAAAAGACCTTCTGGTTATCATTATACCCTTTTAAATTATTTTCCTTTTCGGAATCAAAATGAGGAATTTGTAAGAATATTTCCTACACATAACATATATAGCCTATATAAGACAGGAATTTCACTGGTTTGGCATTACAGAAGCAACTCCAAACTAAATTCAGGAATCCTATATTATGTTCATCTAAACATTAAAACCAATACAGTCTCTCAAAAAAAAACTGCCGTAAAAGTCCTTGACATTGTTGTAGACAAATATAACTTACTGAATTGTAATAATTTCGTCAATTTTAAAAACGCTTGGCTCATATGTAAGGTTTACCTAGGTCTTGCCCCTTCTCCTTTGAAGGATTTCATTAAGTTAAAAACTGTCAGTGGGATCGGCCTCAGGGCCACAGAACGAGGAGACTATGAGGTCCCATGTAGAAGCACGACTTTTAACAGAAGGCTTTTCCAATATTTAGTCCCTTTGAGAGCATAGTTGTCCACCGATCCTAGAGTTGCTGGTTAGATCCCGGGCTCCTGCGGTCGCATGTTGAAGTGTCTTTGAGCGAGACACTGAAACTCCACTTAGCTGCTCCCAGTGAGTGTTGGCCAGCTGCATGGCAGCCACATTGGTGCGTGTGTGTGTGTGACTATACGAACGGAAAGCAGGGTGAAGCGCTTTGAGTACCAACAAGCAGAAAGGAGCTACATAAGAGCAGGCCATTTGCCATTTACCTTTCACTTGCAATAAGAGAGACACCTTAAGTAATGGATGAAAACAAACCAAGTTTGTAATCACTTTTAATCTGAATTTTCTGATTTGTTTAATATGTGCTTTGTGTTTTTTGTGGGTTTGTATTCTGTGTGTTTCATTGTCTTATTGCTTCTTACCTCCCTAGGGACTGTGGATGGAAACTAGCAGTTATTGCCGTAAGCCCTATTAAAAAAAATCTTATGTTTAAATTCTAAGCACTAAGCCACCGGCTCCTTTACTATGAAAATCTCCTTTGGTTAATGAAAAAAAAAGCCTGTACCTACTAAAAAGTGTTCTGTTCTCACACTGCAGCACTTCATTAGAGTCTGCGTAACTGCGGGCTGTCAACAGTTTCCGCATGTTGACAATTCATCGGTTGTGTAAAAGTGAAACAAGAACAGCCACAGGCTACAGATTAAGTTAGGAAGCTTGTGTAGAATTTTTTTAAATGTGACATTTGGACAAAACATAAGAAGCATTTTATCTGTAATATCTTTTTCCTGCATCAGTTTGCAACTCGGTTTATACCATGGTTACGAATCAGTTAGGACAGGATTTGCACGTTAGCAAGTTTCTGTAGTTTCCAGGGTCTTCCAATGTCTTCTGTGGATCCCATGGAAAAACTGCTGACCACACCGGCCATTCAAATTGATACTACTTGGGGTTCAGTATCATGTGTTTTAGGGCACAATATTTTCTGCAATGTGTTTTGCTTCTGGACACATTTGACATGCAACAAAACATGATGTTCGAATATCAAAGAACAGAACAAATCCTCTATGAACTCTGACCTGTGCATAGGCACTCTGGGTGACCTTCCGGAGGTCATCCTGAGCTCCAGTGGTGATCCGTCCAAAGAAGATCTCTTCAGAAACTCGTCCTCCCAGAGTCATACACATGCGATCCAGCAGCTGCTCTTTGGTGTACAGGTACTGCTCCTTGGGCAGGTACTGGGCGTAACCCAGACCCTTCCCCCTGGGGATAATAGACACCTGCAAAGACAACATCAATTACTGCAGAACCAACGTATTTGTAGCCAACAGTGTTGGGTGTACTTTTTTGGACCCAACGAGTCATCTAACACATTAGGTCTGCAATTTAAGCACTCAATTGTTTAGTTAAATTTTGAAATATGTAATCATTATGTATAAACCACAATTTCTGTACTTTTTTGTCACGTAATTGTAATTGACTTTTGAGAGGACCACTACAATAAAAGCACATAACTGATATGTCCAAAGTGAAACTGAACAATTAGAGTAAAAATAGGAACAACTACTGAATTAGTGAAGACACTGTAGAACCACCGTTTCCTCAGCTGAACGCTCACCTTCAGCAGCGGATCGGCGTGCTCCAGGAACCATCCGGCAACAGCGTGACCAGCTTCATGGTACGCCACTGTCTTCTTCTCCTCTGGCTGCAGGACCTGAGTCTTCTTCTCCAGACCTCAAACCAGAACAGGACATACATTATATTTTTTTGTAAAGCTCTAAACAAGTTCTGAATGAAAATGATTTATAATAATTATTTGCTAAATGCCAGAATAATTGTAAATTTTTTGCATTATTTTCACAAGTTTACATACACTACGATCACTATGCCTTTAAACAATTTGGGGAAGCCCAGATGATGACGTCATGGGTTTAGTAGCTTCTGACAGGTTAATGACAACATTTGAATTAAGTGGAGCTACACCTGTAGATGTATTTTTAAGGCACACCTCAAATGCACTGCTTCGTTCTGTGACGTCATGGGGAAACCAAAAGAAATCAGCCAAGATATCAAGAAGAGAATTGTGGACCTCCACATGTCTGGTTCAACCTTGGGTATGATTTCCAGGCTCAAACTAATTTAAACTATTATATGCAATTAGAAACACCATGGGAATGTAAATGCCCGCTTAAATAGCGTTTTCAATATTGCTTCTAATTCACCCATTCACACACTGATGCCAATAGCTCCTATGCAACGCGCTCACGTGAGCCACCAGGAGCAACTCAGGGTTCAGTGTCTTGCCCAAAGACACTTCGACATGTAACGAGGAAGGACCAGGGATCGAACCACTCATACTGTTCAGGTAGGTTCTGTGTCACAGAGATGAACATGCTTTGGTGTAAAATGTGTGTATATTCCCCAGAAAAAAACCAAAGCACTTTGTGAAGATGCAGGACAAAGCTGATAAGAGAGGCTCATTATCCAGAGTGAAACCAGTCCTGTGCTGACATGGGCTGAAAGGCCACTTAGCGAGGAAGAAGCCGTTACTCCAAAAGCAACATAAAAAGCCAGATTGAAGACACGTGCTACGGTCTGATGAAACTAAAACTGAACCGGCCATCATCGTTACATTTAAAAGGAAAAAGGGGGAAGTTCATTAGCCTGAGCACACCGTCCTAACTGTGAGGTATAGGGATGTCAGCATCATGTCGTGGGGGTGTTTGCTGCTGGAGGGACTGCTGCACTTCACAAAACAGATAGCATTACGAAGAAAGAACATTATGTAGAAATATTGAAGCAACATCTCATGGCATCAGCCAGGAAGTTAAAACGTTCTTCCAAATCGACAATGACCCTAAACACACTGTCAAATTAGTGGCATAAGAACCGCAAAGTCAATGTTTTAGAGTGGCCATCAAAGCCGTGATGTCAAACCTGTAGAAAATGTGTGATCGGAGCTGAAAAGACGTGTACACGCAAGGCGGCCTACCAAGCTGACTCAGTTACACCAATCAGGAGAAATGGGCCAAAATTCCAACTAAAAAGCTGAGTTTGAAGGCGATGCTATCGAGTACTAAGTAAATGTGTGTAATCTGCCGAAGTAATGAAAATTCTTTCTCTTATTGTTCTGGCATTTAGCAAATAGAATAAATTTTCGTTATTTAAACTGACCTAAAACGGGAAGTTTAGTCTGATTCACATCTCCATCATGTTCTCCTCGAGTATGCCTTGTTTACAGTGTCATGAGCACTGCGAACTGTGTTTAGGCAGGACTAATGGGAGCTGTGGTGTCGTAGTGTCACATTACGAATATTTCTAAAGGGTTTTGAGACTACAATTTTAAAAATATTACCTGCCGATGCTTAAATTTATCCACGTTTGGTGGGTTGGCAAGTAGTATGTTAAGTCCTGGTTATAACCTCAGCCTCAGACTTGACTCACCCCAAACTCAGCCTCACCTCCAATGACCCTCTCGATGGCCTGTTCAAAGTGTTTCTGGTTGATGGCATCAGAGAGGTGGCGTGCTGCGATCAGAGCTGCCTCATTACAAACGTTAGCAATGTCTGCGCCTAAAAGACAACAAGCAGGGAGAAGTAATCCATAATTGGCGGTTTTTGAAGCAAAATAAGAAACAAATTACAAAAAAAAAAAAAAAAAAAAACGTACCAGAGAAGCCAGGTGTAAGGGCAGCCATCTTCTTGGCCAGAGAGTCCTTGTTCATGCTAGTCTCAAGCTTCAGAGGACGAAGGTGAACTTTAAAGATGGAGGCTCGCCCTTTAATGTCTGGAGGCCCTAGGATGCCAGAATGTAGACTGATGAACAACATGTTATGTAAGCGGTCGTGTCTGTGTTTTTACATTTTCAGCTGATCGTAAGTAGCTGAGATAAGACTGAGACATGACATGCCTACAATTCCAACGCGCTATATAGATAGATAGATAAAGTGAGAGAGACACCTGTAAGCCTGCAGAGTTCGGTAGCTCATTCCACCATCGTGGAACCACTGAGCTGACGAGCTTTGCTTTGTATTTCTGCTCTTTCTCAGGAAACAGAAACACTTATTTGAAAACACTTTGCTTTGATGTTTTTCTCCTTATCTTGGATTTTTCCTGCCGTGTACCTTGGTAGTCGCTAAAATCTTCTGACCAATTACTAAATGTAAATGTAGACTGGATAAGGGAGTTCAGGTAAGAAGGTGCTGCTGAGCTGATAATTCTACAGGTGAGAGTTAGAGCTTTGAACCTGATGTAGGATCTGGTATTGTCCAAAAGAGACTAGTTAAATAGTTCTGAGGCCTTTTATTGAAAAAATTAAAAGCTTTTGAAGATGTTTTAGCATGAGCAAAAACTTTCTATCATCTTAAGGAACAACAGTGCCACATCAATGAGAGAATACTAACGTGGTTTTAAAAGTTGGGTCCTCATTGAGATAAACCCGATATATTACACCATCAATTTTTCCTCACATAACAATACTTATTTTGCTTCAGAATTTTTTTGATTTGGGAAAAATACTTCACATTCTCAAACTCTGTTTTACTGAGGAGTAATTGACAAAATATTTGTTAACTCCAATTAGACAAGTGAATCTAATTTAATAAAAAAGTGACTCCTGACTTCAATGTGAAAATAAATAATTGAAGCCGTGACGATGTTAGTTGAACTCTTGAAGAAACAGAACAAAAATAAAACTTCTCATTGCTCACCAATGTAAATCTGTCTGTCGAAGCGTCCGGGCCTCATAAGAGCCGGATCCAGGATGTCCGGTCTGTTGGTTCCGGCCAGAACAACAACATTGGTTGCTGTGTTGAAGCCTAAACAAACAGACCAGAGTGAGACCTTTTCACTTAGTCAGCAGCCGAAAATGTTTCAAACCTGAACCTGTTCGACTTAAAGGCCCGAGAAGGGATGAAACTATACCCTCCACCTCAAAGTAAAACACCCGACAAGTACATGGACACCCACCATCCATCTCCACCAGCAGCTGGTTCAGCGTGTTCTCCTGCTCACTCTGCCCTCCGAAGTTCCCTCGTCCTCGCTTTCGTCCCACAGCATCAATCTCGTCAATAAAGAGGATGCAGGGAGCATTTTTTCTTGCCATGACAAACAGATCCCTCACCTGCACAGGAAGGGACAGCACATTGTCAACTTTGTGACACACAGCTGCATATGATAGTGACAGATGAAGGTAGAGATAAAAGGTCACATGAGTTTCAGCTAGTCTACCGTCCATCTGCGTCGTTGGTTTAGTTCACACAAGTAAAAAGACATAAGAGTGAGATTAAAAGCACAAAGCACAACATCGCCAATTAAGAGAACTCAAGGTAAAACTAGTAACAACTTGATGAACAAACCGTTCCTCACCCTGGCAGGGCCAACGCCAACAAACATCTCCAGGAACTCTGAGCCGTTGACGGTGATGAACGGTACATTGGCTTCTCCGGCCGTCGCTTTAGCTAGAAGAGTTTTTCCTGTTCCTGGAGGACCCGTCAGGATGGCCCCCTGTTCACAGAATAAACTCCTATTACTGGAAAAAACACCGGGATGATCACAGCTGGCTTACTATCGTTGTTTCACTGACTCATTTTGTCCCTGCTCTGACCTCTGAGATCAGTGGGTTCTTGATCCATGTCTTGGAGATGTGGGTACAGACCGGACTTTGAGGTTTCCTGAGACTTAAAGCCATGCACCCCTATGTTCTGAACTTGTGTAAATGTTTGCCATTTACATTAGCAGAGGTGTAAAGTACGCTATTACTCAAGTAAGAGTACTGTTATTGTGGTGACATTAAACTTTGTTACAGCTGCTCTCTGCTCAAAAAGAAGCAAAATCAAAGGTTACACTGAACAAACGTTATTCTGATGAATAGGACAGGAAACCCATGATGAGTTTTAGTCCAGTTTTAGTCCAGTTTCACTTCTGGTTCGGTTATTATTTTTATACAGTATAAGAGAGAAGGGAGTGATGCTCTAACAAAAACCATGAAGAAAAATAAACTACATACAAGTAAATATAACAAATAGAAAAACAGGTATTATAAGTGTCACACTGAATGTTTAGCTTGTCAAAGTGTACCTTCGATAAAAAAAGACTAGAATAACACATTAAAACATGGAATAAATGCTGCGTACATATTCTTGGCACAAGAGGAAATAAACATTATGAATCCATGCCATATGCAGAGGAGAAATATTGGCAAAACTACATAATAATTCACCCACTTCAAACTTAACAATTAAATGGGATAACAAAAAATGAGGTCCAATTTCTTTCACGTCTGACATAAAAACGTAGCATTAACTGAGCCAGAATGGTGACGTGTCATGTATCAAACCATACGGTTCTACCCTCCAATTGGTGACCCTGTGCCTATACCTAAAGTTTAGTTGCCTGTCCTTAGCTCCTCGCCCACCCAGCTTGAAATTTCTTGGGAGTCTTACCTAAACAGCCATGACCTCGCCATAAGAACTGATGGTCCTGCCTTGTTGGTCCCTTAAATCTCATTCACCGTCATTCAGTCATCTTGTTCTTAATTTGGGAATTTGACCCTATTCTCGCTGAGGATCTTCCTCCACCACGACTCACCTTAGGGATCTTGGCTCCGAGGTCCTGGTACTGTTTGGGGTTCTTCAGGAAGTTGACGAATTCCATTATCTCCAGTTTAGCCTCCTCGCAGCCTGCCACATCTTTAAATTTCACGTCAATCTCGTCTTTCAGGATCTTTGCCGTTGTCTCGCTGACACTAAACAATCCCCCCATCCCTCGGCCAGGACGTCCTGCTCCTGCCGGACCTCGCCGAAGCATGAACAGCAGGAAGCCAATGATGAGCACGGTCGGAAGCATGCTCAGTAGGAAAGTGCTGCAGAGAACAGCAGAACAGTTAGAACCATGAGCTCTGACAGACCTGACTCTGACTATCTGATGGATCCTCACCCGTCACTTTCAGTGGAATAAACCACCGGCAAGCGGTTTTCCCCCTCGATGCCAAGTTCATACTGGGCTGTCTCCAGATTCCTCTCGAACGTGTCCACACTGCCAATGTTGAACCACACATACTGCTGTTGAACACACAGACACAAGATAAAGACACAAAATTCCTGTTTTACTTCATGTTTACTACGAAAAACCTGATACTCATGTGGGTTGATGACAAGATCTAGTGTAAAAAGATGTTCAACTTGGTTTGTCTTCAAACAGGTTCTGCCTTTACGATAACAGCCTGAACAACCAACCAGTGGTTTAGAGAATCACAGCATGCAACAACAGACGCAGCAGCTGGGACACCTTATAATGTCCCCACATTTTAAACTCTCCCTCTTTCTCTGTCTCTGTCTCTCTTTTCCTTTGAGCTGGTCCTTTTCAGGGGCTGCCACAGAGAATCATCTGCCTACATCTAATCCTGTCCTCTTCATCCTTTTCCTTCACACCAACTGCCTTCATGTCCTCTCTGGCTGAATCCATAAATCTCCTCATTGGATTCCTCTAGATCAGGGGTGTCCAAACTTTTTGCAAAGGGGGCCAGTTTTGATGGGGTAAAATGTGGGGGGGGCCGACCTTGGCTGACGTTCACATATATTTAAACACACACACACACACACACACACACACACACACACATATATATTTAAAGAAATTTTAGCAAGCCATTCGGTGTTTCACATTTGCCTTGTTTTAATAATCTTAAGCATGTCTTTTGGTTCATTTGAACATGCGTATCACATGTAATTGAATATTCACTTAACTTTTTTTCCCCAAACAGAAGTAATTGTACTGTTGAGTGCAAATTACATTTGAAACCTGAAAGATATCACCATGGCTGTTCAATGTTCACAGAACTTTTGAATAAACTAACAGAGAAATTAGCAAACAATAGACATATCCACGATTAATTGAACTTTTAAAAGTTTATTCTGGAGTGAAAACTGACAAATTGTCTGAATTTATGACGATTTTTGATCTTAACAAAAATGAATTCAGAGACTTATTGTAAATGACAAATGACTTGTCTGCATTAATGAGATCTGGACTGCAGCACAAAGGCCAGGTCTTGCTCAAAGGCAGCGGTGTTGATGCGCAAGGTTTCTCGCAGCTGAGAGTCCGTCAGCCGTGTCCTCACACGGCTCTTATTTAAGTTCAGAATGTCTTCTCACACAAATACGTCGACCCAAACAAGCTCAGCATTTTCTTAGAAAACGCTTGAATCTCTCGAAACCTCCTCATCTAGCTGTCGGTAAAAGTTGGCGAGAGAAAGCTACTGGTGCCGACTGCGGCTCTCGGCGTCACACTGCAGCTCAATGGGCTCCAGCTGCAAATGGTCTGGAACATCATCAGTGTCCACGGAAAAACTCGAGGAAAAAACAGCGATATCCTTCTCGATAGCTGCAAAATCCGAAAGCGTTGTCCAAACTCTTCAGCCAGAGATGAAATATCTGATGCGCAACTCCTCATTTGCGCACTGACACTGCCGAGGGCCGGATGAAATTTGACCACGGGCCGCATTTGGCCCCCGGGCTGGACTTTGGACATCCCTGCTTTAGAGCTACCGCCAGGCACCTCCACCCTCACGTATATTCACAATTTCTCCTCTGAACATGTCCAAATCACATCAACCTGGCCTCTCCGACTTTATCTCCAAAACATCTAACTTAAGTTGTTTCTCCGGTGTCCTCGTTCCTGATCCTAGCTATCCCCGTAACTCCCAAAGAGAACCTCAACATCTTAAGCTCTGCCTCTAAGCAACAACAACACTGGTCTCACCACCCTCTTGAACATCTTTCCACATATATTAAACTGCTACATCAAATACAACCACTGACACATGATAAGAGCAGTGAACCAAAATAAAAGAATAAAATGAACAGAGAATTTCTTGCTCACCCCGTCCATCGGCGTCTTCCCCGGGGAGAAAACCACTTTGACGTAACGCTTGTTGACGACTTCTAGGCGGTCAACCTGGTGAGAAAAATGGATTTCCTGAATTGATCAGTAAAAACACAAAGGCAAAGAAAAGATGTTAAGCCTAGGTACATAAACCTACGTTTATGAAGTTTAGTGTCAAAATCTATATTTTTACAACCCACTGGCCTGTGATTAACTTTTATTCTCAGGTACAGCATGTGTGCTGTGTCTCTCTCTGCCATGGCCCATGTGTGAATGAACTTGTGAGGAAAGTTAACATAAAAAGACAAAAAAAGACTTATGTTATAGATTAATGAAGGCAACAACATTATGTATTACATATGTCGGATAATGGGCTTAAGTGAGAGAAAGTTGTAATTCGTCCTTTGTGTTGTGAGTTTTCAAAAAAACAAGTTTAAAAAAACTCAACAGAGGCTCAAGTTTTACAGGACCTGTCCTCACCACGCCTTTGGATAGATAGTTGTTGACAAAGTCCTTCCAGGTGACCTCTCGTCCTCCATCCCTAAAGAAGAAATAATAAGTGACAGTGGTCCAGAACGCCGCCCCGCTCAGGAAGTACATCCGAAACTCTTTGTCATCCCAGGGAATGTCCCCCTGAAACAATACCACCTGAGGTCAGAACCACACAGCTGTCAGACCAGATGAACATTTCTCAGACTCCTCCCCCAACACTGACCTTCTGCAGTCGGCTGTACCAGTGTGAGTCCTCCTTACGACCTCCTCTTTTTCCTCCACCTCCCCCTGCTGCCCCCCCACCTCCTCCTGGCCTTCCAGTGGCTTTCTGACCATTCACAGGTTTAGCTTCTGGGAAACAAACATCACCAACAGTAAAATCAGATGAAACTGGACTTGCGTCAAACAATAGCAGGGTCCAAAGAACATAATCAGAACCAAAACTGCTCTGATGAAATGTCAAGGATTAGATTTTCAGTTATTTATTGTGTAAAACAAGTTGGCATCTGAACTCACAAATGTTTAAATCAGAACAAAATAGTGTGAAAACTAATGTTGGATTTTAAGTTCATTTTCTGCATAATATCAGGTTTATATTTTTTGACATGAACAAAAAATGGAGATTTTCCTATTACAAGTCCTTAATGCAGTACTTGCTCTGCCTTTGTTTATCTCTTTAAAGCGCCTCCTGTGGACAGAGAAAAGACAGTCCCACATTTTTTAACTCTGCTTGAGTTGAAATACAACTACTGTTAAGAAACACGTCCAACTACATTTAACCAAATGTGTTACACTTACAGAGTGAAAATATTACGATCAGATGTTTTTAAAAAATGTCAAAAATTTGCACTTATAAGCCAAATGTGCAGACAAAATGTGGTGACATTTCAAATATGCCAAAGCAAAAAAGAGAAACTACAACAAAAAACACCCCTTCGCTAAACGTAGTTCATTCTGCAGCACATTAAGTAGTGAGCAGCTGTTGAATAATCACACATCACAGGAATGAGTCGTGTAGCCACAAATATACACAACATTGTTCCATCATATTAAATTCACTGATATTTTGCAGCCAGAACCAACCAACATTTTCCCGAACAATAAGAAATGTGTAGAATAACGATCCAACAGCACGAATCCCTGACGACAAAAAATGAATCAGTAGGTGATTCTACCTTTAGCTGCAGATTCAGATTCTGTGTTTTTTGGAGTTTTCTGAGCATCTGGAAAATATTTCTCAAAACCTGGAATGAGAGATAAAGAGAGAAAAAAAATTATTATATTAACTCTAATGTTTGATTTATTTACCCGCTACGCTGTACTACGGTGCTGTTTGTCAAAAGAGGATCAACTAAAACAGACTAATGTGCTGATATCAATCTCATATCATCCTGCTAAATATCATCAATTCACAATCATTTATATAATGTACAACTACTGCATTCATATATAACATAATGTAATCTATAACTACTACAATGTACTAAAGTCTGGTAATTTGTGGCTTTTTTTAACACTATCCGTCATCAATTAACTGTTGGACTGCTGCCAAAACCTCACAAACAAGTAGTATTTCTGAATCTAGATCCTTTCAGAAACCCTATTCGATACAAGTAGCTGTTGGAAAATAAGATGCCAAAGTCAGGAGGCTGCTAATGTGTAAACAAGAATTTTCAATTCAGTTTTAAGAAATATAAGGACATTTACAGAAAGACAACAAATCCCCTTTGAGCAGCTATGGGAAACAGTGGAGAGGAAAAACTCCCTTTCCACCAGAACCAGGCTCAGGGTGGGCGGCCATCTGCCTTGACCAGTTGGGGTGATTAGAAAGTGGAGAGACAAAAGAAAAGAGCAACAACAAAACATTGGGCAGGTTGGTAGGACCAGCAGCTGAGCACTGGAAGACACACAGCTCCAAAGCCGGGGACACCTGAAGACAGGGACGGAGACAGGGAGACAGAAAGGGAGACGCACGACTATGGGAGAAAAAAAAAATACAAAGTTGATGTCCTACAGTGGTGACATATAAATGTGGGCTGAGAAGAGGAAAGTGTCTCAGTCCATCAGGGGTTGGTCCCCCAGCAGTCTGAGCCTATAGCAGCAGGACTAGAACTAATTATAAGGTTTTGAGCCTAGTCGTAAAAGTAGAGAGGCTGTCTGCTTCACGAATCTGGACTGGGAGCTGGTTCCACAGGAAAGGACCTTGACAGCTAAAGGCTCTGCCTCCCATTCTATTTTTGGAAATTCTGGGAACCATAAGTTGTAATTTTGGAACCGAAGTTGTCTATTGGGATGATATGGTACGAGGAGATCTTTGAGGTAGGATGGAGCTTTATAGGTAAGAAGCACGGTTTTAAATTCTATTCTACAAATGCCTGGACCATTTTTCAGCATCGCTATGAGACAAGATGCTCCTAATTTTGTCAATGTTCCGTAGATGGAAGAAGGCTGTTCTAGAGATTTGTTTTATGTGTGAGGTAAATGACAAATCCCGGTCAAAAATGACTCCGAGATTCCTTTCAGTACTACTGGGGGCCAGAGTTATGTCATCTAAAGTAATGATATGGTTGGAAAAGATGTTTCTGAGACTTTTAGGCCCAAACACAATAACTTCAGTTTTATCTGAGTTTAGAAGAAGGAAATTATACGTCATCCAGCCCCTTATGTATTTAAAATTTTAAATTAGTTTGATTAGGAACAAACGGTAGGAAATCTGAATGTTATCCAAACACATTGGACCTCCAAAGCCTAATTCATGTGACTTGTGTGATCCCTTTGTGCTCTGCTTGGGCTCAGTTCAGGGTACTGTGCCCTGGCCCACCTCTTCAAGCGGGCAGGTTCAGTGCCGTATGGTAAAGCGTGCTTGAGCACATAACGGTTACAAGGCAACCAAGCCCAGTACTACCTTTATTTAAAATAATAATCATCCAACATACAGAGAACCAGGTCCTCCTCTGACACTTTTCGTACCTTTCGGTGGTTTGGAGTTCAGTCTCCTGCTGGCACCCAGCAGCTCACTGAGCATGCTCCGCCCTCTCTGTACCTGTCCTACAGGGGCTGATGAACACCTGGTCACCTAAGCAACACACAGACAGCATGACTACCATCCGACAACACCAGTAACACTGTGCAAACAAAGACACATACACAGTAAACTGGCAACCCCATAACAGAGGGGATAAGGGCACAGTTCTTCAGTTCCAAGGTGACTGGACCGAGTCTCTACGAACCACCGCATGTCCGCAGCGCTGCTGAACCTACTGCTAATGTGCCAAACAAAGTCAATTGTGACTCTGCTCAAGCGGCACAAATGGGGCCTGATGGGCAAGAGAGACATGCTGTCTTTAACAGTTTATCAGGTGTAATTGTTCTTCCATGGATAAGAATGCAGCTGATCATCTAAATGGGGTGGGGTCCTCAGACAGTGTGTACGGGGTTGGGTCCGGTACCGAGCTTTGCAAGCGCGAGTTTGCAAAACTGGACAGGTGCAGATTCTGCTTTGTGATCTGCGGATTATGATCAATGGCTCAAACGGATCAGCTGTGTTTTTGAACACTGATGTCGGTTTCTGTACCTGGCTGGAAGCGGGTTTGCATTTACTACTACGTGTTAGGACCTGAGTACATTCAAGACTTTTACTCGGCTAACTTACGTGTAACTGATAAGTAACGTCGCTGCTGTCACCGGGTGTTTTACGAAGGTTATCGGTCAATGACAGGAGCCCGGAAACAGCGGCATAGGTGAATTTACCTGCCGGAACACAGTGAACAAACACCTGACGGTGACCCCGGGATGCCGCTTACCTTCTGGGTCAGTGTTAACCTGTCACCCGCATAGCAGGGTCCCTGCTCCCGCGTGTTTTGCCCACAGGCCCCGCTAGCATGTTAGCATGTTTCCCACCTACCAGCCAGGCCGGAGCGTTGCAGGGCAGTAACAGTCGAAATACGTTCCTGCAGCCGGCTAACAGCCGTAGGTAGCTATGAGCCATTATCCGGCGGTTCACACAGACACAAACAAGCAGAAAAACAACAGAAGTAGATTTTAAACACAACGCAAATACAATGTTTGTGTTCTGTAATCACGCCACTCCGCCATCTTGGTCGAAGACGCTTCTTCGTTGAGGTTTATCGGTTTGTGGAGGAGACAGCGCCAGCTGCTGGTGATGGGCGGAAACGACACGGCGCGTCGAGCGCTTCCAAACGTTCACACATCCATCTGAGAGCCGGCTCTGTCCTGGGCTGCACGCTGGACTCCACCGAGGAGGATGTTGGCCAAACTAGCATCCATCCTGGATAACACCTCCCACTCCCTGCTCCACACCGTGGAGGCTCTGAGCAGCTCCTTCAGCTGAGACTGTTACAGCCCCGGTGCAGGAAGGAGCTACCGTCGCTCATTCGTCCCCACAGACGTAACAGTGTTCGACGCATCACTGCAGTGTCACCCGATGTGCAGTTACAGTGTATTTATTATTGTTGTGCAATAGTCAGAAGATGTGCAATGTTAACCCGTTATCTTTCTCCATTGTTACATATGTACTTATGCAGAATAAGACATTATTTTCCTCTATTTCTTTAATACTTTGTTTGCACAGTTAATACCGTTGTTCTTTTTAGCCTTTTTTTGTTCCTGTTGCTGCTGTAACACAAGAATTTCCCAACTGTGGGATCAATAAAGTTTTATCTGATCTTAATAACTATATAATATGTTTTAAGTATAATTGTAAAGTAAGGCAATGTAGAAATGCATGTGGATGGTATTGTACTTGGACATTTGTGCGTAGGAGGCAGTTAGACAGTATTGAAGTTTGTAGATGATGTGATAATCTGGATAATATAAATTTACATTTGTAATAATGATAGTAATAATACTACAAATTCTCTGTCTTCTCGTCTTCACTCTCCACCACTGTAAAACTTATTCGAATAAGTAAATACATGGTCAAGCGTCTGAAGATGACCGTGATCCGAGCCGCCAGGTGTCGCTGTGGTGGAGCCTCTCTCTTCCAGGTGCATGCCGGGTAGACCATAATGGCGTCTGCGGGCTCTGTGGAGGAATGAAGCGGCTGACCGCTGACTCCTTCCCCGGTGAACCTGCACTATCCTCGGCCTCAGGTGTTTCAGCCGAGCGGAGCAGCCGGTCTTACTGAGCTATGAGGTAAACAATCTGCCACTGTCAGGCACACACGAACTGGGTAGCCTGGCTTTTATCCCGGATAATGAGCAGGTTGTCCGGCAGCGCACCCGGGAGAAGGACAGACCGATGCTAACAGATCCGCAGGTGACAGTTTGGCCCACTGTGTGTTTGGTGAAACGGGGGTCAGCGTGAAGCCGGGCGGTTCCTGTCGTGTTACCGTTTGAAGGAACCCACTGACATTCTCCTGTTGGCCTGTTAGCCGGGCTGCTAACAGTCAGCCGCCGGCTAGCATTAGCATCCCTCATACGTGGTTAGCACGAAATACTGTGCGACAGCGTCATTGGAAACACGACGTCATCGTGTCTCTATGACGTAAGCAGTGTCGTACCGTGAGCGCTCTACTGGCAGAGGGTGCTGCGGGTATGTGGCTAGATGCTAACGTTGGCCCGCTGGGCCTGCTGGGTGGAGGGTGTCTGAGATCAGCTGACAGGTGTGGGGGGTGTCAAGTTTATTGACTCAGAAAATCATCCCCAGTCTGTTAAAATCTCGGGTTTGCTGTGACCGAACTAAAGGGTCCGTTACTGGTTTTCTCCTCGAGCTTTCAGCCAATCACAAGTTTTATAGGGTGTAAAGTTTTAAAAACGTGACGTATCTGTTTGTCCATGATTTGATTCCCAAGTTTTTATATCTGCAGCCTCCGGCTAATCGCTGATGCCTGTATTGCTGTCTTTTCTTTGGGCTTCGTGTGTAAAGGCTGTGACCCACCAAGCTGCTGCTCTCTCTTTGTAGCTCTGCGGTTGCCTTCAACAAGTGGCACTCGCCGTAAAGATGGGAGCCGACGAGCATGTAGGAACGCACATTGTTTGCTTGCTGAAAAGGAAGAGAGAGAGGAAGAAAGCAGAGATATAAACTGTCAACAAACCAGTGTCCGCTCACCATTTTCAAACCACTCTGGCTCGCCACAGTTGGTTTATAACGGCTTCTAACGTGCACCAATTTGATAACTGAATAGCCAGTCAGCATGGTGGGCTGACGGCACTTCGACATGTCGACTCAGATATGTTGTAGATACTCCCGACACTCATACCATGAGCTTGGTGTGTTACTGCCAGAGCACAATATTGAGGGGTTAGCGCAAGAAAACATGACTTTGGCAGTAGCACAGTAAACTTTGTCATAGTAGTGTCACAGATATTTTAAACAAACTCAGTGAAGTCATCGAGGGGTGGATGTAAATAGTAGCACTTTTTGAAACATTTACATGCAGTCATTTGTCAGACACTTTTATCCAAAGCGACCTACAAGTGAGGTACAAAGCAAGCAAAAAGTCTAAGTCAAGGAGAAAAACATCAAAGCAACGGCTATCAAAGAAGGGTTTCTGTTTCATGACATGCAAGTATAAGAAAGAGCAGAATGGTTCTTTTTTTTTTAAGTGCAAAGGAAGGGCATTAAAAATGAGGCGTGCTGCCGTCTTATGGATCATCTTGCAGGGGTGTGGTCATGCATGCAGGTAACCCCATTAACAGTGTGTTGCAGTAATTGAGACGAGATATGATCACTGCCTGCACAATGACTTGGGTCGGGTATTCTAACAGGTAGGGTCTGATCTTTCTGATGTTGTGGAGGGCAAGTCTACGTGACCCAGAGACTGAGGCAATGTGTTCCTTGAAGCTCAGTTGGTCATCGATGTTAACCGCCCCATTATAAACGCTTAGTACTTTGAATATTCTCCCCCAAGATTGTTGTTTTGATTAAACCATGTGTGCAGACTGTTAACCTCTCCACCCCTCTCCACAGGTGGAGTGTCTTCTTGCCCCCAAGCGTCCAGGCTGTTGGACTATGCTGTATTTGTCCACTGGGTGGAGCTTCCTGAGCCGAGCCCCCCGCCCATCTGTCGCCATGTATGCCACCCGACTCTACGGCACAGCTGGGGGAGGGGCAGGAGGAGGAGGAGGAGGAGTTAAACAGGCCCGAAGGGCGGGGTTAGCGGTGCTTGAAGCGCCCCATCTCCCTCACCACCCCCACCAAGCTCCGCCTCCTCACCCCTACCCAATGTACCAAGGTCGCCCTGATGCTCCCCGAGGACCTCACTTCCACCACCACTACCACCCCCATCCTCACCCCCACTCGCAGCCTACACACCTGGGTCCACCCCCCCTGCCTCCCCACTACCAGCACCACTTCCATACATATACAGCAGGGACTGTGGCTGGAGGTGGAGGCGGTAGCAGGAAAAAGACTTGGAACTTCATCCACGAGAAGATGAGCTATGACACGTTCTTTACCATGAAGCGTCTGATCGAGCGCTCGCGGCAGCCCGATGAGGTGCTGCGCTGGGTCACACAGAACCCTGCCAAAATCTCCCACAACCACTACCCTGTCGCCCTGCAGAAGATTGGCCAGTTGCTGCAGGCTGCGTCCCCCCCGCGGCTCCAAGCGGATGACCCTGAGGCTGCAGCAGAGGGGCGTCAAGTCCTGGAGCATCAGGACTTCCAAACTCTCTGCAATGCCATCGTCAACGACTGCGCAAAGTTTGACAACTTCAGCATCGTCAACTGTCTGTATGCTGTGGCCGCGCTTGGTGAGCTTTTTGGGGGGAGGTTGTCAGAATCAGGGACTCACCACTGTAAAAACCATGTGATGGTTTATGAATGAAGACTTATAATTTGTCTGGTATATGATGAAGGATGTCCTGTGTAGTAAGACCGGCCACCAAAGGTTATTTATAACCCCGTCCCTTTGTAATCGACTACACATATGACTTAATTACTTTCCCTTCTAATGCCAAATAAGTAATAAAGAAAGATAGAAAGTTCTCCACAAAATAACCAACTAACAATAAGACAGCATTTCATTTTACAATATTATAACATAGACACAAAATCATGCCATATTGAATACCTCTTGTTGTCACGTATTTAATTATCTACTAACAATGTTATTTGTTCAGTCAATCAGAAAACAAAATGAAAAATAAATTTTCAGTGTATCATAGTAAAAATTCAAATGTCCTAAAACAAAAGTTTTTCAATTCAACTTTATTTATACATCCCCTAAACACAACAAAGTTATCTCAAGGCACTTTACATAATAAAGTCCAGACTATACAAACATTTAGAGAAAAGCCAACAAATCCCCCTTGAGCAGCTATAGGCAACAGTGGAGAGGAAAAACTCCCTTTAACGGAAGAAACCTCCAGCAGAACCAGGATCAGGGTGGGCGGCCATCTGCCTTGACCGGTTGGGCTGAGTGGAAAACATTGGGCAGGTTGGTAGAACCAGTAGCTCTAAAGCCAGGGACACCTGAAGACAGGGACGGAGAGGGAGAAAGACGACTACGGGAAACAGAAGACACAGAGTTAATGTCCTACAGTGGTGACATATAGATGTGGGCTGAGAGGACGAAGGTGTCTCAGTGCATCAGGGGTTGGTCCCCCAGCAGTCTGAGCCTATAGCAGCAGGACTACAACTAACTATAAGGTTTATCAAAGGGGCCTGCGTTATGAGGTTGATTTTTAGATTTTCTGTTTACCTCAACAAAAACTATAATACACACTTCAGGCCTACTTATGGTTCCCAGAATTTCCAAAAGTAGAATGGGAGGCAGAGCCTTTAGCTATCAAGCTCCTCTCCTGTGGAACCAGCTCCCAGTCCAGATTTGGGAAGCAGGGTGTCTGCTTACTTTTAAGACTAGGCTCAAAACCTTATAGTTAGTTCTAGTCCTGCTGCTATAGGCTTAGACTGCTGGGGGACTCTGCACTGACCCACTTTTCTCTTCTCTTCATTCTCTCCTCTCAGCCCACATCTATAATGTCACCACTGTATGACATTAACTCTGTGTCTTCTTTGTCCCGTAGTCGTCTTCCTCCCTCTCTGTCCCCCTCTCTCTCTGTCCCTGTCTTCAGGTGTCCCTGGATTTGGTGCTGTGTGTCCTCCAGTGTGCAGCTACTGGTCCCACTAACCTGCCCAATGTTTTGTTGTTGCTTTTGTTGCTCTGTTCTTTTCTCTCTCCACTTTCTTCTCGCCCCAACCGGGCCAGGCAGATGTCCGCCCACCCTGAGCCTGGTTCTGCTGGAGGTTTCTTCCGTTAAAGGGAGTTTTTCCTCTCCACTGTTGCCTATAGCTGCTTAAGGGGGATTTGTTGGGTTTTCTTTAAATGTTTGTATAGTCTTGACTTTATTATGTAAAGTGCCCTGAGATTACCTTGTTGTAAATTACTACTACTCTTTGGGCTTTTCCCATCAGGGGTCGCACAGCGAATCATCCTTTTCCACTTCACTCTATCCTGGTCATCTTCCTCTCTGACACCAGCTAACCTCATGTCCTCTGTTAGAACATCCATATATCTCCTCCTTGGTCGTCCTCTCGCCCTCTTGCCTGGCAGCTCCATCTCCAACATCCTTCTACCAATATATTCACAATCCCTCCTCCTCTACCTTGTTGTAAATTGACGCTATATAAATAAAGTTGAATTGAATAATGAAAAATGGAAATGACCACGACACTACAACAGTTTGTTTTATTTTTGAGTCCTGGTCTACACTGAGTCTGTTTACATTATTTTTACTGACTGTGTTAATAATATCTAAACCCCCTTTTTGTGTACGTTCAGGTCTTCCCAATGACTCCCAGGTGGTCCAGGTGTTAGAGGCTGAGTCCCAGTCCAGACTTAACCAGTTTAACCAGAAGGACGTGTCAATGGTGTTCAGCTCCAGCATGAAGCTCCACCCGGGCAGCCAGCACCCCCTGACGGAGGCTTGCCTGGCTGGGCTGGAGAAGAATCTGGAGAGAGAACGTCACCCGCAGACACTCTTCTTGCTGCTGTCCTACTACAGATTGAAGTGGCGGTCGCTGCAGCCACAGGATGCTGCTGCTGCAGGGGGCGTTGCGACCCCCACTAGAAACAACAACCCCCCCCCCAACCCTGAACAGCTGCTTACCAACAGGTGAGATGATACTGAAGAAAGGTCATGAAAGACTGAAACTTACTTGGAAAATAACTAGGTACATGTACATTTAAGTATTTGTACTTTATTTTACGCTCATTATTTTACACCATATGTTGTTGTCATTTTACTTTTGATCATTTAACCAAGGTTTGCTGATAATACTTATGTACTTTAGAGTCTTTACTTATAATATATCTGTTAAATTGTACTGGTACTTTTTTTAAAGTGAATAGTGCTTTTACCACAGAAATTCCGTAATAATAAGCTCAGTAAGGGATGCAGGATTAATGAAAGTTAGCGAATTATTAAAATTTAGTGGTTTGACAGAAGCTTCAAAGTGTTTAACAAGTAAATAATGAAGTAAGTAACGCTGCTGAACATGGAGAGTTTGGTGAATTGTTCCACCATCGTGGGAACACTTAGACGTAGAGCTTTACTTGGGATCTGTTGCTGTGGGTGTAAGGACCACCAGGAACCCAGTGGGAGAGACTACAGACCTGGATGAGGAGGTAGGTAGGAAGATGGAGCTGAGTCAACCACTCTGTGGCTCAGGGTCAGAGCTCTGAACCTGATGAAGTCAATGCAAAGATGCTGCTGCTTTTTGAATCAATATTTTTCACCAATAGTAAACACCGCCTTGACCCCCTTTCTTCAGGAAGATCCTGCGTCTAGTCAAACACACTTTGACCAGTGTCAGTGGAGTTAGGGATCAGGAGATGGCGCTGCTGGATGAGATGTTGGCGGCGTGTGCTCGAGAGGCGAGCAACAAGAGTCTGGAGTTAATCTTCAGCTCTCACCTGTTTTACCAGAACCGACAGGAGAGGTTCATCAGCAGCTTGGCAGGTACACACACTTTTTTCATGCTGGATGACAAAGTGGTAATTATTAGAAAAGAAATTCCCATGACAACGATAATAATTTGAGCAATGTTTTATTCATAAACGTTCTGTATCTGAGAGGGCTCAGCAGCACAGTTCCATCCGCTTAGACTCAGTAACAAGGTCCAGTAGCTGAAGCCTTGTGTGTTTTCTCCATCAGAGGAGCTGCCGAAGAAGGTGGACAGCATCACTCCATACACAATGGCCCTGATTGCCAAATACATCGCTCGCCATCGGCTAAGAGAGACCTGCCTGCTGGACACCATTGCAGAATTCCTGGTGAAGAAAGCTGAGTACCTGGACAGTAAGGTGAGGACAGTGACAGGTGGTCAGCTGGGCTTCAGTACTTGATTACAGGACCGTGCAGATGTGTCTGTCTCTCTCCTCAGGTAATCCAGAAGCTGGTCTTCCCATTCAGCAGGATGAGCTACCGTCCATCCAATGAGCAGCAGTTCTTCTCTCGGTTAGAGGAAGTGGTAGAGCTGAAGGCGCTCAGCTCACCTCTCGCCACTGTCAATATCCTCATGTCTCTGTTCCAGCTAGGGCACTTCCCTGGGCTGGTGCTGCATCGCGTCTTCTCCTCTGCTTTCATCAGCAATGTCACCAGTCAGTACCACCACACACCAAGACCACAAGAGTAACATTTAAACCAGTAACATCTGAATCAGAAATCTGTTTATTGCCAGGCACAGTTAATTACACTTAACAGTACTAGTAATTTGTCTTTAATTTGTCAATATTTACAGAAAAAAAAGTTCGAAAAAACAATATGAACTGTAGCTCAGTTCATCCCCCAGTTCTTCCTCGTTGCGTTGTCCTTGGGCAAGACACTGAACCCCTAGTTGCCCCCCGTGGGCCAGATGAGCACCCTGTCTGGCAGCCATCGCCACGTGTATGTGTGTACCAAATTAAAAAATAAGACTAAGTGTAAATATGAACTATGTACAGCAATAGTATAATACATAAAATTGAAAAAAGATAAGTGAATGTACAATGTGAGGTAGTAGTACAACATGAAAAGTTAAAGTGACCGTAAGTTGGGGGTTGTTATCTGGGGGTATTTGGCCACTGTTCAGCAGTTGGGAAGAAACTTTTCTTGTGGCCTGAGGTCCTAGTCTCAATG
Source organism: Channa striata (assembly GCA_033026295.1). Classification (NCBI taxonomy): domain Eukaryota; kingdom Metazoa; phylum Chordata; class Actinopteri; order Anabantiformes; family Channidae; genus Channa; species Channa striata. The sequence goes on from CM065185.1 coordinate 21,346,250, forward strand.
GGCCGGAACCTCTTGCCAAAGGGGAGGGGCAGAAAGGGTTTAGGTGCAGAATGAGAAGGGTCGGCTGCTATCCTGGCTGCTCGTCACAGGGTCCTAGAGACGTACAGCTTCTGAGGAGATGGGAGGCTGCAGCCGATGTTTTGCTTCCACTTGAGGTCCTGGGTGATGGTGATGCCCAGGAAGAGGGAAGACTCCACAGAGGTGGAGATGGGGGGAGGAGGGCAGGGTCCTTTCTGAAATCCACTATCATCTCCACTGTTTTGAGAGCAATGAGCTCTCAAGACAGTGAGACAGTCTAGACGGTCCATCTTACTCCTGTAGGCGGACTCATCTCCATCAGAGATGAGGCCGATGAGGGTGGTGTGTGCAAACTTCAGGAGTTTCACACCCTGATGTCCAGATGTGCAGCTGTTGGTGTACAGGGAGAATAACAATAGATAAGACGCAGCCTTGGGGGGATCCAGTGCTGATGGTCAGTAAGTCGGAGACATGCTTCCCCAGCCTCACGAATTGAATTCTGTCCATCAGGAAGTCTGTAATCCACGTGGAGTCAGGCATCTTCAGCTGGAAAGAGAAGCTCTCTCAGGTGAGCAGAGCTGGGATGATCCTCGGGACATAGGATCCTCGGGAGTCCAGATGCTGCAGGATGAAGTGTAGGGCCACGTTTACAGCATGGCTGTAGGCTCTGTAGGTGAACCGGATGGGGTCCAGAAGGGGGTCTGTGATGTCTTTGAAATGAGATAAGATGAGGTGTTCAAAAGACTTCATGACCACAGAAGTCAGGGCAATGGTCTGTAGTCCTTGAGATCTGTGATGCTCAGCTTTTTAGGGGCTGGCGCGATGGTCGAGGCCTAAAACCAGACTGGCACATGACAGGTCTCCAGTAATGTGTTGTGTCTGTGAACATTGGAGCCAACTGATTGGCACAGTCATGGTGAGAGGTGTGGGGGGCAGAGGAGGGAGGGGGGTATGAAGCTGTGTGAGTGGACCAGGTGTTATTTAATAAATACAATTTCAGTCAACAAAATTATGTTCTCTCATAGACAGCCCATACGCCCTAATCGTCCGGAGGTACCTGTCGCTGCTGGACGCCGCTGTGGAGCTGGAGTATCGCGACTACAATGGACCACGACTGCAGGATGCCCACAAGGTTCTGATGTTCGACCACGCCCTGACAGCTGACGAGGTCAACCGCAAGTACAGGTAACATGCAACTGTCTTCACACATGTATGCATGCACAGTCGCACTTATTCACACACAGTCTTCGTTTAGTGGCCTCCATCTTTCATGTCCTGAAGGATTATTTACTCTGCTGGTTCTGATCGGTTCTTGCTGGTCTTCTAGTCCCTGACTTTCTGGTTTCTCCCAACTCTGAGTGATCCTGCTGGTTAATATGACTAGACACTGCTGGCCAGTTCTGACTGGTTCTGATCAGTTTTTGTTCTGTCAGTTATAAAGGGCTGGTGGCTGAAGCCTTACGGCAGCTGGTTGGAGTACAGAACTACAAGCAAGACGAAGTTCTTGCCCCGGGATACTACACAGGTATTACATCGTTACTGCTGTATACTGAGAACTTCACACAGTAATTCAATTTATTGACGTAATCTGATTCTGTCACCTATAGACTTTGTGTTGTGGATGGACAGTTCTGGTCGAGTTCTGCCAGTCAGGACCAGTGCTAGTTTGGGTTTGAACACCGTTTCTCCGTCCTGCGTTGCTGTGGCATCCAAGGTGGCTGACGGCGGCGTTTCCGTAGTGACAGCAGAGTTTCAGAAGTTCTCTCCATTCACAGTGATGGAAGAGGGCGGCGAGCAGCCATGCCAGATGGGTGAGACAATGGAGCCCAGGGCTTTCCTGCCTCACCACATCCGGAACTCCACGGGGACCGTGGTGCCCTCAGGGCCCCCTCGGTCTGGGACTAATGGTGCCACTTTGGACTATAGCCCGTACTACGTCCCTGCAGCTGAGTACTACTCCACTCTCGCAAAGGAGCACTCTCTGGAAAGCCAGGACAGCTCCACGCTCAGCAGTCCTCCTTCTGATGCTCTGGTCCCACCTGGGACCCAGGGACCTGCAGGAGCCACGGGCCCTGACTCACTCTTCCAGTTTTCAATTGGGAAGATTCTGGAAGATGAGGGGGGCACAGGGGCCACAGGGAGCCAGGGGACAGACTGTGAGCTCCCGGGTTTCTATGAGGGTGTGACGTACTCTGAGGCAAGTGGGGCTGATAGAGGGCCCCCATCACCTGCACAGCTGCAACACCCTGATCGACAGGACCCCGACAATTCTCCAACAGACCAGAGACAGATCAGGAGGTCAGTCTACCTTGGAGTCCCCATAAACCAAATCCAACAGAATGGAAACTGTGTAACAGTTCTAATTGACATCAGGCGTCACTCTATGTTAAAGTGTTTCTGATCTCTGCAGGATCATAATGTCTGTCAATGATAAGTGGCATTACTGCCATAACTCGGAGGTTCTGGTTGGGTCCCGGGCCATGAGAGACCGACACCTAAGGCTGCTGGGATACATCATCCTTCAGGTCAGTCTGTCCACAGTTCAGGAACTGCACATTTATGTTTGAGACTCCAGACCATGTTCTCGCGCCCTTGTCTTTTTAGATTCAAATTAATCCTCCAAACATACTTTTAACTGTTGTATTGACATTGCGTGTTCTGTAGATGTTAATCCAAAGAAAAAAATTAATTTAAGGCATCTAGCATCCTACTTTACATGTTTCAAGACGTTATTCTTCTAGAGCTTTGAAAGGAATTTTACTTTTAAATAACAATTATTTCTTCCAGTGACACCAATCCGGATAACATCATTGTTGTGGCCCTTTGGGTTTCACAGTGATGCTCTTGTTTAGTGTGTCATAAGTCTTTCTCACCCCTTTCCTTCACGACAGCATGTTTTCCTCCCTCACTACAAGCTCAGACTCTCTCATTCAGACTGCAGCAGGCTTGGTTCTGTCAAACATTTGACATAAACAAGATTTATCAGCAACAAAAGCCCCTTTCACATATTCACTGGAATCCTGTAATTCTCTGGACCCACCAGAGACTGTTCACATGAGAACACAAATGTCTGAGTGAGACGCTCCCAACATTTTCCAGTCTGTCTCCCCTTATTTTAATATCACGTTCACTTTATTGTTAATCAGTATACATCTGCTGTACGCAAAAGAAAATTTTGGAGCAAGGACTCAACACAGAATAAAGTCAAGTATTTTAAAAAAATCCAAATATATAAAGCAGCAAAGGGACTATAAATATTAAAAGAATGCAATTGTAATGTGACCAGTTATCAGTAGTGCTGAAATATATTGCTCTTATATATTAACATGACACATGATATCCATATATAAAAAGTAACAAGGTAATGAGTATGAGCAACATATTTTCATTGGGAGTTCAGCAATCTAATGACCTGGGGAAAAAAGCTATTACAAAAACTGGTGGTCCTGCACCAAATGATGCAGAATCTCCTATCAGAGCCCTGCAGGGAGAACGGTTCAGGGTGGGGGTGTGGTAAGTCTGATTATGTTCCAGGCTCGGGACACGCAGAACGTAGGTGCGGTTTCCCTTCCCTCCAAATGAAGGGAAGAGATGTCTTAATCATTTTCTCTGCTGTCCTCAACACTCTCCACACTTTTCCAGCCGTGTTGGAGCGTGGCTGGACTTCTTCTTCCTGAAGCCGGCAGTGATCTCTTTGGTTTTGTCCACGTCCATGATCAGGTTGTTGTCTTTGCACCAGCTCACCGGCTGCCCCACCTCCTCTTCTGGATGAGGGCCACTACTGTTGTGTCAAACGCAGACTTCACTATGTGGTTTGATGCAGTCAAGTGTCATGAGGGTGAACAGCAGAGGGCTCAGGACACAGCCCTGAGGGGAGCCTGTGCTGAGAGTGATGACAATGGATGCGTCCTGTTGGATCTGCACTCACTGAGGCCATTCAGTGAGCAAGTCTATCACGCAGTTGCACAGCGGGTGCTGAATCCCAGGGGTCCCAGTCTTTCCACCAGAGGCTGTGGAATGTTGGTATTAAATGCTGAACTGCAGTCCAGCAACAGCATCCATGTGTGAGTGTTGACCAGTGTGTATGGCGCAGATGAAGAGTGGAAGAGATGGCGTCTTCAGAGGAGCAGTTGGAAGGGGTTGAATGTAGGAGGGAGTCTGGAGCTAATATGCTCCTTGGCCAGCCTTTCAAAGCACTTCATCATAATGAGCGTGAGTGCGATGATCCGGGATACATCCTTACGTGATGTGATTTGAGGTTTCTTTGGCACTGGGATGATGGTAGGAGTCTTGAAACATGATCAGACTTTGGCTTGTTCCAGTGACGTGTTAAATCTGATCTGCACGTTACCTACAGAGCTAAGGCATCGACGCCCAAGGCCTTCCTTGTATTGACGTAATTGTAATCTGAATTAGTAAAGTTGGAATCCAAATTAATAAAAATCAAACAATACCCAAACCTAATACCAGGTAAGCTTCAGCTTGGCCAATCGTTCATCATGGACATGGACAATTTCTATCTTTCTATTTCTATTCTACTTAAAATATTATTTGTTTTTCTTCTATCTCTTGGAACTATTTAAAGCTACATGACCTAAAGTACTTTTTGACCCCTTGCTGTCATAGCTCTAGGGTTCTGGCTAACGAGCTAGTGAGGAGTCAGCTGGTTTAATTAAACAGCACGATAGTGGTCTGACCAACAATATTACCTTCCAGCAAAACCATTTCTCCTCTCTAGTTTCTGCACCAGTTGACCAAACTACACATAGTCTAAAACAAAATGCATCCTGATTAACACTTCCCCCAGTTTCCAGTCTGAGCTATCGCTTTCTGACCTTCTTTTTAAGTCATGTGACCTCTGATGTTTCTTGTCCCCTATCAGCTGCCGTACCACGAGCTGGAGAAGCTGAACGGCATTGAGGAGGTGAAGCAGTATCTGCACAAGAAGCTGCTGGACATCCCACTTTGACGCTCTTTGTGTGTGTGTGTGTGTGTGCGTGTGTGTGTGAGAGAGAGAGAGAGGGGGAGGGAGATCTGTATTTTGAATCCTAGTCGGGTCAGAGGTCAGTGGTTTGTTAGCGGAACACTTGGGAGGATTCACCTGCACAATGTCACATTTGCTCAGATGACAGCTGCAGCCTATAATGGTTTTAGTCATTGTTCAAATTCTGATGAAATCAGTTAATCTGTAAAGCATTCATTTGTGCTCTGCTGACAGATTCTTTAAAGGCTCTAAAAAGTTCCTGTTTCCTGTCATAAAACCAAGTGATCAGTTAATCAGCTAACGAACGATGAAACTAGTCATCAGCTCCAGCTGTGCACTGAGCAGATGATCAGATGATTAACGTGCAGCCACTTACAGCCTCCTGTAAGGCAGTAACACATTTTAAAGGACCATCCTGCTACTTTGAGAGCATGTTTCATATTGATCATTAATTGGTCAGTTAACATTCATTTCCCTATTTGTTTTTTTATAAAAAATAATTTTAAACCATGAAAAGTCGTAGAAATTAAGTATTTTCTATATGTTCTTCTAATATAATAAGTTTTTTGGACACTGTGTGTTGCTGAATTTCTTTGTAATTAAATGTTTTGTTCTAAAACAGCCAAAGAAATTTGAAAAATTAAAAAACTAGAATGTAACTCACCTTTTCTCATTACAAGCTCCAAGCTCCTCTCCACATAAATGAACACAAGTCTTTATTTAAACTTAAGATTGAACTCAAAAAAAATGAGAGGTACATTTCACAATAATGTCTCCAGTGTCCTTGAACGCATCAGATGTGAGTTGTTTAGAGGAACCAAAGCAGCAGACTGGTCCTTGAATGTTTACTGACGCCATGATCTGAATCGTTGCTGTGTTATTGAAAAACTGATTTATGTTTTGGGATTGGGGGGGGGGGTCAAGTTGCTTTTTATAATTGGTAAACATGGTAACACTGATGCATGTTACAAGGAGTCTCTTTTATAAAATCAGACGATGGAGCATTGGGAAAAGCAAGGGCTGATGGGCAATATAATGCACATGCTAGGGGTGGGCGTTCCCATGGTAATGTGGTGTGTGCGCAAAGGCTGGTGGATTAGTTAGGCTGCGGGTGATTAATGTCGGGGTAAAAGTCAGATTATTTATTTGTGTATTAGGTGACGGATGGACTGAAGTTTGTTTATATTCTATAAAATCTATCAATTCAAATCTCTATAAAAACTGAAACTGAACGAGAGTGTCATTTCTGTTTGCTTTGATTTGTCATAGTTAAAATCAGTGTTTGACATACAGGTGAGTGAAGACCCACAAACCTGGAGTCCTACTCAGATGGTCTCAGTTCAAGTGTAGTCCAAACCACAGGCTCAAATGTCACGGTCCTTCAAGGGGCTTGAACTCCCTACAAAGTCCTATGTATTACATGTATGATGTATCCAAGGGCTTTAGGACCTGAGGTTCACCTCCAAATCATTAAGTTGCCACTTAAATGAAAATCCTCATAAAAAGGTAAAATTTGGTAAAAGGAGAAAATATTTGGTTTACCAAAGGCTCTTTAATGAAAGTGTTCTAATGTCTAAAAGGACAAATGTAAGATTACTAGGTTGAGGTATTGGGTCACAATGATGTGGTGTGTTTGGTGTTAAATGACAAAAATCGGACAAGTGAGAAAAAGTGCATTTATTTATTAATAATTTTCTCAGGCAGACAGCTGGTTGGAGGCTGAACTCAGCAGGATCTAATGACAACCAATACGCCCTGCCCTACCATCTCTCACTCAAGAAAACAAAAGACACCTCACCCTGTCAACACCCATCTAAAACATCCATCTGATTAAAACCAACAGTCGCTCGATTAAAAAAAGAAACGCTCTGTTACACCCCGCCCCCTTTCAGAGGGGGATGGGGCAGTGACTTGCTGCACTACTTCTCATTGGTCTCCTGGGAATGACAGGCACGTGAGGAGGCGTGTCCCGCACAGCCTGTCCTCTAACGAGGAGACGGCGGAGCTAGTCCGAATCTGAGTCGGTGGATTCTTCTGAGGAGGTCTGATCTTCGTCATCCTCATCATCATCTTCATCATTCTGAGGGAAGAGTCAATTTATTATTTATTTATTTATTACACATTTTAAAGTTGTTTTTCCATTTTCAGTGTCTCAGTAGTTAACCTTTTTACTAGAAAATTATGACTACAATGATTCTGAGCATTTTATTTGCATGTTAAGATAACTTAAGCCGGATTTTTCTGATAATTGATTAAGTTCTGATGGATTCTATTAGCAGCCTCCAAACTGAACCTGCCCCCCCCATCTCTATCAAAGTAATACATCTAGTTTTTCCCTAAAAAAAAAAAAAAACTAAACCGTAAAAATCAGTTCATATCCCTGTGAAAATAGAGTTTTTGTTAATCCAATCACAGTCTGTCCCACTCCAAACAGGAGGAACAACAAAAAGCATATTTTGGTTTTCACCTCATCATCATCATCGTCACTGTCTGTCGTTCCCGATGTCTCATCGTCTTCATCAGAGTCTGATGACTCGCTCTTCTCCTCCTCCTCATCCGAGTCGGACATGTCCTGCTGAAAAACGAAGAGACAAACGTGGTTGAGTGTACGTCGCTGAATTGTAAGCTGGTTGAATCGTAACACCCCGAGCAGACTGTTGGAACGCAGGTGAAGGTGGAGCTGATTTTAACACTTTGCGTCTACGGTTCCCTGTGAACTATAGTCAAGTAACAGGAACAATACACAGAAATACTCAAGTGTACAGGAAATACCTAGAGGACCTCTGCTATTTAAGTAACTCAGTGTTGTGTAGTGTCTTACCTTGGCTCGGTAGGCCATGGCCCTCTTTCCCACAGTGACCCCTGGGGTGGTGGCTCTCGAGTTGACCGCCTTCCCCTTCGCCGTCACCCGGACTTTAGCTGCGGGACTGCTGCGAACTTTAGCGGTGCTGCGACGTTTCTGAAAATAAAACCGATTAACGTGTTTTCCCAGGGGTGAGCAGCTGCACCTTTTACCTTCTACCTCTGTCAGTCAGAGGTTATTATGGCTGACCCCGCTAGTGTTACATTAGCATAAAGATAAAGCATAAGACACAATTCTTCATACAAATGTGGATAAAATGGTTGGGACCCTTCCAAAATACCAGTCAACAGATAAAGAAGTCTCATTGAGAGCTACAGAAATTGCTTGATTGCCTTGGTTGTGCAATAAAATACAGCTTATATGGGCTTCGCTAAAAACGTAAGTAAGTCCTTGGGAAAGGAACGGCACAAATAAGTGGACCCTGACTGGTGGTGAGTCACTGTGGTGCAGACTGGCTGACCATAACCACAGCTTCTCAGGAACATTACTACTGCCAAGTGAGCTTGAACTGTGTGAAGTCATAGCATTGGCTACAGCGTGGCTAATGTATCATGACAAACATCGTTTCTGTGCTGACTTGAATATAGATCAAATGCTAAATATGTATATAAAAATGATACTGATCACTAACTATCTAGTCTCCTGCCAGCTGCTGCTAACAATTCAAAGTCAAGTCCTCTGTGTTGCTGTAGCATCAGAAGACAAGGTCCTTCATTCATTCTCACTGGAAGCACAAGCTGAGAAGGGACAACCGTTTGTTCTTGGCTAATAGAACGTTGGTTTCATATTTAGCTTTAGCCCCCCCCACCCCACCCCACCTTAGAAAACACTTTAGTTTACCAGACAAAACTCACAGAGGAGGAAAACTCTTTATAAGCAGCTCGATCCTGAGGAGACAGAGACTGAAAACACGAAGGAGAAAAGGTCGTTAGAATCGTTTTTGTGTCTATAACCACGTGATAAAGCTAACACATTAAAATTACACTTCATAACAGCGACAGCTTGGATTTGATCGGACGGGTCTGTCACTTTACACTTGACTTGTTACGAAGACATTTTAGTTGAAGTCAAGAATCAGAGCGGATAAAAACGGCCTGTAAAAAGTTAATGGACAGACTCTTCTTAACACAGTTCTGTGGTGGACACCTAGTTCCCATTGAGCAGAGGTTACCTTGACCCAGGACTCCAGCTCGGCTTTGTACTCCACCTGCTGCTCCTCCACCAGCTTCTTGTACTTGTCTTTCTGACTCTGGCTGAGTTTGTGCCACCTCTTCCCGATTTCCACCATCCGCTCCTTCAGGCTGAAGTGGTTCAGCTCACCGTTGGTCAGCAGCTCCTGGGAGAACATCTGATACCCGCTCCTATTGAAGCAAACCGCAGGGGGAGAGACTCACTGTACAGCCTACCAGATTTTTCGACACACCCTCACCGCACACCACACAGAACAGATCCAGTTTCTGGTATGGACCAGCCGGTTACAAAAACCAAAAACTAAATCGCTCTGCAGCCCCACCTGCACCGAACACAATGATACAATTCCAGAGTGCGTTACGACGTGACTGCTGCTGACAACACTGAAGCAGACTAAAGAAAAGTGATCACGACCAAGTTCTTTGACTGATAACGGCAACTGGCTGCATTACGTCAAAACGCCTTAAACTCTGACTAGAAGGTTCAAATCTATAGAAATAATGGACTCTGACATTAAGTCAGATGGTCGGACTCACACTGGAGGTTTCTTTGGTTCTCCGTCAAACTTGGGTTTCCTCTGACTCTGAGCGGCTGCTGGAGCTGCCCTCATGTCCGACAGCTCCCTCTGCAGGATGCCAGCGGCCAATACAACACAGAACAAAGACTGAGGTCAATAAGCCGTGCTGTCAAACAACAGCTGCATAAAGATGTTTTTGAAACAAAAGCTGGTGGATTCACTGCAGTTTAAGCCTGGTGTTCCTAATAAACTGGTGACTGCGTGTACATGGACATGTGGTTAATGTGATGTAGAGGTGGATGCTGTGTGGCCTCAGCAGGTGGTGGTGGGGTGGCTCACTGACCACAGGTTGGTACTGAACCTCGTAACGCTTCTGGTCCTCTGCTGCTTTCTTGATCCAAGGAATCTTCTCTTTCTTCTCCATTGATTTCCAGGCCGCTTCCATCGCCACCTGGGCCTTCCTGCGGTCGCTCTGTGAAGCAGCCGCATGACCGGCACGTTAAACATTTGTTTCACTGCTGATCGGGCCACTTCAAATATATAGACACAATAAAATTTTGCTGTAAATTCTTTTACACGCATTTTGTTTCCTGCTGACATCAGACCCTCATGGTTTAGGCTAAGCGACCAAATTTAACAGACTTTTTGTATTATGAAACAAAGACTTTTAGTGTGAAGCAACTGCAGAAAGTAAGTATTTGAGAGCAGACTGGTCCCATTCCATTTAGCTTGGTATAAATTGCTAGTTTCCTCATGAAAATGTCTCAAATTCAATTTTAAATTCATTTGACAATTTCATCATCGTGTTGTTGACACTGAGCGATGAAGCTCACTCTGTATTTAGCCAGATAGTCTCCGATCACACTGTGTTGCCACATCTCCTCAGCTGTTTTTGGCGTCTCTGGAAGTTTCGCCGTCTTCTTACCATCCCGTCTCTCTTTTGGTGGTCCAGCAGGTACCCATGGCTCTGGCTCCCGACCCCGCTCCTGCGACAGAACAAACACACAGGCCCATTTAAGGCTGGTTCATGGGATTTACTTTTCCTCAGGCAGACATGGACGTCCATTTGCTATTGTTTTTTATCTAAGGACAGTTATCAGACCTTGACCGAAGGAGATTTGGCTCTGTGTGGGCTGGAGGAGACGCTTACTCCCCCTTTGGCTCCCCCTAGTTTTTCCTCTGTCAGGACTCTGTCTCGTTCCTCCTCTGGAAGACTCTGGACAAAGGTACGTATCCACTTAATTTAACGAGCTGAGAGTCTCCGATATGTTTTACTGTGTAGCTTCTTGTTTAATTTTTTAAAACTTCATGCAGTTTTACTAGTAACCATTATGTCCAGGGTATATAGACCAATTAAGGATGATGCAGGGATTTATATTAGATGATTAAATCCAAATTATTAGTGGCGTGGCAGTAGTAACATTTATAATACCAGAAACCAGCTGACTAGATGCTGACGTACCTCAAGGAACCTCTGGAGGTCAATATCGTACTGCTTCTTTTTCTGAATAAACACACAGAAACAGGAGGTAAGAGCAGGTCATAGGAAGCACATCCTGGTCTGACTGTGTGTTGACACTAACCTGCTCGCAGCGTTTCTGAAACATGTCCTTGTCTTTCTGAGTCATCATTTTCCACTGTTTACTGCAGAGTACCATCCGCTCCGTGCTGGGAACGTCCTTCATGTTCACCATCAGCTCAGCGCAGTACAAGGAGTACCCGTTCCTAGCAGAAAATACACACAAAAGTCAAAAACCACGCACAAACTTTAGCCTTTCTACTGACTAGGTTGCCAGAAATATGGTTATCGGGTCACTAGTGTCCTGTTTGACAGTTTCGTGATATCATTGATGATGAGTGTCCTGCTCATCAGTTACAACCTGTTCTTCAGCTGCCTGCTATCCTGTTTAAGTTTAATTACTATCACGTTCCATTCATCAGCTTGTTGGAATGTTGGTTTTATTTTTTTGTCTGGTCTTTCTTTACTAATCTGTTCTTAACTGTGCTCATCATTCTGTATTTAACTCAGTTCCAGCCTTCACTACTGCAGCACTTTGTACTCTGGTATCCAGCAGATGGTTCAAAATGCTGCACAGTTGACATTTTGACTGTCTAAGCCTCTGACCTCTGAACTCTGACCTCTCTTCACTGGCGTCTGCTTTTAATTTGATTCTTGTGGTGTTTTTGCTGTGACAGTGTTATGAAGTTAAGAAAGACTTTTCTTCCGAATGTCACATCTGTCACAGACCTAACAACTTTTAAATCACTGGATTTCTTTGGCTTTAGAAAAAAGGAGCTTGACACTTTATTATGTTTTATTGGTTTTTAACTAAAATGATCCTGTCGGACTGGCATAGACCTGGTCCAGCTTGGTTCAGTCGTCACCTAAATCACTTTGTTGTCAGCCTAATATAAATTTAGTCCCCGTGTTTGGTGTTGTGTTCATAATTGACGTGTTTGTTGTCAGTGTGTTCATCGTGTGTCATTGTTACTCTGGACTCACGGTGGTGGTTTTGTCGGCCGCCCGTCAAATTTGTCCTTCAGCTGTCGCTCTGCTTTGGTGAGGACAGACCGAACGTGATCGTCCGAGTTCACATCTGGATGAGCTTCATGATACACCCGCATACTGTCCTACACAGAGAAACACATTTCAGCCGTCAAATCCTGAACCCACTTCATGTTCCTGCAGATCCTGATCTCCAAAAGCCTCACTCATAAGTTAACAATAATGATTACTTTGACAATGAACTTGTGTCCAAACACCTGCTCAAATCTAAACCGTTATGGGGACTTCACAATCATGAACAGACTGATTGTGCCACACTAGTCCCTTCAGTCAGTTTTCACCCTGACATGGTTCAGATAGGCCCAAACTAGTTCAGTCCAGTCTGGTACCTCGTAGTCCTTTTGGAGCTCCAGGGCCTTGCTGATCCACTTGAGTCTCCTCTTATCAGACAGCTGGGACCACTGTCTCCTCAGGGCCTCCTTCAGCTCCTTCTGACTCACCTGAAACAAACAGACTGGTTGGTCAGTGTCTCGTCTCACCTGGATAGAGCGTGGATTAGCCTGTACTTTTTTGTCCAAACCCGACTTGAGCCCGAGAGGCTCGTGGCCAAACTGAACCAAGTCTTTTTTCTAGTAAATATACTTAACGAGAAGCAACGTGGCATTATGGGCTCATTATGTCAGTGTATAGCTAGTAAAAGTACAGCTTTTTCTCCTTAGTTCCTGCCCCAACCCAAATGGTACGAGTGGTACTGGGGACAAATGTGGCGTAGTAGGTAGCCTTGGAGTTTCCTTGAGCAAGACCCCTGTGAGTGTCGGCCAGCTGCAAAGCAGTGTGTGTGACTGTGAGTGTGAATGGTTAAGAAGAAGCGTGTAAGTGTAAAACGCTTTGAGCACCAACAGGTAGAAAAGCGCTATATCAGAGCAGGCCAGTTACCAACGTGTCCCAGCTGGCTCACCCTCTACACCTGGAGTCCAGACCACACGATGTGATCCACAGTGGTTTCTTACTTCTGTTCACACAACCAACCTAAGAGAAGGTTGAACACACTGGGGCTGAACTATTGGCTACCCAGTCCATATGGATCAGGACCCGCTGTTACCGTGTCAGAATTACTGCTATAAATAAAACAAAAAATTATTTTAACTATTTTGTGGAGAATTGTTTTTGTATTGGCGTGTGTACCTCTGGGTGCAGCTTCATGTAGGTCTTCTTCTCATGGTTGTACCACAGCTGTTGAGGAGTTTTTGGTTTCTCTGGCAGGTCTGACTTCTTCCGCTCCTCCATCAGCTCCGGATGCTCCTCCCTGCAGGTCAGCTGTATTAGCTGTGCTAAAGCTACATGCTAACAGTACACACATGCTTCAGTGTGAACGGTTTATAGAGAAGCAGCTTTTCACTGAGCCCACACCGTCAGAAGAGTCAGTTAACGCTTCGTTAACAGCAGGTTAACAGCTTATAGGTCAGTTAACCAAGTAACCGTTTGCAGCCGCATTCAACTCACTTGAATCGAGCCATGTTCTTCTCAAATTCTTCCTTCTCTCGTTGAAACTCTGTGATGTATTTTTGCTGCAGGAAACAAGAAGTTTCAACTTTATTGATCCTGATGGGCAACAATTCTCTATATGGATAAAAAGCATTTCTAATAACAATACTAACACTAAACATGTATAGTCCGTGTATGCAGCAATAATAGTTTCTATTATTGTAATAATGCATACACACTACGACAAATGATATTATTGATCGATTATTATATTATTATTATTATTATTATTATCATCATCTATAGATTATTATTATTATTATTACTATTATTATAAAAACATGTTAAGTCCATGTTTACTATGACCTTACAAACAATCAACGGAATAACACATCTGTTTATCTATCTTCTTTTCTACAGAAACATCAATAAAACTTAAACATCTCTGTATTTGGGCGGTTTAGAGAGTCCAGAGCAGACCTTCTTCTTGTCGGGCAGCTCCTTGTACTTCTTGGAGAGGATCTTGGTCAGGTCCAGGTTGCTCATCTCCGGATGGATCTTGGCGTATTTGGCTCGTTTCTCCATGAAGAAACGAAAGTACGGAGTCAGAGGCTTCTTAGGGAAATCTGGGTGAGTCTGTTGGACAGAGCAGAGGTCAAAGGTCAGATAGACCACTGTATTATTGCTCATTTGTGCTCACTGAAACACTTTGAGGTAAATAAGCTTTCAGATTCACGTAATATAGTAACGGTATAAAGGGGCACAATGTTAAAATACAATTACATTAAGCTTGTACTTAGGCAAGTGTATTCAACTCTATCACTGAGACCTCTGAGCCTGGTTCCGTAAAGTCTGACTTAGTTAATCTCACCTTCAGTTTCTTTCCTTTGTACGGGTTCTTTACAAATTCGATGGCGTCAACAATGAGCTCTGTCATGGTTCTGTATTTACGGACCTGAAACATAAAAACACAAGGAGCTGTAAAATGTCTCATTTCATCAATAAATATGAATAATAACTTTAATGTTTGATATTAAAAAGGTTTCTACTGGAGTTATTAGGTTTGTAAAAATTTTACTGTTGATATTTAACACAGATTTTAAGATTTGGTCGAACAAAAAATGTTTTACATCACACTTTTATTGTTGATAATTAAGCAAGATTTAAAATGTTTAAAGATTTTTAAAGGGGCTGTCAGGGGAGGTATATATGATTGTATCTTAATTTGGTCTCAGCACCTCGGATGAGACTTTCTGCCACTTCTGGCGACACATATCTCCGGTGAAGCTGCCGAAACAAACTTTCTCCCAGTCGAAGTGGGACTCTGTGGTTTTGTACTTCATAGCATCCCCGTCGGGTAGCAGACTGCGAATCCTCTCCAGCAGGGTCAGGCAGTCCTCCTTAGTCCACTCATCTGTGCACACACAAACACACCTGTCGGACGTGGCGTAAAGGAACAAGCTCGCACTTTCCTGACACAGAACGCTGTGTCAGGAGGTGTGACAGAGTCCCGGTGTCAGACTGTGTCAAACCAGTTTAGAGGCTGGAGACTGACTTGACGCCCATGTCATCTTCACGATGTCCATAGACACAAATTAAAGTAAACAACAGAAATTCTGTTCCGCTCTATGCTGGGCCAGTTGTTCAGTGCGGATGCAGAAGTTTTAATTAATAGACATTTTACTGTCCACGTTTTTCTTCTGCTCTACTAGTTCAGTTCAAAGAACGAATAACAGAGAGCATTATAAAGCAAACAATAAACGACAATAGGAGGGGCAGAATTGGTAGGAGCACGTTCTGCACAGGTGACAATCCTCGGTATGAAAATGTAATAAATCTCAACATCAGTGTTTGCCTATTTTAAAGCCCGAACAGTCAAAAGTACACAACTAATCTTTATTTTATTTTTAGAAACTGTGGAAAAAACGTATAATGCAGTGAAGCCCAGGTCTCAGTATAAAGCTGCAGTGAATCGTCCTGCCTGAAGGTGAAAATCTGTTCAAAGTTGATTCACTCGTGTTTTCTTGAAAAACGAGCAGTGACATTTATCAATAGAGCCAATTACTCACTAATCATAGTTTATCAAATCTGTTTTACTACTATGACTGTTCACTGTTCAGGGTTTTATGTGGTTCGGAGAAAAGACCCAGACACAGGGCACCGGGTGATCGGGCTCGAGTTGATGGGAAGAAGCAGTTTTGAGATTCATTGAAGACGAGGGACTGACTGAAACTGCAGCTGTGCTTCATTTGAAAACCACCGGGTTTCTTCGTGCACATCAGTCGATTTGGACACGTGGGCTTATTGTGCTGGTGCTGGCAGCGGTCCGATCCGTTTCCGTCAGTGACACGCTCAGGTGGACTTTACCTGGTTCGTTCTTGATCCCGGCGCCCTGGGCCGCGGAGACGCTGCTGCTGCCGTTCATGGCGCAGCACCTGACGGGGACGAGTCCGCGCCCACACACCTGGAAACACAGCAGCACAAGTGGACACGAGTTTTTAGACTCAGCCGGGTCGAACCCCCGCAGAGGGCAGGAGCAGGTGGACTGGATGGCTGACGGAGACTCGGCGCGTCTCAGCTGGACGCTCGTCTTTGAGCTCCTGTTTGCACCGCCTGCTCGTCCCGGGGAGAGACGCGGAGGGCGGTAGAGAGCAGATCGGACTCACTCACTCTCGGAGTTTGTTCAAATGAACTTTTGCTTGGCGACTGTTTTGGTGCCGAACTCGTCCGAACGTGTCGACGATTCGTGCGAACAAGAACTTTGGACCCAGCATGGGCCGCACTCCCCGCCCACAGCGGGATTTCTGCGCGCACGTGTGTTTACGGCGGGAATGTTGTTACGTGAAACCAGCGGGCCGTCGGGCTCCAGCTGCCCCGGTAATGGCGTCCGTCCTCCGGCAGGAGTCACCACGTAGCTTCCGCTGGCACGCAGCGAGCTACAGGAGACAAGCTAACGCTGCCGTTTTTGGTGAAATGTGCAAAATGGGAGAGACGGGTCGAAATTCCGAACCCGACACGGTCCAACACGAATTTGACGAAGCGAACAAAAGGCCCCGTTTGACGAGTGGAGCTCGATACGCGAATAATTTGGCAAAACGGTGAAAATGCCGAATCCGTCGACATCTGCGCTTTAGCGGCTACAAACGAGCGAATAAAGGGGCGAAGTGGGTCGAGGAGCCGCCGCTGTCCCGTCGGTGCGTGTCGGCGCTGAGCGGGCTGACGACTGGCCGCTGCCCCAGAAGCCTTCACTGCAACGCCGCCATGAATTTTCTGGGGATTCGGGGACAAACGGCCAGAAAAGCCGTGAAATCTTTGTGAAAATCACAACTTCCGACTTACCTCGCGATTGAGACAGAAAGCCGGGCTAACGCTTCACGCCGCCGCGGTCGCTCCAGTTATTTCGGGACTTTGAAAGAGTGTTTTTTGCAACCGTAAACCCCGGGGAGTCAGGTCGAAACGAATCCGACAAAAGGAGCGTCTAGTCCGGTATGAAACTCCGCCCAGCGCCGCAGGGGGAGGAACTCCGGGGGAAAACATGAGGACAAAGGCGGAGGATGAAACCAGAGACAGCGGGTAAAACGGCAGCCAAAGCCGCTGAACGCGGCGTGACATGCAGGGAAGTCGTTTGAAGGAGTCGTCCTACATTTTAGGAGCTTTTGGGAGATTCGCAGCGGCACCGCGTCCTCCTCCACAGCCAGTCCGCTCACTTGAACCTGGTCAGGGTCCAGATGCTGAACCGGCGGGGAGACAGCAGACCGGGGCCCGGGGACTCGACGGCCAGCCGCCGAAGGAGATGTGGCCGGGATGACGCGGAGGGGGGCGGCTGCCAGACTGCACAGGCTCTGGCAGGAGATCCACAGACAGTGATCGGGTCCATTGGCAGCTCGGGTCTCCCTCCCCGGGCCGTAGCGGCACTAATCCGCGGCTCGAGGACGCCTGAGTAACCCAGCGTCCTGCAGGACCGCAGCTCGCATCCGCATGGCATCGTGCCCGCTGAGCACGGGCCGTCTGCCGGGTGTGGTCTCCCCGAGTCACCGGTGAACGCCCACCGAGAGCCACTTAGTTCAGGTCCAATCACTGATCGGTCGATGCGTCGAACTGATCGACACACCTGCCCCCTTCGTGGGGGTGTCAGCTCAGCCTGTGTCCCTCTGGAATGACGAGCGGTGTCAGTTTGAGGTCCGTGTCCTGCACAATCTACGGAACCTTTAACGAGGTTTCCCAGTGAACTTTGTCCGGGCCCGGGGCCCTTAGGGTGTGTGTGGCCCCTGTTTACCGCCGCCTGCTGGTCAGGATGTTCAGGAAAAGAACTGGACGTGGACGCATAGCCTCTAAAAGCCGGTGTGAACCAGGGTTCTGTCCAGGACGCGTGTCCGGACCCTGCAGATCTTCCAGTGGTCCTCGGGATCACTGGTTCCAGTAGTTTGCAGAAGTGGCTCTGAAAATCGCTGAAGTCTGATCTTGTTCTGTCTGTTCACTCCAATCACCGCATCATAAATCAGATCAGCTGAACCTTAACGTCCCTGAATCCATAATCAGACAAAGATTTGTCCTTCAATTTTACCGGCCCTTAAAAAGCCCTTAATCTGAAAAGATGAATATTGAAAAGCTTTGATGAGTTTAAGCACTTATTAAAGAGAGGGTATTCTGGTTTACAGAAATATTTTTCATTTATGTTTAGTGTTCACATGTTTAACAGCTGTGCCACATCTAGCTGGAATGGATTAGGTTTGGGTTTTTAATGGTTCATTGGAGATAAAATTGTTTAAGAGATGATTTATTTGTACCATAAACATTTCAAGGGCTAAACCACAATTATCGGGGTTAATTCTGGATTCAAGAGATACATTTTATTTTAAGTGATTATCGTTCACAGATTGGTCAGGGTTGGAAAATATTGCGAGCGACATTAAAATTATGATATGGTTTGATAATTGTTGGTCTTAAAGTATCAGAACTGTTGTGATACAACTGCCCTGTACTAGTAAAGTATATTTTCACACTGGAACGATCTGATCCACTGTTGGATTCTCAAGATGGAAATGAAGAAAAGTCACTGAGACAAAAGACAAACTGAGCATGTTTCTAAATGTTGATATATTACGGGTTGTAGTGTGTGCTGGTCCACTTCTGTCCCAGGTTCTTTCCCGGCCATACCAGCAAGGACGCACAAGGTGGAAACACACTTCTTTTTTTCAGGTCAAATTTCATAATTAATCAAAAACTAGGATCTTTAGTTGACAGAAACACATTGTCCCCTTTGGCCATGAGGACGTCTCATTGACTTAATTTGTCACCTCACCCTTGTGTCTTATCCTTTTCGAAAGAAATGAGACGTCCTGTCCTCTGGCCATCGTCCACAGCTGGATCTAAAGCTGTCCTCTGCTGTGGACTTTGTGCTTGTAATTCTGTGAACTCTGCAAACTATAATACAAAACTGTACATTTGGACGGAACATCTGCCTTATCACGTAAAACCTCCTGGATTTATATTGTCCACCAGGCTTTATATGAAATATTTATGCTATTCCACTCTGCATTCATTTATAATCTGTCATTTCTTTATTATTTAGGGTGTGGTGATGTTATCAATGTGCTGCTGTCTCTAATCATTGCACAGAACAGGAAAACCACACCTTTAGGTCTATTTCTAATTTTACTACTTATTTGTTTTCATGCATTCATGCAACTGAGGTGAACACCTGATGCTGTTTGACAGTCGCTGCTCTAAATCTAAATCCACAAAATCCCCACAGCTCACTTATCAGCCACACGAGAGCCACTGCTGAGAGGTGATTTAATTTATTCATTACTGTAACTTTAAAAATGTTCACACTTATTTATCAGTTTCTGCAACCATCCCTCAGTGCTGGAAAAGCAGAAGCATACGGATGGATGGATACATCCTTTATCATTCAGGGCTTATGAACGTGAATCCAATGATGCATCAGAGCTGAGATTCGTCACAGTATTATAATTCTTGGTTCTTGGATCTGAGTGATCAGCTGCAGTGTCCAGTCACCAGCAGATGATTGGACTCTCACTCCTCCAAACAGAAATAAATCTCTTTGGGCCTTGAGTAACATACAGGCCCCAGTTTGCAGAAATGATTGCACCGTGTTAGCTAGAAGATCACTTTTTTTAACCAGACTAAACAATAACTATGTGAAGATCCAGCACCACAAAGGAACTTTAACTTCACCTCGTCAAAAAATTTAATCATTAAGTCTCCATTAATTACAAAATTTATTTTGTTCATGTAAATAAATGAAGCGGTCAGATGTTAAACTGTTCCCCTCACCTATCGCCTTTAGAACACTTGATTCAAATGACTGAATTGATTTGTAAACCAAAAAGTGATGAAGTGTTGGTATTTTAATTGTTAATGTTTTTTCTGTGAGTCTCAAACCTAAAACTTGACGTTTGAAAGTTCATCTGCATGAATCGCTGCAAGAAGTTTCTAACAGCAAAGTTTTTCTATCTATAGCTTTCAGGTCCCATAAATCCTCTCATGAATTTTCGAAACAGCTCTGGAGAAAAGTCCCAATATTTAAAAGTATGAGACTCAGGAACATAAAGACTTACTGTGTGATTCTGCTGAGATAAAACCCGATTAATCAGGGTTTGTCCAGAAACATACGGTACGGAGTTGACAGGCGTGTACAGCATGTACAGTTTTATGAAGATACTGGCTTTGAGAGGTGTGAGTCTGAAGAATCTGAAGGGAAGGAAAAGTCACAATGACACTCTGAAAGCACCAGAAACTGATCTAAGAGTCGAATCAGTCCGGATAAAATCCTCCACACCCCCCACACCTTGATGAAAATGAACTCAGACATCCTCTTTATTAGATAATCAGACATTTTTCTCTGGAGAAATGCTGCTTACAGTATCGGGTGATGTGGCTGTAAAGTGACAGAAGGTGTGACAGTGACTGTGATGTTTGTCATGATGCTGTTGTCGATAATGCAGCAGTTCACATGTTTGTGGTGTTGTGAACCAAGGTGAAGTGAACGACTGCATTCTATTAGTCTGTGTTCAAGGGACACTTGTGTCCCCATTCGTTTGCTTCATGCTGAAATTCGTCCACACAGCAGATTTAATGTCCGATGGAACTTCCTCAGTTTCCACCTCCTGTTCTACTGCAAACACTCCACTGGCTGCTGAAGACCAATCAACAAGTCAGGTCAGCTGTGTCTCAACTTGAGGGGTGTAACCTTGGAAGGACGTGACCTTTAAAGGTACGTTGCCTTCCTTGACCAAGCAAACTTCAAAGCCAAACCAGAAGTGGAGTCTGGTCTATGGATGATTTTACATCACCAGCAGTCTCCGGGTTGATACATGCAGATTAGAAATGGAAAACAAGGATTTCTTAATAACGAAAAAGTTAGCTTGCCAGCCATGTTTTCTAAATTCACATATGCAGAGAATGGTGCAATATGTTGTGAATGGTCCAGCCACAATGTCTGCATTGCCACAGGAAAAGAAACTATATCTGGGTGCCACATTAAAGAAAAAGCCATTGATCTTCATAAAATTCAGCATCCATCTGTGTCGTTTCCCTTAATGAAAAGACATAAGTGGTTTTTAGCGATTTTCTCTTTGTTGAAGTAGTAGCTAGAATATGCTGACATTAACAAGCACAAAGTCCCATTTGTCCACTCAACATCTCTGCTTCACGCTGACCCTGCAGTGACCCAGTTTAGGTTAAACCTCACCTCTCTTAAACCGCTCCGTCACGTCCAGCTGTAAAGAGCTCTTGATGAGATCTCTGAGAGCAGTCAGCTGCTCCTTCTCCTCCTCCTGACTGTTTGATCTGTGAAGACAATGGGCGTCACACCTGTCCTCACACCTGAGCATCATGGCCCTGTGTCCATAATAACAGAATATACAGGAAATCTTACATTGTGCAGGTCAGCTCCCAACTATTCAATTCACTGTTTCAGGTTGTCAGCTGTTTTTAAACCATCCTGAAAGAAACTGGAAAGAAGAAGCCAGACAGAAAGTGCAAAAGAAAACCTTCAAAATAAAACAGCCAAGTGTCAGTGTGGTGAGTTCTTACTTGTGTGTAGCGTGGGAATAGTTGATGAGGTTCTGCAGCAGGTCCACTCCCTTCTTTTTTTATTCTTGTTCACTTTAATCAGATAGTGCTGGACAGACACCCACAACGGTCAATAAAACTTGCTCATTAAAGGGTCAATTTACATACAACCTCACAAATCTGCAGTGGAACAGCCTTGTTTCTCTCTCTTACTTCATCGTTCTCTGCTCCTGTGATCTCAGTCCTGATCATGTCATGTTGGTTGGACATGTTCTCTCTTCTCCTTCTCAATCTTTGAGCTGAAAAATCACAAACAGAGGCTCAAATTACAGCTGGTCAGTACATCCTCAGCTGAGTCTTTATCTAATCAGAAGAACGTTGAGACAGCATAAAAAACATCCCACACAACGTCCCTGTGGAGAGCATGGTGGAGATGTGAACCGAAGGAGGAGGAACATAAAGGGTGGAATAGAGCCTGCAGGTAGGTGGTCACAATAATTAATTATTTCACCCTTTACATCAACAGCAGCACATCTTGACATTCAGTCTGTCAAACCCCTGAAGTTTGCCGATGACACCACCCTCATCGGCCTCATCGCTGATGGAGATGAGTCTGCCAGCAGGAGTGAGATGGACTGTCTGGTATCATGGTGCAGCACAAATAACCTGGAGCTCAATGCTCTCAAGACAGTGGAAATCCACCTCTGTGGAGTCTTCCCTCTTCCTGGGCATCACCATCACCCAGGACCTCAAGTGGGAGCAGCTCCATCACCAAGAAGGCTCGGCAAAGGCTGACCTTCCTGCGGTACCTAAAGAAGTTCCACCTCCCCGTAAAGATGCTGGTGAACTTTTACACTGCCATCATCACCATCAGAGTCTGGTTCACTGCAGCCACGGCCAAGGCCAAGCTGCAGCACGTCATCCACTCTGCTGAGAAGGTGATCGGCTGCAACCTCCCATCTCTTGAGGAGCTGTACGTCTCTAGGACCAGGAGACCTGCAGCCAGGATAGCAGCCGACCCTTCTCATCCCGCACCTAAACTCTTTCTGCCCCTCCCCTTCGGCAAGAGGCTCCGGTCCATTAAGACCAGGACCTAAGGCCACAAGAAAGGTTTCATCCCAACTGCTGAACAGTGGTCAAATTCCCCCCAGATAACAACCCCCCAACTTACAGTCACTTTAACTTTTCAAGTTGTACTACTACCTCACATTGTACATTCACTTATCTTGTTTTCAATTTTATTGTACTATACTAGTTGTGTACATAGCTCATATTGTGTCAGACCTTTGCATCCTATCTTCGTTTTGTAGATTTTGTGTTTGCACCTGACACGACAAATTCCTGATACTGTTAAGTGTTCTTAACTGTGCCTGGTAATAAATAGATTTCTGATTCCTATTCTGATTCTAATTATTTCACAAATAAAATTGTAGCTATGAAAGAAAGAATTCACTAAATCATCTCCACGATACACATCTATGCACAACAGCTCCAGGATCGTCAATAACACCCCAGACCCAATGTTTCTTCTATATGGACTTCACTGAGTTAACTTCAACAACATGTCTGCTAGACCCTATTCCAGTTAGACTGCTCAAAGACGCTCTACCCTTATTAGACACGTTCGTATTAGATATCATTAATCTATCCTTACAAACAGGATATGTACCAAAGGCTTATAAGGTAGCTGTAATCAAACCTCTACTTAAAAAACCTTGTCTGGATCCAGGTGTCTTAGCCAATTACAGACCAATATCCAATCTCCCCTTTATTTCTAAAATGCTTGAAAAAGTAGTTGTAAAGCAATTATGTGACCACCTGCGCAAAAACGACTTGTTTGAAGAATTTCAGTCAGGATTTAGAGTTCATCATAGCACAGAAACCGCACTGATTAAAGTCACCGACGATCTTCTTCTGGCTTCAGATAATGGACTTGTCTCTATACTAGTTCTGCTAGATCTTAGTGCTGCATTTGACACCATTGATCACAGAATATTATTACAGAGACTAGAACATGTAACTGGGATTATATGAAGTGCACTAAACTGGTTTAAATCTCATCTATCGGATGGATTCACTTCATGGAGCTGAAGTAAATCTAGTGCCAGCCGTAAGCTCGTTTGTTTTCTTCACCCTGTCAAGACGGAGGACGACTGAGAGCGGCTGAAAACAACAATAGCTTATCACACATTTCACCGAAATAACGGACATCAGTGTTTGAGCCGGACTTCAGATTTGGACCCTTTGACGACAACATAATCTCGTTTTTCTTCGCGTGATTTTGCGATTTGCACAGTTTTACATTTGGAGAGAACAAAGTGTTTTCCAAAGTCGGGGTTCGGAAGCCCTGACACACAGACCGGGGACACGCAGTCCACCTCCTCCAAGATGCCAACGGTGTTCCTGCAGCTCTGCAGCTGGGTAGTGAAGCTGGACGTGGTGGGGAGTTGTAGTCCTCGGTGGTCTCCGATAGGATGATGAGTCCAGAAGAAACCGGAAGAAAAAACAAACATGCTGCGGCTGTTTAACAGCAGATCGGATTAGATCAGATCGGATCGGATCGGATCCGATCGGATCGGATCAGATTGGATCAGACGACCTGTGATGAGCCTTTCCTCCTCAAGTCAACTCACACACCTGGAGACGGGGCCTTTCAAAAGAAAAGCCCACGAACTAACTTTAATTGGTTTCTGACACAAAAGACTTTTGGCTGTAAATGCTTTCATATTTATTCTGGAGTTCCACCTTTCTGCTGACTTTATTTAAAAGAATATAGATGATTTTATTTCTCATTGTCTGTGTGTGTTGCTTAAATAAGACAAAAAAGTTGACATTTTTGTATTTACAGCAAAAAAACTAAACAATTATTTAAAAATCTGACACTCACACTAACACAATGCAAACACATGTATGTAACCTATATATGCACAGTTTTAGTCCATGCAGGAGGAAGACAAAAGCGGACAGATCTCCGCAAAACACCATCACCTGTAATAAAAAAAAGTGTTACCAAAGTTTCAGGTGGTTCTTAAAAGGTAAAGATTATGACAAAAAAATGCATATGAAAGAAGCTCCTGTAAGTAACCTTTCTTTATTTCCTCAATTGAACCATCCGATTAATGCTGGAGCTTCACTAATAAACATACAACAAACTCTGTCAGCACCTAAATAAAACTAACATTTAACTTAGTTTTTACTCCCAGTGCCAATTCTTTTTTGTTGTTTGTAAATGTTTATGTTATTTTTTCCTAGTTATTTATATTTTGTATTATTTTATGGTTTTATTGAATATTTACATATATTTACAAATAAAAGACCAAAATGTACATCTTTAAAGTATAAATGTTAATGTCAAGAGCAATAATTAGTCTATAGTATTAAAAATATGATTAAAATTGTAGTTTTAGATTTTCTTTTCCTGAAACAGGTTTTCTTATTCCAGCTGCTTCCCCCATTTCCACCAGTCCTACCAGTTTCCGGCCTGTTCTTCTTCACCCTGAATCCTCTCCTGCTTTCCAGCAACTGCAAAGCGTCAAATCTCTCACTTTGTACTTACCTGCGCTGTCTCTCCTGATTCTTCAAACAAGAAGAATCACAGGAAAAATATTTGAGGTAAAGGAAGTCTATTCATATCTCAGTGATCATTAAATAGTCAAGTGAACCTGTCAAACACACAAACTCACAACGAGATGACTTGTTTCTGTAGACACTACAGCTACTCAACAAAAACACACTGAACCGTTAGAGAGGAAACTAAATCCAACGTGTACTTGTATGTAGTCGCTGAGTTTCAGTAGCTACACCATGTTCCACTCAAATCCTTCTCACATGAAATCATCATATTAAACACGTTAATGGCTTTACTTTTTAGTAGCATCTCAAACTAAAGCAAGATAAAGATTTAACTGCACGTGTTAATGTGTTTAAGTTCCTCACCAGATGTAAACAGCATCACCTGACTCCTCTGAGTGGATCACCTTCAACATCCTACTTTATTCCATTTGCCTCCTACACCCAGGTGTTTTGAGACATGGTGGCTACTGTACCACAGAGGCCTCAGCAGCGACTCACAGCAGGTTGGTGGCGGACATCTTTTTTGGAGCTGGCCTGGGTCCACTTTTGTGTCATCAGGACCCATCATGAGGGCATCGTGTTGACCTGTCTGATCTAAGAGTCAAATCAGTCCGGATAAAATCCTCCATACCCCCCACACCTTGATGAAAATGAACTCAGACATCCTTTTTATTAGATAATCAGACATTTTTTGTGATGTTTGTCATGATGCTGTTGTCGATAATGCAGCAGTTCACATGTTTGTGGTGTTGTGAACCAAGGTGAAGTGAACGACTGCATTCTACATCAGGGCACAATCAGAGCTCGGATGTTGCAGTGCCAAAGGAGTGACCTTCATCTACGCAAAGACCCCTTGGTTTTAGCTTTGATCCACCTTGGGCCCTGTATAACCAACACCGCTTCTGCTACTGCAGAATCCACAACGGCCAACACAACCGTCATCAACGCCTTCACTGCTGAGGCAGAAGGCCGCACCTGCAGCTGCTTCCAACCCTTTTATAAGAACAAGAACAACAATCTTTATTCGTCATTTATACATTTGCACATATGTGTTACAGTGAAATTTTCCCTTCTGCATTTAGTCCAATCCCCACGACCGCCCCCCCGCTGGGGGGGAGCAGTGGGCTGCTATCCCAGCTAGCACTCGGTGTCTTGCTAAGGGACACACCTGGATGCTGGGCTGGGGATTACAGGTAGGCTGGGATTTCCCACACCACATCGTCCATTTTACCATCCAGCTGCTCTAGCCTTTGAGCTTCCGGGTTAGAGAATGTTTTATGTGCAACGCCTCAGTCACCCGACATTTTTATTATACTATATATTACAATCATTTAATTTTTTTTTATTTATATTAGTACCAGCAATAAAAAAGCAGGGCCTTAGCTGACTCTTTCATACTAAACACCTTACATGTGAATAAACACAGCTGACTCACCCTGTAATTAATAGATATTCTGCACTCATTTTTAATGCGCTAGAACCATTTGAAGACGAGGTAGCCATATAATATACTATATTTGTTATCCACACAATATCAGAATTCTCTAAGGTTTTAGGCTAACTCCGCGTTTTAAACACGTTTTCGCCGTCCCACCACTAAGAGGCAGCATTTTTCATCACTCTCCATCCAAACCACCGAAGAAGAAGTAGCCGGAAGTGCTGAGCTGAAGTAGAAATATTAGCCTGGTTAGCCTGAAGGCTATCAGTCTATGATATGTGTTTTATCAACTGAAATGTAAGTGTTTATATTATTTGCCCATAAACTAACTCTAAATCTGTTTCTACTGTTATTAGCGAGCACGTGACCTGCGCTGTTTGCATGCAGTTTAGCTGACTTCCAGTCCGACTTCAGACGCAGTTAGCATTTAGCTGACTTTAGCTAAAAATTAGCACATTAAGAACATCCAAGCGTTTAAAGTGCAACTTTGCTTCACGTACTGGTCCACACTGGACCACAGCGCCTGGGTTAAACCTGAGATACAGCTGAGCTAAAGCCGAGCTAACCGTTAGCTGGGTCAGGTGAGCCTCTTTATCACCGTACGGACTAAATAAACTGTGAAATCACCAGCAGCGTTACCAATGTTAAAATAAATCAGCCAGAAGCACAAAACGCTCAACATGTGCATTAAAATCACACAAGTCAACGTGTTAGACTGAAGGAACAGAGATAAAGTCACATTAAAGACAGTTAAAATAGCTGTAAACGACTGCAAAAGCTATTATCCGACGCTTTGCTCCAAATAAAAGGTTCAATTAATCATATTTAATTAATATTCCGCATTTTAAATGAAAGGTAATATAAAACTTTTATAATGTTCTATAAAGAATATAAATTATTAGTTGCCAGCATGGGTCATTTCCTCTTTAGTCAGGAGAGATTGTATCAGCTGTTGCATTTTTACAGAAACAAAATCTGCTGTAAATAAATGAGAATAAGAAGAATAGTGAATAGAAGCCGTGTTAGGGCAGAACAGATACAACACGAGCCACAACAAATGTGTAATCACTGATCGATTGGTTCCTAAAGATACATATTTACATGTCGAAGTGTCCTTGGGCAAGACACTGAACCGCTGGTTGCTCCCGGTGGGTCAGGTGAGCACCCTGTGTGGCAGCCACCGCCATTCGTGTGTGAGAATGGGTGAGAGAGAAGCAACATTGTAAAGCGCTTTAAAATAAAACTATGCAAGCGACTGTTTGCCATTCAGCATTTACCATACCGAACTACAATAATTATAAAGAATGTGTCACAGATTCACATCCCACCCAGCCCCACGCAGCCACCACGGTTGACCTTGGTGCTGGTCCCAAGCATGGATAAAAATAGTTGGGGCATTCGGTGTAAAATCTGGTGCCAGAATCAACGTTTGAAACATGTTCTGGTGTGAAGACCCCTGAAGGGACAAGCAGAAAGCTGTTGATCTTTGGGGATAAAATGTATACAGATTCTTAAGTGTTAATTCCTAATATTAGTAGGAAGTGACTCATGGGGGTTGGTAAAAGCTGAAGAATAAAAGACACATACAGTTAAAACGGATGTAGTCAAACTCATGCAGACATAAAACCTAATTTGACTTCCAAAGAATTGCAATACTCCTGCTGTAGTATTGGGAGAACATGAATATGAACGGTGTCTTCTGTGTATTAATCATATCAAAGTGGTAACAGTGTGAGGAACTTACATCCCAGTGCTTGAAAAAGTTGTGTAAGCAAAGGTGAAATGTGTGCTATTTCCACAAATACCAGAATATATAGGGAACATGTTTGTACATTTCAGCCACACACAGATGGCAGTTTTCTGATTAGAACCCAGACTCATCTCTTGATAAATGACAACAACAGATGGCGTGAGTGATGCCGACTCTGAACTTCTTTGTGTTGTGTCTACTTGTGTTACCCGAGTGACATCAGTGGGTGCTCCCGTGGTGATGGCTCTGATCGAAGGTGTGGGAGACGAGGTGACTCTGCTGTTCGGCTCCCTACTGTTGCTGATGGTGCTGCTGCTGGCCTGGATCTCCACCCGCACCCCTGAGCCCCCACAACACCTGTTTGCATCTACTGCTAGCCCTGCCCCCTCTGTGGAGATTATCCCCGCCCACCAGGACACCCCTCACTCCTCTTCATCATCCTCTTCCTCCTCTTCACCCTCCAGCTCCGTGAACAACAGTTCGTCTACCGAGGCCCCAGCATCCCCCGCCAATGAGGAGAAGGAGGAAGAGAGGGCAGTCAGGGAGGAAGATGTGGTGAGAAGCAGAGGGGGAGAAGGAGAGGAGCCTTCATCGCCGAGAAACATGGTGGTCAGACTGAAGTTCCTGAATGACACAGAGAGAACAGCTCAGGTTCAACCACAGGATACCATCGGGTACATCAAACGGTGAGTACAGCATTACTACTGCATCAGTACTACTAGAGTAGTACATAACAGAACCTAGTTCTGACCTCTGACCTGGTTCTGACCTTGCAGAACCTACTTTGCGGGCCAGGAAAACCAGGTTCGGTTGATTTACCAGGGGCAGCTACTTCAGGATGATGCCCAGACTCTGGCCTCCCTGAACCTGGTCCACAACTGCGTCCTGCACTGTCACATCTCCCAGCATGCGGGGCGGGGGGCAGCGGGGGGGCAGCGGCCTGCAGACCAGGTGCAGGTAGCTTTAAATGTCGGCAGCCTGATGGTGCCACTGCTTGTCCTCATGCTGTCGGTCCTGTGGTACTGTCAGATCCAGTACCGGCAGTTCTTTACGGCCCCAGCTACAGCCTCGCTAGTTGGAGTCACCATCTTCCTCAGTCTGGTGGCCTTTGGGGTCTACCGCCGCTAGCTGCTGATTGGCGGCAGCCGGGGGCAGGGCCTCTGATCTCAGAGCAAGGACTCAAACCTGCCGGGGGAAACGGATGCTGAACGTTTTGTTTCTGTGGTCGTGGAGATGCAGAGTGTAAACAAGTACTTTAATTTTAATTTTTTAAACATTTCTGTAGATTCTCATCATCATCATCAACATCACAGTGCCTCTTTTTTCCGGTTTCTGTTGACTGGATCTGTCTGTCTTTACCTGTCTGTGTGAATAGGGAAGGAAAGTCTTTTGTTTAATTGCAGCTTTCGAAGAAAAACTCTATTAAATCGTTAATTTATCTTGTTTCCTTGTGTTGAATTGCAGACACAGACAGGTACAGGTGTGAAGTCATCCGTAGCTCAGATAGGTCTAAACTTTGGAGGAGCTGGTGCAACGATTTGTTGGTGGGTCCAGTTGGATCCCAATTTTAATACAGTATTGTTTTTGGGATGGGTGATAATGGCAAATAATGATGATTTGGTGTTTTTCTGACTTTCATGCATTTCCTAAATTCCTATTATCTGCGTTTTCCTGTATGCAGGTTCCAGCTGCTCATGATATGCTTTGTATTTTTAACCAAATTGAATTTTTTTGGTACAGGTCTCATTAAATGTGAACTTCCCCACATTTGGGAGATGAAGGCAACACAAGACACGAGGCACAGTTGAATTTAGACTACAACAGGTGGTTTGACTCTTACTGACATTTTCTCAAACAGCACATCTTGTGGGGAAAGTCAGTGTTAGTATAATGCACTCTAACCTGCACTATATCAGTCGATGTCAAAAGAAGATTGAATTAAGACACTAACATTGAAATGTCTCTACTCACATTTACTGTTGATCAGTCTTCAACCTGGTTTAGCTCCATTAGCAAAAAACATTAAAAACACACCACTCCCCTGGATGACGCGTTAGTCCTGAAGCAGCTAAAAAAATGCGAGCATCATGCAAAACCACTGTAAAATGATAATAAATTAGAAAACAAATGTCATGCTTTATAAAGGCAAACATTGGGCTTCCACTAGTTTCAGTCTGGTAGAAACATAACCACCAGGAAAGATTAGGCTGGTTTTTTTTAAATACCAAAAGTGCTTATTATGCAGAATGACATATCTGATTTAAATGTTTAAGGAAACGTGCATATATAACAGAACTGCTGACAGAAAGGCAGTACTAAAGTGTACTTCTACTAGTAAGCAGTATTGAAATTAATAAAGGATCTAACAAAAAGAAAAGCAACAATGTGAACATTTGTTGTTACTGAATATATATATATATATATATATATATATATATAGTGAAACTTGTATATTCAGACAAACACAGTTCAAATAGAAACGTGAACAGCTCGTCCGTCTCAGCTGTTTCCTCCTCATCAGCACTGAAATACAAGCAGCATAGTGTGTCAGTACTTCAGGACAAATGGTTGGGAAATATCACGGTGACGTGAGAGTACTGTGAGTTCCTGCAGTTGTGCCAAAACTTGTTGAGGCAGATTCGCTCCTGCGGCTTCTGTCAGAGCGAGTTTGCAGGAAGCCAAAGTCTTTTCGACAGCACGGTGCCATGTACTGAAGACACACAGACACACCTGAGTCCCGTTTACCTGTAGCCTTTGTGTCATCAGTCCCCAGATGGAGAGGAGCTGTTGTCCCGCACAGGATCATCTGCATCAGTTCAGAGCAGGTGAGACATGAGAGTTTAGATTTAGGCACAGAAATGATGCGTGTAGCTCGGGCTAAGATCAATTCACAACACATCTCAGTAAACGTCTGTCCAGGAAGCTGGGCCTCAGGCAATATCCCTAAACTGACTGTTGTTTGGTTGAACATATGAGCAGTTTATCATACCATGTACTGGCTACAGCGGTTCTCCAGCACAATATTTTATCTGAATGGCAATGACAATGCAGTGGGTCAAGTCTACATTGCTAAATGATAAAAATAAAATAAGCGTGTGAATTATAAACGTTTTTGAAAAAACTGTGAGAACAACAGAGGCTGGATCTTGAACCTAAAGACTAGAATCTTTACACAGCAACACAATAATTTTCTCTGCAGACTGTCAGCACTAAGGCTGAAAGATTGTTTCCCTCCATATAAAAGTCTAACAGAACACAATTTTCTGTGATCAAAATATATTTCTAAATGCTACTATCAAAGGAGCATTCCAGTAGGCATCCCATGCAGAGATCTTAAACTCTCCAACTGCAGAGGAAGTAAGTTAGTGTGGATGAATAAAGTTTAGGACAAGCACTGCAGGCCTGTTAACCATAGTGAAAGTTGCCTCAGCAGAGACAGCAAGCAAGCAATCCCACAAGTGTTAACGAAAAACAGTTCCATCAACCTTTTGCATATAGATTTTAGTTTGAAACAAGAGGGAGGGAGAAATGGAGAGAGCTGGTGGATAAAAAGTCTAATGAATAACACAGTAGCTAAATGAATGTTTGTCTAGGTAATGCATTTACTATTTGTGCACGGCCAACATTAAAGTAGTCCACATATTCACATATTGTTATGTCTTGTTTCCGACTTAAAACTCATGTTTTCTCTTTGGTTAGGGCTTTGTGGTCAGTTTTAAAACCACAAATGACTTTGGTCTGGATGTTTTTGGGGAAGCAGAGACTGACAGAGAGTCCAGGTTAGAGTAATGCTAAGAAGCTGTTGCAGAAGCTGTTAAAGATCGCCTGATTCAGCAATCAAAATAAACTCTAGGGTAACACATCAGAAATAAACCAATGCAACATATTTTAAAGACAATATAAATAACCTACTCAAGGCATAGGATTTAACTATATACAAAATAATAATTGTAAACAAGTAACAGAAAATAAATGTTTTTTAGAAGACACTGTACAAAATAAGATATTGAAGAAACCTTTGGGGGGCTTCAGATTTTTCTCTCCATTGACAAAGATGCTGTTCACACACTCATGTTGACACCTTCGTCTGCCCTTTTGTTTAGAGAATGTGAAGCTCGATGTTGCGGTGGAGGTACTGTATCTGTGGATGGATTTCCAGGGGTGGGATTCAAATATCCCAAAAGCACATCTGAAAAGAGGAGAATGTGACACCATTCGGTGTTACAGCCTAATAAGAAGGATGATTTCAATAATAAAATGAAACACAATGACACGGGCGCCATTTAGCTCATGGTTCTGTCCGTCCACCTGGATCCTCTCTGCCACCTGCTGAGTGAGACAGTCAGAGCGTCAACGGTTAAAGTGGAAACGTCCTCGCGGTGAAACAAGCATAAATCCGGCCGTAAGAAACGACAAGAAAAATCTGACAAAACAGAGAGAGAAGAAGAAGGGCCGACAATTACTTCCAAGTTATTTTGAATAGAAAGGTTTGTGTTGAGCTTCCTTTGCAGTGTAATGTTGGCTAGCTTACGTTTTTCACCTCTGAAAATGACAATATCATATTGTAACCATGTATGATAGTTAGTTTACTTATGATGAGGCCTCTATATGTTCAGCTCATTTACAGCATCGCCCTCACCTGCAGACGACGTTGCCCAAGTTGAGGAAGCAGGTCATCAGTATGCCACTAGACATGTTCTGAATGAATTATGTATTTTTTAGACATGTCAGATCCAGGATCCTGTCAGGGAGGACATAGAAAGATCTTTTAAAACAGCAGATGAGGCTCAAGAGAGAATCAGTAGAAGCAGCAGCACAGATGAGCAAGAGGAAGACGAGAGGAGCTCACAGTTTAAGGGACAGAGGGACACAGTGGACACTGAGCCGCATGTCCACAGCTGTGGACCACAGACAAAGA
The DNA here is from genome assembly GCA_033026295.1 of Channa striata. Taxonomy (NCBI): domain Eukaryota; kingdom Metazoa; phylum Chordata; class Actinopteri; order Anabantiformes; family Channidae; genus Channa; species Channa striata. The sequence goes on from CM065185.1 coordinate 21,379,533, forward strand.
TTTTGGATATCTAGCTTGGTTTTAATGTTTGGTGCAGAATGGGTGAGGTAAAGGGCCCAACTTCCAATTTTTTCATAGGGCCCAAAACTGCTAGCGGAGCCCCTGCACAATGATACTAAATGGACAAACCTAAGAGATGCATGAAATTCACTATACTGACCGTGTAATTCCAATTAGACTAGACTCCATTACAGTGAATTGCCGATTGCCAAAATCCAAAGAAGCAGTATAATGCAGCATATGGGGACATTAAGGAGTATGATAGAACTTTCGGCGGTCACGTGACATTAGAAAACTCAATGCACCTCCCAGAGAGCAGGGGCAGTCTAATCAGTGAGAGGATGGGGGTGTAGGAAAGCATTATTATTGTTATTATTTTTCTTATTATTTGATAGTCAGTTATTCAGTTAAATTAATGTGGGCTTAATTGTTTCATATTAGGAAATAGTAGTACCAACTATTTTTGGTATAAGAGGTTACACCCCCCCGTCGGTGCGGTGGCCTTACCTTCACCTCCATTCGTTACTTAATTCAAACTTCACCAGTTCCGGCGGTTGGCGTTTTCCCCTCAGTCTAACTTCGCAGTCTGTTCGCTCTGGGTGGTAAATAAGAGTTTTTATGTTATCTATGCTTTTTTACTATACAGTAATAACAATAACATACTTATCTTAGCCATTATTTTAATAAATACAGTACTATTACTCTTCCACGTCTCCTTGTTGAAGCTTCTCTAACTACATTCCACCCAGAATTAGTCTAGTTAGCCTAACAGACGGAGCTAGGGCTTAGACAGCCTTTACACCCGGAATGAACACGTGTAGTGGATGCAGATTTATTCATGTTTGTTTTTGTGGTTACAGATTATGACTGATGGATTTGGAGACTCTTTTCAGTCTGTCCAGCTGATAGCGCTGACGGTTCTCAGCGTTTGTGAGAAAATAGTGGCAGAAGAAGAAGCACGGCAAGCGCTGATTGGTCGATGTGCCTGATAAAGACATCGTGGCGTTGACTTCCTGTTGCAGGTATAATGTTCAGTTTTGAGTTTGTAGGTACGTCGCAGATGAAGAGTGTGGTTTCCTAGTATAGCGTGGCTACGTAACGTGTAGAGGAGCCCTGTTCTTTTAGGCAGGTGTGTTTCACACGATGCCGAAACGTAGGAGCTGTCTTTTGAGTTTCTGTGTTAAGGCAATATGCTAAACACGGCTTTGGCTAACGTTAGCTTCCGGACCAGGCACCGAGTAGCCGGTACCTCACCGAACACTGAGTCTCTTAAGAACTAGAGAGAAAGAAGCGAAACCTGGACATGAACGAAGAGCAGAACAAAGAAGTATAAATCACTTCCCCAGAATCTGCTCCGAACGTAAGTGAGAGACAGATTGGGTTGTGAAGGTTTCCTATGGGTGAACTACATTGTAAAGTTGTATCTTTAAACACTTGTTGTATATCTTCGTGTCAGGGCAAATGTTCGCGTTAGTGAAGCGGTTTATCTTGATATGACGGTGACAGAGCCGCAATAATAAGCCCACGTTAATTTAATCCGTCGCAATCCTTTCTAATACGATAGTGATTCAACAGCGAATCAAACCCATTCATCAGAACCTATATTTGTTTTTCTCTTGTCCCACTTCAGCAGAAACCAGAGCCTTATGTGGACTGACTGGGGCCTGACTCTGCCTCTTCGGACTCTGCCAGTAAGATTTACTGAAACCACTGTTCAACGTGCAAAACTGAAGCATGGAAACCCAGCTAAAAATATACAGCCAAGCAGAATAATTTTTTTTAACACCTGTGTATTAGCTGTGGTCGTGCCTGGAAATGATGTAATAAAAGGCCGAATGAAGCCCACCCACAGCAGTCTGTTCACAGAATGGGGAGGCCGTGACAAAACTGGACCGAAGCGTATTCTGATCCAGGCTATGGCTCAATTTTGTCCTTTTAAGAGGGTCTCAGGCTGTTCACTAATGCTGCTCTTTCATTGGTTCTGGCAGGACGAGCCAAACATCAGTGACGTTCGACTTGACGTGGCGGAGGTAAGCCAGTCAGCCAATCACGTGCATGTTGTCAAAGTGGGCAGTGTTATGGTGTTCTGGGAGATGATGTAAACAAAAGGCCGAATTGTAGTGCCCCCGAGGCAGTGTGTTCTCAGGAGGGTGGCGCCCTGACAAAGACCCACCGAAGCGTTTATCTGATCCCAAAACAGCAGCCTCAGCTCCTAAGAATCAGCCGCTTATTCACTTGAACCAAACACAGGAATAATTTGGCTTTAGACCACAATCCCCTACCGTCAGACCCCTCTAACTGGTCTAAGTCTGGTCCCCTGATGACCCTGGGAAGTTTTTTTCTGCTGTCCCCATCTCTCATGTCCTTACTCACAGTGTTGCACAGGAAATTTGTCTGTGTTCCAACCACATTTAACATCCTTTTAAAGTAATTGGTGTCATAAATGTCCCCACAGACCAATGAAGTGTTTAAAGTTTGGATGGAGATGGGGATTTTCAGGCTGTCTTGAATGAAAAGACGATTGTATAAAAGATTCCTGAGCTGTCACCTTTACAGCTTTACATTTTATTTTCCTGTAAATCTGCAGCAGATTTAGTGTTTTGCCTTTGCTTTTTTTTCCCCCTTTCTAGTACGAACGCTGGTTAACGTTCACAAGTGGATAAAATCACCTGCAGGTGGAGAAGTGGCTCAAGCTCAGAACGGGACCATTAACCTGATTCAAAACATTTTTTGTGCTTTCTTCAGTATGTTGGACTTTATTTCAAGATTTTATATTACAACTTGAATCTAGAACCTGCTGGTTGTGTAAACTCTGATTATAATGTGGAGATTATTTTAGATGATTGTTCATAAAATTACCTGCTATGTCAGTGTAGATCTGGGAGGATGGTGGGAGATTTTTGTAAAATAATACAGAAAGCTGTTGTTTATTAAATGTTTTATCATACGAATATGAGACTTGACTTTTATTTTTCCCATTTTGGACACTATACTTTAAGCCTGACAATGATTAATAATAAATGCCTTTTTATCCAAAGCACTTTACACTGCATCTGCACACACACGCTCATTGATGGCAACGGCTGCCGTGCTCACCTGTCCCACCAGGAGCAACGTGGGGTTCAGTGTCTTGCTCAAGGACACTTTGACATGTGATGCCACAGTCACCCCCAGAATCTCCAGTGTTCCAGGTGTGTGCATTTGGACTTTGTGTATTGGGGGGTTACCATGTGTGAAGTGTGTCCTTTATCAGTGGTAAAAAAAAAAAGACGCTTTTTAAAAAAATTTTAAAACCAACTTTCTAAATGGCTTTATTAATGTCTGTATTAAATCCCAGTGATTAAATGGTTGCTTGGTCTTTTTGCTCCTCCCCAGAGTTTCGTAGATTTTCTGGGCTGTGAGTTGGTAAGTGACGTATCCTCAGGTTTTAGCCCCCCCCTTTTTTTTTTTTTTTTTTTTTTTTTTTTTTTTTTTTTTTAAACTTTAAATGTCACCTGAGGTGATAAATGGATGTCAGCTGTTCCGTTTGAGTGACGGCGCGAATAGGAAATTATTCCTCACGGAGCAGAAATGAAGAACGTGATTCCAAATGGAACCAAATCCTCGGGCGTCTCCACGCTCCCTGATTTCGGGGGTTGAACTTTTCCCCGGAAGTCCACAGCTGCCGTAGCTGACCTGCCCCGTTAGATTTTGGACTTGACTGTCCGGGCTTCAGAAACGGAACCGACAGGTTTACAATCGGTAACGGAACCGGCGGGATGGACCGAGGCACGGCTTCATCGGTAAACGCGTCAACAGACCCGCGGGTCTTTATGCAGACCGGGGACGTTAGCATAGCTAAGCTAGCAGAGGTAGCTGCCTGAAACCCTGTTCTTCGAACAGACGAGTGAAAAGAGGGGCGGCCGGTTCCGACCCGTTCACATCCACAGAATAAGGGATTGCAGGTTTAACTGGCTCATCACAACGCTTAACTTCAGTTTATCGTTACCGATCCATAAAAACACGGTTTGTTTGTAGCGAAGCAAACAGGACTTCCATGTAAACTGGTGGATCAGAACCACGTTTCAGGCTGAATGGGTGTGGTGTAAACGAACCAGTTCGTTCGATTGATCTACAAGTTGTTCATGTGTTCTGCTGCTGGGTCTCAGAAAATAAGCGGTAGGCGTGATGGTTGCTGGTGTGAAGGCCTGCAGCAAAAGTTGAAGATCCACAGTGGTACCGACCCTGAAGTTTACAGGATCCGACACACTGACAAACATCTGCCAGTCAGTCTGTGGAAGAAAAGCTCCTTTTCTGACATTAATTGGGCTGCAGAAATAAATAACATCAGACATTCAGCCATTTAAGTGAATGTTTTAATTTGCTACAGTAAATCCAGACAGACCAGATTCTAAAGTGAACTTTTTACAGCATGAGGCGTGAACCTGTTTCTGATTTATTTCTGTCGGATGATGAAAGTGTTTTTTTTTTTTTTTTTTCAGAATGCCTTTGAAGAACACGAGAATGTCCGGATCAAGATGGAGCCTGGCGGAGACATAGAGATCCAGTCATATCCCGTCCTGAAGAAGGTGTCTGTCAAGCTGACCGACTGCAGGCTGTGGCTGGACGGACGAGACTTCCTTTTTCTAGGTGAGAATACTCATTGGCTCTTGGTTTCTGTTACAAAACTGGAGAATAAAACTGTTATGATTTATTTTGCAGATATGATGAATAGTTGCAGCTTCATTACAGGATGAACTAACTCTGACCGCTCTTCTTCAGATGATCACCCTCAGCTCTGCCACCAGAGGCCGAGGCAGCTCCACCCAACAAACTGGGGCAGGAAGATGGTTTACTGCTCTGAATGTAGGAAAGGTTTCTACAAAAGGTCTCACCTCGAGGCTCACCTTATGACCCATCGGGGACAGAAAGCTAATGAGTGCTGGCAGTGCGGAAAGACCTACCCGACCCTGATGAGGCTTGTCATTCATCAGCAGATCCATAACCGCAAGGAGCCCTACCAGTGCTCGTACTGCGACAGGACTTTTGCCCTGAAGAGGGACTGGAAGACCCACCACCGGACGCACTCTGGAACCAAACCGTTCAAGTGCTGGTTTTGTGGAGACGGGTTTAGCGAGAAGGAGGAGCTCACTGAGCACCTGGAGCTACACAAGGGGGAGAAGTGCTACCACTGCAAAGTGTGTGACAAGATGTTCGTCTCCTACCAGGGCTTCAACTTCCACCGCAAGTCCCACAAGAACCAGCGGCTGCTGCCCTGCACCAAGTGCAACAAGACCTTCAGCAACCCCCAGAGTCTCAAGCTCCACCAAGTGACCCATTCCAGCACGAAGCCACATAATTGCCCCACCTGTGGCAAAGGCTTCAAGCTACTGAGTGGCTTGCGCTGCCACCAGAGGACCCACGAGGACCTGAGGGACTACCACTGCACAGAGTGCGGCAAGTCTTTCTCCAGCCTGCAGGGCCTGAAGCTGCACAACCGCACACACACCGGCCTGAAACCATACAAGTGCACAGAGTGCGGGAAGAGGTTCACACAGTCGCCCCACCTCAAGTCTCACATGGTCACCCACACCGGAGAGCGACCATTCCTCTGCACCATCTGCGGTAAGAGGTTCACCCAGTCGTCCCACCTGAGGTCCCACATCACACTCTTCCACGTGGGTGAGAAGCCGTTCACCTGTGATGACTGCGGGAAGAGCTTCACTATCGCTCACTATCTGAAGATGCACCGTCTCAGCCACACCAAGGAGAAGCTGTACCATTGCTCGTACTGTGAGAAGTCCTTTTCCTACCACAACTCGTGGAGGGCTCATGAGAGGATCCACACGGGTGAGCGTCCGTTCACCTGCCAGGACTGTGGCCGAAGCTTCATCACATCAGGCTCTCTGCTTAACCACCAGAGGTCCAAACACACCGGAGAGAAGATCCACTACTGTATCACCTGTGGGGAGTTCTTCCTCACTAGCTCGCTGCTGCGGATCCACCAGCTCGACCACACTGGCGAGCGGCCACATGCCTGCAGCTGCGGAAAGACTTTTAAGACCAAAGGAGTGCTGCGTTACCACCTGAAGAGGTTTACGGATCACCAGCCGATAGAGTGACCGCCTGTCAGAAAACACTAACTGGGACATCTCTGGATACTAGCTACTCCTTGGACCGGGAAGCCAATGAGGAATGAGAGAGGTGAGGTAAAGACACTGCACCAGGTGTGTGCTAGTGTGGTTAAAGACTGATTGTTCTCCTGAGAGCCCGAACACCATGAAATGTGAGACCACAGATGTGAGACTTTTTCTTCTGATTCAGCATGACTTCACTTCTTGGGGTGGTCATCATCTCTAATGTCCCTCCAGAATAAGCCACTGTCAATTCACCAAAAAGAGCAGACGGAGGCTGCAGACCTTCATTCATAAGTTTTCTTCACTCTCAAAGTAATCCAGTGGTAGTTGTCTATACATCCATGATACACTGCTAACTGGAGCTGGTCACAGAGAATTGAGCTGCTGCTAATGGGAACGTGAGCTAATCTATGCTAAGACTAACAGGAGTCGGGTTGTAGATCACAGAAACAGTCTGAAAACTGCGGCACTGCTCCTTTAACGAAAACGAGAGCTTTGGTGTGTGAGTCTTTAAGCCCAGAGCTGCTCTTACAGAAGTTTGCTGAATTTTGTTTTTGGAGCTGATGAGAAAATATATTTATTTATTAGTCTTGGACTGATGGATCGTTGACCTTCTTTTATCCTTGTGTCATTAACATTTATTTTTTGCAGATAATGAAATTATAGTTACTTCTCTCAGCTGCTTGTCTGACTCTTATTAAAAAGCTTATTGTCCGTTAAAATCCTGCAAAAGATTAAATGAACACTAAAAATCTGCTGTTTGCGCAAATCATTTTTGCAAAAATCAGTTCTTGCGAATTGATAATTTAATATAGAGTTTGAGGTAAATCACCTGATGCACCATCAGCTGTTTGCGGTGTGAGCAGAGAATTTCACATGAATTGACTGACAACAGCCAATCAGGTTGCAGAACAGAAACTCACTAAGAAGTAAAACACTGCATTTAGGACCTGAACTTGTCGGTTCTGACTAAGCCTCAGACTTGTGGTGCTGAGAGCTCTGGTGAAAGGTTATGTTTTTGTCACGTGAACAGAAACATGTTAAAGGTGTTTGTGTTCTTCACCTTCACAATAAAACCCAAATACATTTCTCTTTGTTTTTGGCAGTTTGATCCTGAAACATAATGAGGGTTCACTCCTCGAACCCCACTCTTCTCTGGTTGCTTTTGTAAACTTTTCACCTTGTCTGAAAATATTTAAAATGGCAAAATGCTTAAAGAAATTAAATCAGAATCAAATCCACAAGTAAACATTAAAGATTCATAGATCCAGAAGAATGTTTGTTTAAAATTGTATAAAGACTTTGTGACTTTTATATTTTTTAGTTCTTGTAAAACAGATTTATTTGTTATTCATTTTGATGAGATGAATAAATTTGGGGGAAGATTTTGAAAACTTTCTCTGTTTTAAACCCAGTAAATCTATAAAGGAGAACTGAAGTTGATAGTTTTATTTTTAGAGTAAAATTTACTCTGATACATAAACATACAAAACTGAACTGAACTGAAAAATTTACGTGGTACATAAATATTTTTACAAAAAACTTTCTCACAAAGTCAGTTTTACGTAAATTCCTAAATATCAGTTTTTAACATTTCGCTACGGAGAGTGGCGTTTTACGTTTTAATTTGAAGGCGTGGAGTCGCACCTCATGGCTTCCGGTCCTCATGTACACAGGCAAGATGGCGGCGTCCTGTGTGTTCCGTGCTGTCCTCAGTCAGACTCTGAACCCGTTCAGGTGGACGGGACGCAACCTGATACGGAAATCAGGGGGGGTCAGGTGAGTTCGTGTCAGACTCACCTGGAGAACAAGTGAGCTTCTGTGTGAGCGTGTGCACAGTGTAGCGTTACTGGTGGAGGTGCAGCAGAACTGGACCCGCAGCAGAACTGGACCTGCAGCAGAACCGACCTCCATGATCGAGGCTTCAGGATTCCGTGGTCTTTTCAAAATAAAAGAGCTGGTCACCTTTACAGAATTAGTTTTGGTGATTACATAAACGTTTTCATTAGTTTCAGTCGTTAAGTGATAACAGAAAAAAACTCAGACATACTAATTTATACACGTCTAGTGTGAGGTCTGTGTCAATGTCCACACACATCAGTCCTGCCCCTGAACTAGCTCTGCGTTAAGTCTCATGTCTTATTGAACATAAGACAGAGACGAGGCCATAGAACAAGAACAGATTAGGCTGAAGTGTGTGTGTGTGTGTGTGTGTGTAAACTATAATTAGGTAAGTAACTGATTATTCTCACCAGTGTGTTGTTCTTCATCACCATTATCTGTGAAGGGACAGGACAGGCTCATTCAGGTCAGCTGTTTGTACCGGGGGTTTGTTTAGTGGCCCCCAGACCCTGACGGAGCTGACTGACCCTCTGTACAGTGCAGCCCCTTTGCTGCGGTTTTGGCGTATGCGTGGTTATCTAGGAAATGCTTTGCACATACAGTGCTTTTATCTCACCCAGTGATTCTAAACGTTGTTGTTGATCAGCCATAAAATAAAGTTAATGCATCAAGTAGCACTGTAATTATTTCCTTTGTAATAGCAGAAAAAAGGAGATTTGATTCTTCAGTAAAAGTTAATGAGGGAAATGACTGAAGGCATTTGTCTGTGGGGTTTGTGGGAAACACTGAGAACATAAAGGTGGTTTGTGGAAGGATTTTGATCAAGTGTTGTGATGAACATATTCTCTTGTCTTAACGAAGGGGCATAGTTTAGGGGAAAAAGCGCTGATGCCTAAATACATGTTAGGTGATAGTGGGGATCCCGAGCTGATTTGGCCTAGTTTTTTCCTTTTCTGGTTCTCAGGTGAACGCGACCCAATTTGTGACTGTGTCTGCAGTCAGTTCTATGTCTCTCCCCCCAAATTTGATGTTGTGATAGAACAAGTGAAATACTTGTCTAAAGGATTTTATGTGAAGCCTGTTTGGTTAGGATGGATTAGTTTCAGGGTGATTGTCTTGTTTCAGGGAGCGGGTTCAATAATTAGTAATAGAGGACAACAGCAGCAGGGGTGGGTGGGTCTGTGTGTTACTGATTGCTTAAACCTCTTTTTTCCTGTATGATGAACATGACATTGTGTGTGTGTGTGTTCCTGTTGACGGGTTGTCTAGACCACGTCCAGGAAATTGTAGGGCACTTTCCTGTGAACTGATTGTCTTTGAACATTAATCACAACTTATACTCATCATGTTTTAATGATTCCAACACGTTCTTTTATTTTTCAAAAATAAACAGCTTCCGACAGGTCGGTGGGTGTGTAACATCACGGTCTGTGGCCGGAAAACACTTGGCCTGCTGGGAAAAAGTGACTAGACACGAGTTCATTGGAAAAATCGTCCAGGATGCAGAGAGTGGAGGAGGAGTAAGAAGAGGAGGAGGAGGCGGAGGAGTGCTGTGGGGAGCAGTCGGTAAGTGTAGTCGCACCCAACCTCCCTCCACAGTCGATCAGAACAAGGTACAGTTAAAAACACTTAACAGTTCTAGGAATTTGTCTTGGTGAAACCTTCCTAGTGCTATTTCCGCGCTTATGTGTTACATTTCTGTGGTAAATGTACTGATTTTACACTTTCCTGTTCCTCGTGTCAGATTTTCTTAGTGCCACTTCCAGTAATCACACATGTTCGTATCACCCACCTGTCAGGAATCCAGTGATCTATACAGTCCCTATGTCATCAGACAGTGTCAGTTCTGTGATGATTCAGTATTTAGCAGCTGTGTGTGTGTCAGCAGCCTTCTCCCTGTTCAGCACTTCTGAAGAAGACCAACGAGATGAAGCTCAGAGGAAGAACGATGAAATGATCCTTCTGCTGAAGAAGGCCAAGGTTAGTTGGTTAGTCTTCAGTTGTATAGAAAGCAGCAGTGTTTAACTGTGTGTCGCACAGGTAAAGTTGTGTCTGTGTGCAGCTTAGCATTCATCGGGGCCAGCTACAGGCAGCGTCTGGTTTCCTTCATCAGGCCATTGCTCTGGCTCATCAGACCCACAACCAGCAGGCCATCATCTACACCTACAGCCTGGTAAAGACCTAAACGTCATCGTCAAGGTGCAGCTTAACACACCTGTACTGATCTCTGATCTCTCCTCTCTGCCTGTGTGTCCTTAGATGGCAAACCTGGCCTACGTCCAGGGTCACCTGGACCACGTGAGTACCTTCCAATCGCAACGTTTGCTTTGTCCTCAGGGACGGCTTTAGCCATCTAATCTTCCTCCTCCTCTTCTTCCTTAGGCAGAGAAACTCTTCAAAGCAGCAATGAGCTTCATGCTGTCAGGAGGAACTCCAGAGGTCAGTGTGTGTGCTGACAACCAGCGTTGGTGTGTGTGCTCTGTCTCTGACTTCTTGTTGGTTTCCAGGACGACAATGCTGTCATTGAGATGTCTCTGAAACTAGCCACCATCTACGCAGAACAGAACAAGTAAGTACCTGGTGTTACTGCTGGGCTGACAGGAAGTCCAGGTCCAGAGGTCAGATGTATGTATGTGTACACACCAAATCAGAATGTAGCAAGGTTCAGAGCAGACCTGCTCAGCGTGAATGAAGCAATTAATTTTTTTGTATTAATCTGTGTGTGTGAGGTCTGAGCTGGCGGACCACGGATTCAGGTTCTGTACTGAGTCTCTCGAGGCTAAACTGGAGAAACAGGAGCAGCTGCCGGCCGAGGAGCATACAGGTGAGACACTTCGGCAAATCGAAGCCTTTAACTTTAAAGCCAAAGCGGCGTGTTGCTCCGCCCAGCACCAACGCTTACAGTTGACTGAGTGCTGCTGTCACTCCTTGAGCTCACTGACAGCAGCGTAAACCAGAAACTAAATTAGAGGATCAAAATCTGTTCTAGAGTTGAGCTGGTGTTGGGATGAAGGCAGCAGAAGGAAGAAGCAGCTGCTGTTTATATGCCACTGTTAGGATGCTGAACCTGACCCCAGTCGGCTGAGCTGCACATCGTCCTGGTCTTTAGACGTCTCCCTCTCCCACCAACACGAACCTCTGATCACTTACAGTTCTGACTTGTAGGCATTTTCTGACCTTCCTCGTTTAGTCCAGTTACATCGAGCTCTGGTGCTTTTTCCCCCTTGGTGCAGTTTATTTGCTCTTTGCTGGGTTTGGTCTGGTCCCAAATGGGCTCTGGACCGGTTTGTGTGTGTTGAGAATCACTGCCCAGAAAGTCACAACAGTTATGAACAAAACTGGTTTGAATTGGAGCAAACAAACTAGCGGTCTGAAACTGTGTTGAATAGATCGTTTTTTTGTAACCATCAGTCAAACAGGTTTTAAAGTGTTCAGTAGTGGTGCTGTTGTGTCTTCAGAGGAACAGGAGCTTCTGAGGAAGGATACCCGCCTCCTCCTCGGACTCTGTTTGGACTCTCGGGCTCGATACCGAGCATCAACGCTGAACCTGAATCAGGCAGCACAGGACTACCAGAGAGCCCTGAACATCTGCCGCCAGGAGCAGGGGGAGACACACCCACAGGTAGAAACCAGCGAACTACTGGTCTTACATGTTTACTGGTTCTCTGTTATACCTGGTTACTGGTCCACTGGTTTACTGTTCTTCTCAATGACTTTGAATGTTTTGTCTTGTCTCAGACTCTGGTGATGATGAGTGACCTGGCCACCATCTTGGATCTACAGGGTCGCCACGATGACGCCTTGGTGCTGGTCCAGCAGGCTGTGGATCTAAGTCGCTCTGCTGGACACCCAGACCAGCATGTCCTGCTGGGTAACCTGGCTGGCATCCTACTGCACAAAGGTTGGGTTTCTCCAAAACTAAACCAAGATCCAGATTTTCAGAACCTCCATTTTCAGAATCACTCTCTTTTCTCTTCAGGCCACATAGAGGACTCAGTGCGGTTCTACCAGGAGGCTCTGAGTCTGGCCCAGCAGGCCGGAGACCAGGAGGCTGTGGACCAAATCCAGGAGGGACTAAAGGAGTTGAAGAAGAGGAGGGACCAACAGAGGAAGGAGGAGCAGGAGAAGCCTACGGAGGACTGACACGGTGTGCTTAATGTGTCCTCAGCTTCTCCCAAGGACTCTTGAGTTCTCCAGTCAATTTGTTCATCAGACAAAAACCACGATCCAGGTGAATCACAAATCTCTGTAATAGACAGTAGATTTTATTCATTGTCCCCAGAGGATGAACCTGTCAGATCTGATCACACAGAGAACTTGTCGGAGTCTAAGGACAGAGAGCTGTTTGTTGTTTTGTGTAAAAAATGTGAATCTTTCCTCCTCCCCAGAGAAACGTGTGACAAAAGGTGAACTAAAGTACTAAATGTCTTTCATCGTCCTGTCCTCACTATTCAGAATTCTTTAGTTTGTCCAACCATTTCCCCACTAAAACATGTATTCCTCAATCTCCAAAAAAATGTTTTCTTTGCCCCTATGTCCATAATTTAAAAAAGTGTTGTCCTCGTTGTCTCATAAAGAGAATGAAAACACTCCACACTGGCCAAATCTGTCTTTATTCTCTACAGAGCACCTAAACTGAAAATGCCCCCACTTCACAATTTAGGTCCCCTGTAAAATCAAATTTTTCTGTTATACTTCTGAGATGTTTGTGTAGATGCAGTAATATTAGACTAATAATGAGGCCTGAATGACCAGAGAATAGTTTCATTCAATCAGATCCTCATTAAACAGTTGAGTGGGTGGAGGTGTGAGGAAGCCTCCTCACCTGCAGGTTCCCACAGGTGTGATGCCGATGATGTTCCTGTTGTGTTTAGTGAACATGTCAGAATAAAAGCCAGATGACGACTGTAAACAGACAGCAGACACCACAAACACAGAGCACATGACGCTGCACAAACAGCAGATTACCCACACAACACACATGTACATGTAGATGCATGTGTACATAACCATACAGCTTAAATCCACAAATGTATCCACTGTGTAAACTGAACCCACCTGGGAAACCGTATCATTACCACGTAATTTTCAGCTTGTTGCTATGGCAGCACATCAGCAGTTTCACTGTGAGGGCATCAAACCTGCAGCTGCTCCAATACTCAACCTACATTGTCTGATCACGTGCTCAGGGGATGATGGACCTTCTTTTGTTTCAGGGTATAAAAGTTTGCCGATCTAACGAATTACGTTGTTTCTCCTGAAAACATAAAAAGTCGTAATGACCACAAGACCACTTAGAAATGTTTTTTATTGTATCAACAAACCTCAGGTTTTGAAGTTTCTCAGTCTCCACAACAGTGAGTCTGGATCAGGTTTAGTCAGAACAGGGTTTCCTTTACTTTTCCTTTAACGTACACATACACCAATAACAACAAACTTACAGATGAAATGGCTCTTTCGACAAACTCAGTTTGTGTCGGATTTCATTCAAATTTACTGACGTTTAAACTCCACTGTAAATCCAGACGTGGTCTAACGCATTAATTTTAATGAAAGTACAGAAGCTCAAATATACTTACCAAAAGGTCTCATTTCACCTTAGTGAAAATGAGATTATATTATATATTATATTGTCAAAGTGGATTATAGCAGAAAATGGAATAGAAATAGGTCACAGTCACACAGTGAATGTACTTTCTTACTTGCCTCCCCAACCATCGGATGGGACAATAATGCAGACCAGTTTGCACCGTAACAGTTCGTAGTTTAAAGATTAAAAAAGAAGTAAACGGGCTTTAGTGAATTTTCACACGTGAGAAGCTGCTGAGAACGTCTCAGAGCTCGCGGTCTGATTTCCCACGCAGTCCCACAGATGATGACATGTAAACAGGTTAATGAGTGTTGTTAGCGGCATCATCATCAGTCCATGCTTATAAAAACTGCAGCTGCAGACTCCGTTCCTGCAGAACCACGAGTCGGATCGCTGACAGGTACCCCCCAACACACACACACACACACACACACACACACACACACACAGACACACAGAGGTCAGAGGACCTGCTCCCAGAAGCTCCATACTGACTCAGACACTGAACCAGAACCATTTTGAACTTTTGTTACTCGCAGCAGAACCAGGTGACGGTCATCTGGTCCTTCTCGGCTTCTTCCTCCTTCTTCTCGTTCAAGGTTTTTTGAGCATCTTAGGACAGAGTCTTAATGTTGGACTGTAAAACTAATAGACACAGATTTAATTAAGGACATGAACATGTTAAATCTGCAGAGGGGGCTTAGTACTACGGTCCTTCTACAAAACATAAAAGTTTAATTTTATCTAGATAGAAATACCCTACTACAAGTAGGAACCTGCACTTTAAAGTAAAAGCAGTGAGTGTAGTATTGTGTCCAAAACCAAAGTGTACCAAAGTACAAGACCCAGTTGTCCTCAGTTCTTTAAGTTCTGAACAGAATCTTGGAGGAGCTGCCACATCTGTGGGGACCGGACCGTCTCCCCATTCTTGGTTCTTCACTTGCAAGTTTGGATTCATCACAGGAATATTTCTGGGACAAACAGACGCTTCCTAGTGATGGAGATCAGTGTTAGACTTTCAGTTCTGTGACTGCATCGCTGCTTCAGAACCAACAGAAGTCTTATTATTTTACATAGACCTGGTGCTGTGTTCTTTTTAAAAATTGTTATAAAAAATCAATCTCTGTCAGGTGACTTTACCTGGCTGAATGTGCAGTGATGATGTCATCATTTGAAGACGTGTGTGTGTGTGTGTGTGTACTGGTGTTGTAAAATGTCCTCAGATGCTGAATCATTCGATTTTAGGGTTAAAACTTGACTGTGTGTGTGTGAGTGCGCACATCCAGGGGGCGGGACTAGCCATGAGTGACAGCTCAGTTACCATAGTGACCTTCAGCTGATCAGGTTTCTGTGGAGAGCTGGACCTTTCCTCTGTTCTGTCTCTGTCTGCTTCCCCTCTCTGTTTCCTCCCTCCCTCTCGTCTTTCACCCCCCCAGTCCCTCTGCTGGTCTCAGTCTCTGCATTATAATTCTGCTCTTTCAGGGCTGCAGGACGCAGAGGTAGGCTCTAACTCTCTTCCTGTTTCGGTGACATTGAAACTGGACCGGACCACGTGCACACTGTTTATCTGAACATGTGTTAGGTGCCGCAGACAGACATGTTTTCTCTGTGTTAGATTAAATCACGTCAGGCTGATCTGCTGAGGTCAGGGTCCAGTTTCCACATCCTCTCATGAGGAGCGGTGTTTGTGTTTGGTGTCCCCTCTCTCTTTCCTCAGGGTTTGGTCTCCTCCTCTGCTGTCTGTCTGTCTGCAGCACACGAGGAGGTGAGCTGTGGCTGTTTAGGGCTTTTACTGTGAAAACAGCAGAACAGTCAAACAGACACTGTCCTGTAAAAGTCTACATTTGCTGATCAGAGCCACCAGTGGTCATAGAAATGAGGAGGAGCAATGGAACGGGGATGGTGTTGGGTCAGAGGATGCAGGACTGTCCCACAGAAGATGTTTCACAGCCTCCTACAACATTAAGGACTGATGTTAATCTGTTTTCACTGTTAATGAGTGATTCTCTGTGGGGGTGGGGGTTGGGGGGGACACACGGAACCAGCTGGTTCCCACCATTAACCAGCAGTTAAAGGCACATTCAGCAGATTTGAGGTTTAATATTTCACTTTGTTGGTTCCGTGGTTTGTCCACGTTTAACCCGTGAAAAGCCGTCGTCTTTTAGAGGAGGGTTTCAACAGCTCCACGTGTCCAGCTTTGACTCTGGCTTCGTTCTTCATTAGTAACACACCTGGGGTGAACTGTCGCTCTCGCTCTCTCAGCTTCTGAATGAAAAGATGAATGAGAAATGTTAAATTAGACTGTCACACAGGAAAGCAGCTAGATGATGATAAAAACAATGTACACATTTGATGCACTAAAACGTTCAAAACATCAAATCAAAATTCATCTTTTCAACATGAACAATTTCCATTGCATCTATTTTAAATTATATGCATTAATAATTATAAATTATGTTTTAAATAATTAAATAAAAAAGATCTTTTATGCTTCACCTGTAATTTTTGTTGAATTAAAGAACCAATTTAACACTTTAAAACATCCTGTGCATGAATTATCTCTTTTCATGTTTAACTTTTAGTGCAAATCACTCCTTTAAATGAACCAAACAACACCTAACCAGGCCTGAGTCATCTTTACGTCAAGTTCTTTATTTTCTTCCTGTGGGAATTGTTACAGTTTGTTTTCATCTCTTCACTTTAACTTCCCATTTATATGGAAATTAAGCGCAAAGTCCAGGAGTCGTCAAAGTCTGCGGTTTATGGTTTGACATTAAAGACACATCTCTGTTTGAGGTGTCCATCTGAGATCACTGTTAATAATCAGACCAAACAGATCCAAGACAGTGAGTCAGCAAATCAGGTGTGAGGGTATTTATAGACACAGATGTGTCCTCTGCAGGAAAGACTCTGGTCTCCAATGCTGCTGTAAACTGGGACTGAACAGGTAACCTCACCTCAGCCTTCACTTTTTAGACACAGTGAAATGAAAAGATATGAATGTGAGACAGCCCGGACTCTTTAATGGATTGTTTACACAGTTTAAGGCAGAAAATAACCTTAAAATCAATCAAGAAGCCTAGATCGACATTCATGTTGAAGATGAAAACCCCTGAAGGATTAGAAACCTCTGGTCTGTAGAGTAAGTTTGTGTTTGTGTTGACTTTATGTGTCGTGACCTTTGACCTCCAGGTTCTCCACCTGCTAAACAGCTGACCCTCTGACCTCTGACCCTAAAGGAGCCATGAGCCTGAACTCTGTGGGACCTGGTGATGCCGTCGGTCTGTCCTCAGTGAGTCTCAGCACTGATTTCTAATGTCGACGTAAGGACTTCAGTCACAGCTCTGGTGATGTTGTTACTATGGTAACGGCATTACTACAGCCCAGAGCTGCTGCTGGAAACACTTTACATCAACAATCCCTCTGTCCTCTGTGTTTCAGATCAGAGTTCATTCACACAGTTACACAATTATATAACTTTGTGCCACAAGTCAAGAATGGAAATTCATTTCTAATTTTACTTTTTTTTCTGTCTCTTTAGCTATAAGTTTATTTTAATGCTTTTGTGAAGTCTGGTTGTTGTTTTTATGAGCCACTGGACATTTGAATTTCCTGTTGGGGATGAATAAAGTTATAGCTATCTATCTCTTCCTTCTGCAGTCTCTGCCTTCTTGTCCTCCACATTCCCATGATGATGAGGAAGAGGAGGACCTGAACAAGGCTTTTGACGTCCAATGTTTTCAGCAGATTCTTCACCCTGCAGCTTGCAGTCCACCAGAGAAACGCAGAGTCTACAATGAGCAGGACTTTGAAGGTGAGCCAGCATTTACTGGGTCCAAGAGATATTGAGAAGGTTCAAAAGGCCTGTTTTTTAGATCTGGTTGGACAGGATGTCCAAGGAAGTTTTAAGGTTATTGGAGAGGTTTTAGTTAGCCAAGAACCACTTTGGACGTCCTGCAGTTCTTTGTTTTTCAAGGCTGTTGAAAGGGTGTTTTAGTAGGACCAGGACGTCTTAGAATGAGGTTCGACAACTTCAGGTTGTAGGAGACTTTGAGGGATTTTTAGGGTTCCTAAAGGATGTCCATGTTCCTCTGTTTCTCAGAAGGTTCTAGAAACTGGCATATTCTTTGGTAGGCTCTGCTGTGTCAAATGCATGTTCCCTTCAGACATTTTAGAGTGGCAGAAATATGGTTTCATGAAGAATATTAAGGATTCTATGTTATTTAAAAGATTTGAGGCACATTGAACATGTCCTGAATGTCTTTGAGAACCCTTGTTGTGTTGTTACTTTTACTTTATCTGTTCTGTAGTGAGGCAGCAAACTAACCTGTTCCAGAGTTCCACAGATCTTTAGTTTAGTTGTAGGGAACCTTGGGGCTGGTGGATATTTAATGAAGCTGAAAAATGTTTAAGGAGTTTCAGATCCAGAAGGAAACAATAAATTTTGGTTCTTGGAAGTAAAGAGGTCCTAGGAGATTTATGACTTCATGCTGAGGTACAGGAATCAGGTGGTTCTTGAAGAAGTTCGTGAATTCTCTTGGAAGGTCCAGGTTCCGATTTTTATGAAGGTTACAGGATCTGTGGAGAATCTCGAGCTGCGACCTCAATGACTTGATGAGTTCTCTGCTGCAGACCACCGACATTCCTCGCTCCACGTCCACCACCCTCTCACCAAACCTCCCCCAAACAGCAGGAGGAGGAGGCTCAATGAGGACAGGAGGGAGGGGAGGCGAGGCTCTGCCCCCAGCCCTGTGAACACCATAGAAGAAGACCAGGAGGAAGAGGAGGGTGAGAAAGAGATCTGCAGTCAGACTGATGGAGAGGAGGTACTAGTGACCACGCCTTCCAGGTGAGTACCACACCCGTCTCTGTTACAAAGTCACCTTAACGTCCAGTAATTTGTCCCCCTCCCCCATCTCAAAGTGACCCACCCACCACCTCGACCAATCACAATGGCCTCTCAGCTGGCGGCATCACAAGGACCGCTGCCGTGGATGATGAAGCTGAAACACTGACGTCAGTCGACCTGGACGGCATCAAGAGTGCGTAAACGCACATTTTACGGTTTAACGAGTAGTCTGTGTAGTAAACGTACCACACAATACTTCGTACTTGCCTTTTATAATGTCATTTAATACTTCAGCTGTCTTTTAGAATCTTTAACTTGTTGGACATTCAGTGCTGTACCGGGACATTTACAGTGTAACGTGACAAAATAACATGAAGGTACAAATATGTGTTTAACTGTTGATCTGAGTGGTGGTGCTTGGAAAGAAACTCCTGCTTAGTTGTAGTCTCTGCTTGGGGTCATCAGTGATGGGTGTGCAGAGAACAGACTGTGCAGATGTGAATCAGCAGCTTGAACAGATACAGTATAACGATATTTCTAAAGCTGCTCTCAGTGATGAGGCAAGTTACATATTCACATGAAATGTAAGTGCAGCTCTGCTGTGTGTGACTGTATCTGCCATCAGTGTCACAAGATGTAACGTGATTTCTCATGAAATGGTGAATGCAGAGACAAATTTGATTCAATTTTAATATCTCCTGCATCAGTGTCTAGGCTTCGTACAGCCCACTGCTGACTGTGGTTCAGCTGTTGGTGTTCTCCTCAGGATGAAGGGGATTGATAATGTGTCCACTGTTTCTGAGTCAGACCCAAAGACGTTCTGCTGCGAGCTTGCTGAGATGGTGAGCTAACATGAGTGACAGCTGCAGTGGGAAACCGAACAAAAAGAATCAAAGAGTTTCTGTTGATGTTCATCATGTGAAGTGCTGCTGACCTGAACACAATGCTGTGTCCCACACACACTCGGCCCCCGGCCTCTGTGTATTGTTATTGTGATACTGAGCGTGTGGGTGGTCCTGGTTCTGCTGCTGAGCCTGGAGGATTCTCATAGTCTGTCAGATCCACATAAAGTTGGTTGTTGGACAGACTCAAGGCGGATGTCAGTGAGTACTTACCTAGTTCTCTGTGGACATGTTTGTTGACAAGAAGCTGATATGTATATTAATATGTGAATCTTTGAAACGTTATGTCCTTATCAGTGAAAGTGATGATGATTTAAGATCATTGGTATCTAAGCAACTTTTACACTGCACCAGATAGGGGAAGCTGGTCAGCTGACCCGCACTGCTGCACTCGGTTTGGCTGTTGTTTTTCTGGGAAAAGAAGAAGAGCTACTGTGAAAACTGTGGTTTGGAAGAAAATGAGATTTTAGCAGAAACCTGAAGCTGAGCAGCTGATTAGTGAACACCTGTGTGACAGAGTCTGGGCTGCTTGGTTAATCCACAGGTCACTTATCGACTTATTGAGGCCTCGCTGGGGTTAGAGCGTTCCCACGAGACCAGAGACTGAGTCCCATCCAGATCAGGTACAAGGCAGAAGGCAAGGACGCAGTGAAGGAAGTACTGAGATGTTTTACTTGAGTAGCAACACTACAAACTGAAATACTCTTTTTATGCCGCATGAGACATTTTTGAACTAATGTTTGCTGCATTAGTTTTTCATCACATCAATGTGTGAGGGTGGAGATGATGCTGTGGGGGGTCTAAGACGGCGACTCCACTCATTTGGAGATTAATTGGGAACGATTGCTTTCAAAAGTTTAGGAGGCAAACGGGAAACCAGTGAAATTGTAACTATATAAAAAGTAACTATAGCTTCAAGAAAATGTAAGATAGTAAAGGTATTAACTCAGGTGTTATCCACAGTCAGGTTTTAACGTATGATTTAACGCATGCCCGACCCCCTCAGGTCACCGATTGGACGATGTCCCGGCGGTCCGACGTCACCTAGTGAGGCGGAGCTCCAGAGGCCCAGTCAACTACGTCTCCAAAGACCAGATCAGCAGCCAAACGTCATCACAGCTCCAGCAGCTCCACCAGGACCAAACCCCTCATGAGGTCAGAAAAGCTGTAGAACTGTCAGTGGGGTTTTTGAGGGTGTTCAACACCTTTTTCCTCTTAAATCCCCCCCAGAACTTAACAAAAAAAAGTCATGAGGTTTTTGAGTTTTTTTTAAGAATTTTTAAGATTTCCCATCATGCATAGTGTACACGTTCCAAGTGTTAACAACTTGTTACATTAAACCCTGGCTGTTTCTTTAATAGCATGCTGAAGGTTGGTGAGGTCCTGGGAACAGCCGTAGATATCAGTGTTTTGTCCAAAAACTTGGTTTTGAAGGGACTTGGTTTTGCAGAATAATTGACATGGATGATTTTCTATTCAATCTAACTTTAGTCTGAGTTCAGGTGTGAACGATGTGATTCTGTAACTCAACAACAAAACAACTGGAATAATGTGTGAAATGGGTGTGACAGGAAGCATGAAAGACGAGCTGGGTCTCTGAGCAGGTAAGTCCAGGTGGTGCTGTGAACAGGTGACAGCCTGGACTCACAAAGGGAGGGAGAGAAAGAAAGTCAGGCAGGTGAGGTCAGGGTCAGTCAAAGTTGGAGCTCAGTCTCTATTGGTTCAGTGTCGTCTCGTCGTCAGGATGGTCGGTTTGGACCCAAAGAGTCGACAAAACAAGGTAGCGATTTATCGTGGATCAGTCTGGGTTTGATTAGATCTGCATCACTTATCCTGTTTCTTCTTCTCCCCTTATGTCGAGACATTTAGTTTGTTTGTAAGAAATTACTTTTTTCACTTATCCTGATCCAGCCTGCTTTGGTCTAGATTTGATTTGAGTTTGGTTGGTTTAGTTCATGTGGAACTTGAAGGTTAATTGTGGACCTCAGAGATGAATTACACTTAATGTGGTCCACATGTTTTTTCCATCGTATCTGTGACTCTGTATCTTTTAATAATCTGCGATCGTTTACCAACGTTCTCTAAAATGGTTTTGACTCCACAGTGATTGAAAAAATTTTACTTAACACCCTTCATGTGTCCAGACAAGCTGTTTGGGATTCTACATATTTTAAAAATTCCTCTTGATGTTGGAATATTGAGTGAAGCATTTTTAAAAGACAGAAACAGCCCTGCTTCTGCTACTTTCTCAGGCACAAAAACTGATTTGACGTCTCATTTTTTTTCTTTAGCTTGAATTGGTTAAACTGCAGCCTGATTTGTCTTCAGAGCAAAACTTTATCAGTTTTAGTTTAACTATCAGCCAATGATGTCCCCAAACCACAGGTTAGAAGTTTGACTCACAGCCATGAAGGACACAGCTACTTTTGTCCTTGAGTTTGTTCATATAACGACATGACAAAGTTGTGAACATGTCATTTAATGCGATAGACTCATTATTCATTAAAATACAGTTTAAGTTCAGTTTTCTGGCGGAATTTAGGCTTGAGGTGATGATTTATTGAATTGATTTATCATCCCACCCGGAGATTGAGTGGTGTTGAAGCTGCTCCCTCTGTGACACCACCAGGGTTACGTGAGGAGGAGCCCCTGAAAAACCCTCAGCTCTGAAACAGGCTGTTCAGTTTTAGATCAGCAGGTTTCTCCCCTTGACATTCAGGATCAGACTTAAAGATCACTAGACTACACTCTCATGTAGCTGCAGCCATTAGTCCGAACACACATCTAGTTTGAGGAAAAATAGCAGGTCAAATATTGCAAAATAAGTTTAGCGTTAGTTTAGATGTGCTGTAGTTGTGGTTAGTCTAAATGTAAGTCAACGTCTTCATCAGTGACCAAGACTAGTGTATCTTCAGGTGTTCGTGGAGCTGAACGAGCTGGTGATTGACAGAAACCAGGAGCTGCAGTGGAGGGAAACCGCCCGATGGATCAAGTTTGAGGAAGAGGTGGATCAGGAGACAGAGCGCTGGGGGAGACCTCACGTTGCCTCCTTGTCCTTCCGCTCGCTGCTGGAGCTCCGAAAAACTATGTCCCACGGTGAGAAATAGGGTCTCTGCTGTCCCCTAATGGACAAATACTCACCTTCACTTTAGTCACATTTTAAACCTCCCTTAAAGCCCCTTTAACCCTCTGGGGTTGGATCAGTTCACAGAAAATGCTCATTTGGTACTTTATATAATAATTTTGTGATTGCTGCACATTACGTTGGGCCTGTAGGACAGACTGCAGGTTGTCGGATAATTAATCAGTTTGTCTGTTGTTACTGTTGTGACAGTGTGTGATGTCACAATGTTGTTTTTTCAGGGGCTGTGCTCCTGAATCTAAAGCAGACAGCTCTGCCGGGAATTGCCCATCAGGTGGTGGAGCAGATGGTGATCTCTGATCAGATCAGAGCTGAGGATCGAGCTAACGTCCTGAGAGCCCTGCTGCTCAGACACAGGTTCATGTCCAAAATACATCCACCTGTCCATAGTCCATCTGACTGTCTAGTCATCTGCCCTCCATCTTTCCAGTGATTAATCCACCAACTGCTGCTCCAGAGAAAACATTTTTCATTAAACTATTTCTTTCTGTTGTTTAATCAGTCACCCCAGTGATGAGAAAGACCACAGCTTATTTAGTAAGAACATCTCTGCAGCCAACATGGCCGCCTTGATTGACAAACACAACGGTCAATTAGAGCCCTCCAACAACCCGGCTAATCACAAAGAGGCTGATGGAGATAAAAATAAGGTGAGCAAAAACAAATGAGCAGGTGTTTGAACCAGGTTTTTAAACTGTTGATGGTTCAAGGTATGGCTAATAAAGTGTCAATGGTGGCTAATAAAATAAAATCATAAAATCAGGTAACATAACGTTCTTTTAAACCATTATTTAACATTGTTCACATTATGCCTCGAACACTGATACACCTCAGTGTAAGAAGAAGAAAAGAGTGTCTTCAGCGTAGAAGTGGAGAAGCCTTCCAAGTTTGAAACAGAACTATGAGTGTGTGATTTACTGTTTGGCTTTATTTTGTCCTGTGTCCAGAGAGACGCCTCAATTCTCTGTCACTCCAGATCCAAGCATGAAGTCAAGCTGATGGAGAAGATCCCAGAGAGGGCTGAGGCCACCGTTGTCCTCGTAGGTAAGTATTACTTACATTCACGTAATAAACAAATCGTTAGCTTCATTTCAGAATCATTCCGCGGAGCAGCAGCTTCAGCGTGTTCAGTCTGCCTCTCCACTTTGTCTGCAGGCAGTGTGGGCTTCCTGGACCAGCCGTCCATGGCATTTGTCCGGCTCCAGGAGGCTGTCCTGCTGGAGTCTGTCCTGGAGGTTCCTGTCCCTGTAAGGTTCCTCTTCCTCCTGCTGGGCCCACCCACTGCCAACATTGACTACCACCAGATTGGACGCTCCATCTCCACTCTCATGTCAGACAAGGTCAGTCTGGACAGAGTTAATCTGATTAAAAATGTTCTTTCATTTTACTACCAGTTGGTAATGTGGTTGTAATGTGGTTAATACATACCAACCCCAGGGTTGCAAGTTCAATCCCCAGCTTCTCCTTGGGCAAACAACTTCAGGTTTGTCTCGATGGCCCAGTCCTGAGCCTTGCACGGTGGATGCTGTCGTTAGTGTCTGTGTGAATGGCTGAATGAACAGTATAAAACATTGCAGACCTTTTACCATAAATAATGGAGGAAGAATTCTGCTGCTCTTTCCTCATTTAGAACTTCCATGAAGCTGCGTACCACGCTGATGACCGCCAGGATCTGTTGACCGCCATCAACCGTTTCCTGGACTGCAGCATCGTTCTCCCACCTTCAGAGGTTGGTGGGGATGAGCTGCTGCACTCGGTCGCTCGCTTCCAACGAGAAATTCTCAGAAAGAGGGAAGAGGAGCAGAGTGGCAAACTGCTGGAGAAACAGACCAACATCCAGCAGGATGAAGGTCAGTTACCAGGTTTTAAAACTCAGTCATGTCATTTCATGTGTTTTATTACCACTTATGGATTTGAGCTCTGTTGGTCACTTACTGGCTATTATGAGGTTCCACAACTTTTCTTTGAGCTGTTGAAAACACTGTAAAATCATGGACTAAATTCCCTTCTCACAACTTTGCTCCTTCATAAACGACCCATAATGTTGAGCTCACTTCAATTAGCATCAGAAGTGTGTACCATTTGGTTGAGGACAGACTGCATTTGGCAGGTTCATTGGATTATGGCTCAGCTGTTGTAATTTTGCAGTAGCAGAAAATTTCATTCTAGGCCCTTGATGAGTTAACTAAATGCATAGTCTTGGAATTTTGTTCTTTAGGTAGCATAAGAACAAGCAACTGTGTTCTAGGTTATTGGTGATAGGGAACACAATACAAAGGGAATTAAAAAGGGGCACAAACAGATTTTTGCAGTTGTCTTTTTTTCTATGAGGTCACATCATCATCATATGGTTAAATGATTTTGTTTAAAGACATGCCCAGATGATGTTATGTTATATGTAATGTGATCTTACCGTTCAGATTCCCTGGTTCCCTCGAAAGCTGGAGAAGAGCCCCTGAGGCGTTCTGGTCGTCTGTTCGGAGGTCTGATTAGAGATGTAACTCAACGCTACCCTCAGTACCTGAGTGACATTCGAGATGCTCTCAACCCTCAGTGCATGGCCGCCATCATATTTATCTACTTTGCTGCACTTTCACCTGCCATTACCTTTGGTGGACTGTTGGGTTAGTCTGGATCTAAGAAACTGGCTGCAAGATTGTTTAAAGCTACAATGTGCAACTTCAGCTAGTGCTAAAGTGAGACTGAATCAGTCCTCTGTGCTCTGATACAGTGAATATCTCTGCACCGTTATGAGTGATGTCAATTGGTTGGTGTCACAGGAGGCGTCTACACCCCTGTTACAGTGTGTGGAAACATATCTCTATTATAAAATGTGAAAACGTTGCACATTGTAACTTGAAACTGTGACTTAAATGTTTTTTTTTTTAAGTTTAAACCAAATGTAGGATAAGTGGCAGTGTCTGTCTCTGTCTTTTGACACAGGTGAGAAGACGGAGGGGCTGATTGGTGTTTCGGAGCTGATCGTTGCCACATCGATGCAGGGCATAGTGTTCAGTATTCTGGGTGCTCAGCCTCTGCTCGTGATTGGGTTCTCTGGACCACTGCTGGTGTTTGAAGAGGCCTTCTATACTGTGAGCTCAGCTGACATCAAGTTCACACACCTGACTCAAAATGAATACTACCTCTTTGAGTATTTGTCAAAATACAGAAGATCATTTTTTTTACATTTTTGGGTGTGGCATATTGATGCTGCAGGTAACCCTTTGTGTTTTGTATTGTTGTTTTCCCAGCTGTTAAAACTCAAGCAGAAGGAGAGATGATCATCTTTACTTTCAAATAATCTAATAATTATTTACTTACACATTACCTACCTTCTCTGTACGGGTTCTATATACTCAGGATTGCTGCTGAAAATAAATTCTGTATCTATTTGTCCAACAAGATAATCAGATATCTACCAAAGGTTTCATTGTCTTTTGAAACCCCCCTGGTTTGTGTCTCTGTGTAGTTTTGTAAAGACAATGGCATTGAGTATCTGACAGGACGGGTGTGGATCGGTTTCTGGCTGGTGCTCATTGTTCTCGTCACTGTGGCCTTCGAGGGAAGCATCCTGGTTCGTTTTGTTTCCCGCTTCACTCAAGAAATCTTCTCCTTCTTAATCTCACTCATTTTTATCTACGAGACCTTTGCTAAACTCATCAAGGTGAGTTCAGAGACCAACAGCGGTTTTAGGTTTGTTTGGTAGATTCAGTAAAGGTTGTGAGCACTAAAATGTTACGGATTTACCAACAAAGAACCTCTTTTTTCTTTGTTTTGATACATTTTAGATTTTTCAGGAACATCCTCTTCAAAACTGTTACCATGAAAATAAAACAGTGTCTCCATCTCTGTGCAACTACACCTCAGCTGCATGGGATTCAGAAAAGGTTGTTGGAGAACCCAACACAGCCCTGCTATCATTGGTCCTCATGGCAGGGACGTATTTCATCGCTTTCTACCTGCGCAAGTTCAAGAACAGCTCCTTCTTTCCTGGAAGGGTTAGTACTGGCATGATTTCTAGGGACAAGTACTGAGGAAAACTAATATTCATAACTCTAAAGAAATTAAAAGGTATTAGTATGTTACAGTATAGACCAAAAACAGAAAAAGACACTGTTGGAGATGGATACACGTAAATACAACATCGGTTTTCCACAGGTTTAGGTTGAGACTCACACAGGTCCAGAGTTCAATACACATAAAAATGCATTTAACACATACATAGGTGTCATTAACTACAGGTATGTAAACTGTCTGGTGTGTTTATCAGCTCCGTAGGATCATTGGAGACTTCGGGGTCCCCATTGCTATCCTCATCATGGTGCTGGTGGACTACAATGTGGAAGACACCTATACACAGGTCAGACCAGATCCCTGTGGTTATAAAACCCAGTGTGATGGGATCAGACCTTTCAATCACTCTTTATGTACTGGCTGACAGAAACTGAACGTGCCCAGTGGATTCTCTGTGTCCAACCCCGACAAGCGTGGTTGGCTGATTTCACCTCTGGGCTCGGACGGGCAGTTTCCCGTTTGGATGATGGGTGCGAGTATCCTGCCAGCCATCCTGGTCTTCATCCTTATCTTCATGGAGTCCCAGATCACAGCGTACAGCTCTTATTTCTTGTCTTTGGATTCTGTTCTGTCTCTTTTGGGGTGGCTTTATCCAAAATAACCAGTTACAGGGAAATAAACACTATTTTCAAGTCTTTATAATTGTACCAATCAGTGATTTTACTCTGACAGGCTGATTGTCAGTAAGAAGGAGAGGATGCTGGTGAAGGGCACTGGTTTTCACCTGGACCTCCTCATCATCGTGGTGGTGGGTGGACTCTCGGCTCTTTTCGGTTTGCCTTGGTTATCAGCTGCTACTGTCCGTTCTGTCACTCACACAAACGCCCTCACAGTCATGAGTAAAGCTGTCGCCCCTGGAGACAAGCCGCGCATCCAGGAGGTGAAGGAGCAGAGGCTGACAGGCTTCCTGGTGGCTGTTTTAGTGGGTACGGCTGGCTCCTAGTCCTCCTGCTGCTAGATCTGCTATGATCAGTAAAACGACCTCTGATGTGGTTCTGCCCTCCTCTTTAGGTCTATCCATTGTGATCGGGGAGGTTCTGCGTCAGATTCCCTTAGCAGTGCTGTTTGGGATCTTCCTCTACATGGGTGTGATGTCCCTCAATGGCATCCACTTCACTGAGAGGCTCATCCTGCTGCTGATGCCCCCAAAATATCACCCGGACCAAAACTATGTTCGCAAAGTAAGGATAGATCAGACCCTGCCAACAGCGTTGAGTTGCATTGTGTGGATGTGAGCCAGGCTTGATCATGAATCTGGAGACTTTCTCAACTTGAAACAATCTTTGACTTGAGCACCAATGACTGATGACTTGGACTTTATGACACTAAATGTCATAATGTTCTTCCAAGCACAAAGAAGAAAAATTCAGCCATGTAAAGTGAAGCACGTCTTTATTTTCCAGACACTATTGAACACATTTGACTGCAGACAGTCAAGTCAAACGAGGCAGGAGGGACAGGTCCATCAGACAGCACAGAGCAGTTGTCTACAGTTGGACTTGACTGTCGTTTTTGTTTGAAACTTTGTTTGATTGACTTTCCTGAACTGACCTGAGTAACGAGTTTTTGGACCTTTTATTATAGTGAGATAATGAGAGATACATGATTTAATATTATTTAAGACCTGGACTTGACTTGGGGTCTCTCGGTTTCATTTACCTGGTTTTATCCCACTTGTGCATTCCTTCTTTCACAGGTACGAACCTTAAGGATGCATCTTTATACACTCATCCAGCTGACTTGTCTGTCACTCCTGTGGGTTGTCATGGCAACAGCAGCAGCATTGGCTTTCCCCTTTGTGCTGCTGCTGACCATACCTGTGAGGATGCTGCTGCTGCCCCGCATCTTCACCTGGAGAGAGTTACAGAGTGTGAGTCAAACATTGTCCTGACTGAACATCAGTTAGCAGGCTGACCGTGGCCCACATGGACAAACCCGAATCAGTCAGTAGAATATGTGCAGTTAGTTGGGACTGATTTTGTTAGTCTTTGTTAGTCTCTTTTGCTGTGAAGCAAACAAAATATAAGTTTTATTGTAGTCAGATTAATAATAATAAATAACTAATAATTAATTTTATTTATAAATGACCTCTGCCTCGCAGCTGGATGCCGATGATGCAGAGCCTTACCTGGAGGAGAAGGAGGGGCAGGACGAGTACTCACAGCTGCAGATGCCCGTGTGACGGACAGCGGACTGCATTCATCTTCCTCCTTCATTACCATATCTGATATGTATCCTGTAGTGAAGCTGTGCAGGTTTTCTGAAATCCTGTTTTTATAATCTGAGTTTGTATGTTCTGTTTTGGGAAGTGGGTTTGTTTCTGGTGGTTAAAGTGTTGAACACAGTGACTTAAAAACTGTGAGATGTTTCTAGATGAGCTTTGCTTCTTCTTGTTTTAAAGAGTAAACTAACTGAAAAATGTCTAATGTGCAGTGACAATTACTGTTACCTGTATCTCATCATTAAATCAAAATACTTCAGAGTTTCGCAGATTTATTTGTACATTTATACTTTTTATCATTACTGAATGTAATTTGGACAGTTCCCTTTTGATCCACTCGAGGAAAATAACCACTGACTCTATATAGATAAACTGTACAATCGAAACTTAATCATTACAAAAGACAGAAAAACAAATCACTTATTAATGGCCGTCAGAGATCGTGGTTTTAGGAAACCGTTTTTATGCAGATCTCCCTCAACAATAGTGTAAATTAGTGTCTTATATCATCCAAACTAAGGAGGAAGACATTAACATCATCTGTCTCTGAGCCTGTCCATTTCAAATGAAGAGAGACAAAAGTGCAAAACTGTCCCACTGCGTCAAAATGAGACCTTTTGTGTGGGATGCTGAGTGTTCTATGAGAAGAGGGACCATCTGACTTGTTGTCAGTGGACAGTTAAAGAGCATCTGTCATCATCGGGGGATTACTGCTCACAGCATGGGGTACTCACACGTCTATGAAGTGTCCAGTAGTGAGAACTGCATTCACAGGTTTTAGACAGTGGTAAACATGTCCATCACTGATGATTAGTTTTATTAATGAGAGCAAAAGAGGAGAACTTATTGAGGCCTTTGGGTTTGTTCTACTTTCATGTTCAGACTCGAGGACAGTTACAGAACCTTCCCCTGACAGAGTTCTGTGTTTAATTTTCCCGTGTTTGATTAATTATTTTCATCTATACTATAATAAAAGACAGTGTCATGTCTATTTTATTCAAAAAGGAAGTCTCACTGAACAGCTTGGTGTACTGAGCCAATGAAACTTTGTCCCAAGATAAAATAAAAGTCTTCATGTTGTCTGTGGTGCAGTTCTGGGCGAGAATGAGGTCCGGGTGGTTGCCAGCTTTGTAGGTTGGGGGAGTGAGAACCAGTCTAAGGTCCAGCGTCTTTAAGAGCCTGAGTTTCGTCTTACAATGTTTGTCTCATGAGATGATATGTCGTCTGTCACCAGTTGTTTTTGGTTTTGTTTTTTTTTGTGCTCCCTCAGTTCCACTTCCTGCTCCACAGTCATACCGCACATCATCAGTCCTGTTCATTTTCACCCATGTCTCTGTCTATTTAGACCCACATCTCCTGGTGTTGTTTGTTTCTGCTGAATGTAATGTCAAAGACATGCAGGTATTCACCCCTGTAATCCACAAACACAGCCACTGTATAACACATGCTTAAACCGTAAATAGTGAACCGCTCCACAGGAAATGAAGAATTATGAGAAACAGGACGCAGGCACACTAACTCTCTCACATTACTGTTGTTCACACACAAGAAGTTAGAAAAGTAGTAGAATTTGTCCCGTGTCCCATTCTGCTACCAGTCCAGTTAGTGCAGCTGCTTAACTGCAGCTGGCCACAAGGTTTTGTCACCTCCCTGCTCAGTTACTGGGCTGGTGTTGTCCGATATGCGTAGAACTAACCGGACCCTGTCTGCCTCAGCCTGTCAGCTGGTTTGATCTTCTGAGTATCACTTTTCACCTGAGTTCTGTTGTTTGGGTTGGATTTTTGAATAAATGTAATTTGGATGATGTCTTGTATCTCTACTTTTTAAAATGTTTATTACTAATACTCACTTTCAGGTGCCAGCATTAGCACTAAAGTGGTGGTAAGGTTTGGACCTGATCCATAACATTTGTATGACAAATGTACTACTCTCCTCACTCAGGAAATTCCCCGTACACCTGGGTTAGACACTTATGAACAGTTGTAATTACTTTTGTCTTTGTTTTGTTGTTTAGGTTCCTTTAAGAAGCCTTTTACAAAGTGCTGAACAGGCCAATCCTTCTGAATATGGCTGATATCGCCATTGATAACATGTACAATGGCTGAAAATGTAAGGACACTTACTTTGAAAAGGATTGAAAAACATTGGATTATTTGCAGAGGTCTGGATATATGCGACAGACTGTGCAAATTCTAAATTAAATTATACAGATACAGATGACAGGCATTGACTAAAGATCACATGCAGTAGATTTATGTTTATACAACATACGATGAGAAAATGTTTTATAAGATGTTTATTGATTATGTCAGAAATAACGGGAGCATTTAGGGCACTTCCTTTCAGTTTCATTCTTTGTATTTCTGGCTGACGTCTGCTGTTCAGATTCTCAACAACCGCACAACTGATCAGAACTTCCCTGGTGGGGTCAATTAAACAATGCCTCCAGCTACTTGGAGAAAAGGACCTGCTCTAAAATAACAACCTATAAAAGTGGTTTCCTGAAAATATATTTTTAAAATCAATAAGTGCATCTTTCGGCATCAGAGTGGATTTAATTAGTTTTCTTTATTCAACGATCTGCTGCCATCTGGTGTCCAACAGTTTCACTTTCTGTAGATCCACACTGGGGCAAACAGGGGAGCCAAAGGATCATAATTATAGTACCCAAATGTCCACAGTTAGCAGTTTTACTACTGTTCAAAAGGTACTGAAACTGAAATCATTTATTGTGGTTTTATTTTGGAAAGCATAAAATTAGCAGCACCCCGCCTTTGTGTTTCCAAAGAACAATAAGAGCAAACCTACAAATGAAATACATTCTCTAAATGAATTAGCCTGTGTTCAATAACGCACACAGTCTCGGATTTCTGGTCTGACGGTCTGCAGGATCCCGGACTGGACATAGACGCAGCCACAACCCCGAGATCAGAAACTCTCGCGTGATTATGAGGCAAAACATATATGGCAAAGAGTGGGAAATTTGACAATGTTTTAAATTTTTTTAAAAACAATGTGTACAACAAAAGATGGAAAACGAGGAGAACGCGGTGGGACATGACAACAGACAACAAAGGGACATGAAGGTAAAATAATTGAACGAAGCTATGAAGCTAAGCTAGCTGCAGGTAAAGCTAACTCAGCTGTGACGCCATCGGTGTCCGGTGTTTCAAATTTACCCGTGACCACGTTAGCTGGTGACCGACTTCCGAAAGCGTCGGTTGTTGCTCGTAGTTACGGCAGCTGTTGAAAGCAGGAAGACAACACGTTAACCGGGTTGTCTGTCGTTCGTTGCTGTTCGTGTACGTAGTTGTTCTTTTGAGTAAAGGTTACGACCAAAACCCGGACGCAGTTTGCACCAGGCACGTAAATACAAAGGGAAGGAGCAGTGAGGGGCTGCGCTTGTGAAATACCTTGGTCTGTTTTTAATAAAACGTTGAATCTGTATCTTTCTCTTTTGTCTGTGGGCCTTTGAGTAAACGTGTCCAACATGATGTTACTCAGTCGGACTTTAAACGCAAACTAAAAATAATGAAGGCTGCTACGGGATCTGACACCGTCGGTGTTCGTCCACACGACTGTGTTCAGCTCCTGCAGGACTCAGTCAGCTGTTTCTGTGGTTCTACTGCAGCCACGTGGACCTGTGTTATATATGTATAGAAGCCAATGTTGCATAAGGGCAGAGAAACAAAATTTCTCCTGTAATAAGAAACACTTGTGTGGCACTGTATCGATGTGTCGTACAGTCTGGCAGCCGTGGGCAACGACCTGCTGGGGTTGGGAGGAGTTATCGATGATGGATGTCAGAGCCGGCTCTCTTAACCAGCTCATTGAGTCTCTTCCTCCTGTATCCCAGCCCACAATGGTGCAGAAAACCGCAGAGTCCACCAGAGTCATCAAAAGTTCGGACAAGTGCCCTGTTCACACTGGATGACCTCAGTCTCCTCAGCAGGTGGAGATGACTCTGGCCTTTCCTGTACAGGGCATCAGTGTTTTTGGAGGAGTTGAGGTGAACGCCCAGGTATTTAAGGTCTGATTGAACCGACCATCTATAGTACATCGATCTATACATTTGTAGACACCCTGCGCCTGTTCTCTGCCATGCATCTTCCCGATGAGCTGCTCTTTTAATCAGTCCTGTGCTGTCGGGGGAGTAAATTATATATTACAGCTGGCTGCATCCCCTCATTCGGCAAAGGCAAAAAGACTGAAGTCGTTTTTTTTTATCAAAATAACTAATGTTCTAACTAACCTCGAGGTACCCGGTCCATATTACATGTGCAAATTAAACACAGGCTTCAAAAAAGAGGCCACAGCAGTCAGTGTGAGTTCACTGCCACAACATCTATTTAACATAAACAAAACAGGAAAATTCCATCCTAATATTATAAGAGAAAAGAAAACAAAAAGTCACAGTAGGCTGGGAGACCAAGCACCCACCGGTAGGAGGCTGGAAGTATTCTACACTCAAAAAAATAAAATGTTCAATGAACATGATTTTATCATGGCAGCTTAAGTGCATCTAATCCAATCAAGTAAATAACGTATGTCCTGAACATTTTATTTAAACACTACATATTGTTGTGGGTACAAATTGATTGAAACATGTTCATTTAATTTTTTAGCATTTTACTACTACTACTACTACTACTTCTCTTTCGGCTTTTCCCATCAGGGGTCGCCACAGCGAATCATCCTTTTCCACCTCACTGTGTCCTGGGCATCTTCCTCTCTGACACCAGGTAACCTCATGTCCTCTGTTAGAACATCCATATATCTCCTCCTTGGTCGTCCTCTCGCCCTCTTGCCTGGCAGCTCCATCTCCAACATCCTTCTACCAATATATTCACTATCCCTCCTCTGCACATGTCCAAACCATCTCAGTCTGGCCTCTCTGACTTTGTTGCTAACACAGGCAACGTGCGCTGTCCCTCTGATGAACTCGTTCCTAATTCTGTCCAACCGTGTCACTCCTAAGGAGAACCTCAACATCTTCATCTCTGCTGCTTCCATCTCTGCCTCTTGTCTCTTTCTCACTGCTACTGTCTCTAACCCATAGAGCAGAGCTGGTCTCACCACTGTCCTGTACACCTTTCGTTTGAGTCTTGCTGACACTCTTCTGTCACACAACACTCCCGACACTTTCCTCCACCCATTCCAACCTGCCTGCACTCGCCTCTTCACCTCTTTTCCACACTCCCCATCACACTGAACTGTTGACCCTCAGCCCCCTGTAACCTCACACTTCTACCTTGCTCCCTCTCGTTTAGACACATGTATTCTGTCTTGCTACGACTGACTTTCATACCTCTTCTTTCCAGAGCAAACCTCCACCTCTCCAGCTGTTCCTCCACCTGCTCTCTACTCTCACTGCAAATCACAATGTCATCTGCAAACATCATTGTCTAGTGAGATTTCTGTCTGACCTCATCTGTCAACCTGTCCATCAGCATAGCAGACAAGAAGGTACTCAAAGCCGATCCTTGGTGTAGTCCCACCTCCACCTTGAACTCCTCTGTCTGACCTACGGCACATCTCACCACCGTCATGCTTCTCTCATACATGTCCTGAACTTCTCTGCCACTCCCGACATCCTCATACAGTACCACAGCTCCTCCCTCGGGCACCCTGTCATTCGCCTTCTCTAAATCCACAAAGACACAATGCAGCTCCTTCTGACCATCTCTGTACTTTTCCATCAACAACCTCAAAGCAAAAATGGCGTCAGTGGTGCTCTTACGGGGCATGAAACCATACTGCTGCTCACAAATCTCCACCTCCTTCCTAAGCCTGGCCTCCACTACTCTTTCCCACAGCTTTATCCCTCTGTAGTTGCTGCAGTTCTGCGTGTCACCCTTGTTCTTAAAGATCGGCACCAGAACGCTTCTCCTCCATTCCTCAGGCATCTTCTCACTCTCTAAAATCCTGTTAAACAGACCTGTCAGAAACATCCCTGCTGTCTCTCCTAGACACTTCCACACCTCCACAGGTACGTCATCAGGGCC
Source organism: Channa striata (assembly GCA_033026295.1). Taxonomy (NCBI): domain Eukaryota; kingdom Metazoa; phylum Chordata; class Actinopteri; order Anabantiformes; family Channidae; genus Channa; species Channa striata. The sequence goes on from CM065185.1 coordinate 21,414,274, forward strand.
AACAGCCTTTCCGCTCTTCATCCTTTTCAGAGCCTTCCTCACCTCATCCTTTCTAATCTCTGCTATTTCCTGCTCCACAACATCCACATCTTCCTCCCTTCTTTCCCTGTCATTTTCCTCATTCATCAGCTCCTCAAAATACTCCTTCCATCTTCTCTGCACACTCTCCTGGCTTGTTAGCACCTTTCCATCTCTGTCTTTAATCACCCTTATCTGTTGCACATCTTTCCCATCTCTATCTCTCTGTCTGTCTATCCTGTACAAGTCCTTCTCTCCTTCCTTCATGTCTAACCTGTCATACAGCTCATCGTAAGCTTTCTGTTTGGCCTTTGCCACCTCCCTCTTCACTCTGCGCTGCACTTCCTCTTGCTCCTGTCTACTTTCCTCAGTCCTTTCTACATCTCACTTCCTTTTAGCCAACCTCTTCCTCTGGATGCAGTCCTGTACTTCCTCATTCCATTACTGAAACTCTGAAACACAGAGTACAACATCATGTACAACACGTAGCTGTGTGTTAATCTTTGATGACCAGCTCTTTAACATATCACTGAAAGACGTGCCCAAATTCAAACATAACGGGGATTTTATCCAGCGTTTCTTTTTATTTCTCCACAGCTCGGTTGGGGGCATTTTGACAGATGTCCCAGCGGTAAAGGCGGGATTTACTTGCGTCCGTTAAACTAGGGTAGAGACGATGTGAGGGTGGCACTAAGAGACCAGGAACCGAGGTGTTTGTGTGCTGAACGGGACCAGACAACACGTAAGTCCACTTCACTATATTCACGACTCAATCTAAAAGGGAGACAGGAAACTAATACACGAATCTACCGAAGAAGAACGACGTCCAGTGGTTATGGATAATCAAAGCCAGATGACTGAGAATCGTCACCGATAAAATACATAACCAATGTTCGTTTTTATTAACGAAAAACCGATGAAAACGATCATCAGAGTAAAGGAATGAGAGTAAACCTTGTTACACGTTTTGCTAAATTAAGGTTTTAACCTTTTACGGCAAAACTGAAACTGTTTAGTGAAACGGGAAGTAGTGGAGAGTTTTATTAAATAGTGTGATAAGTAAAAATCAACTCACCTTTCAGTTAACTGCAACCAACGGACAAACATGCCAATTCCTGATAATGAAAAGGTTATTAAAATGATGCTGTGTGGGTATCCTGGGCTCCCTGTGGCTTTCGAAAATAAACAGGGATGATTTGATTTCACTTTATCTTATTTTACTTCGTTCGTTCGTTCATTTCGATTCAAATGTAATTTAAAATTTGAAGATTATGGTGATTATGTAACATTAAAATAAAAGATTTATGGGTGTCCAAGTTCAAACGCTTGGCAGCTGAGCGCGAAGACGTGGTCCGTCAGAAGGCCGTTATGGATTCATATTGAAAACCTTTCCAAAACGGATCATGGAATGACTTTGCAGTCCTGTCGATCTGCATCCGGGACTAAATTAAAAACAAACGCGGCTGCTGAAGTTCAGGAGCGAAATCACAGTAACCAAGTCAAATAAATATTCTAATTGGCTATAATGTTGCAAATATATATTCAAAAATATATATATTTTTAATGTCCCTTGACAGCTGACTGCACGCTCCAGTACACACGCTAAAAAGATGACAGCGCACAGAAGCGTGATTTTAGTTCGGCTTTTTATTTCATACGAGGAGGACTTCAATAGACATTGAGCATTTTATATGAAAGTAACCTTCAACACAGCGTTTTTTTCGGAGTTCAAAATGTTTTTGTTTCATGCAGAAGTAAAATGTCGTTTTCTTTGTAGCAGTTCGTTGATTTCATGAACGCAACACATTGCAGATTTTTATGCCCAGCATAAAGGTAGAGAAGCATCTATGCGGTGTCATCTTCCTTTTAGATGTCTTCGTATCTGCGGCAAACGGTTTCAAATGGCTCTTTGAGTGTTTCCGACCCCTGATCTCTCAGCTGGTGCAGCGGGAGTCCCGATGAAATCCACGACGTTCACCTGTTGTGTAATGAACACATCGACTCACACTCTTATTTATTTATAGCAGAAACTAAAGAGCATAATTCCATAATGGCGCGTTTATTTAGCAGGAATTCCTAAATGACTCAGTTGGTTAATCAGACAAAGTCTTATTAACGGATGATGTCCTAAGCATGAATGCAGTTCATGGGTTAGTTGAATGCGTATTTGTCACTTACAGTGCTAGTGGTGTGTGTGTGTGTGTGTGTGTATCCGGGTCATTTGTCCACTAAAGGGACATGCTTTTTGCCAGCACAATAAATCAGTGTCAATGCTGCAATAACGGGAGCTGTTGTTACTGGCAGAAAGTATCTGACACAATTCAGACATGTCTTTTCTTGTTAATGAATAAAGGTAGAGTTCTAGTGACTGTTATTTGGATGCACACGTGTTCTGCTTTTTCACCAAGTGCCACCAGCTCATCTTTAAAACACATCCAATTTTTCCAAACAATACCTTTAAATGAGCTCTGTGTTACTAGATGTTAGACAGGAGAAAATGGAGTTAGGAGAGAGTTCCTGCTCTGAGACACTTAAAAAATAAAAACTGAGCTCAACATAAAACCTGTTCCAACCCATTTGTTCATCTGTGACTCACTTCAAAAAAGTTTTGGTTGTCAGCCAACAACAACATAAAATCATAGTTAGTTTCAACACACATTAGCTCCGGCTGAATGTGGATTGCTTACATAGCCCTGCTATACCTATTGTTTTAACACACACATATGTAATTTTCTGTACATTTAAATTTACATTTAGGCATTTGGCAGACGCTTTCATCCAAAGCGACTTACAAGTGAGGAACGAACAAGCAATAAAATCAAAGTTAAGGAGAAAAACATCAGAGTAAAGTGCTATCAAACAAGTGTTACAGTTTTATGAGATGCAAGTAGAGAAAAAAGAAAAAGCAGGAAGGATTTTTTTTTAAAGTAGGAAACGGAAAGTAAGAAAGAAAGTAAGTTCTGTAATTTAGTTATACGTGCAAAACCTGCTACTTAAGTAAGAGTTCACGAGTGTTATCAAGAATATTAAGGATCAGAAGTTAAAGTGTCTGCTCTGTTATGATCTTTCACTTCTCAACAAATTGGTAAACAAATAAATATGTGACTTTTGTTGTGGCAAAAACCGACAGCCGGTGTTCACAGACACATCGAGTGTATTCACTAAAGACGCTTAGGCATCCAGGATGTCATTAAGGGTTTTATTTGCTTGCAAGAGAGAAGTACATCCGCAGAGTTTCATGCCTCCATCTAGTGCAGTTCTAAAGAACTCGCACATCAATTTATATTCTTCAGTTGATGGGCAGAGCACTGTCTCCCCCCAGACTGCTGCCTTTCCAACATATGCACACAGGGATCTGGAGTTGTTTGGAGACATCATTGTGGGGGCCCAGACTGCTGTTAGACAAGAAGCCCCTCTGCAAGCACTCGTCAGGACCAAAGACGTATATGAAACTAAGTTACGCAAAGCCCCTTTTAAAACGTCAGTCACAAGTATAATAAGTAAAGTTTACAACTAAACAAAACATTGGCATTAAAATTTAATAACACATCTTTACCTTTTGCTGCTTGTCCTCAAACATAAAGCCATGTCAGATGTTTACTGGTGGAGTCTGAACTGAACCTGACCAGCTTATCAGATAGCTTCAGTAATATCTTCATTTAAGAAGGAACAACTACGTACATCAGTCAGAGACTGAAAATAACATAATATCTCACTACTCGGGTAATTGGATTCTGTTACTTTACACCACTGTTAACATTCAGGATAAATTATGGTACCTGTGTCATGAATGTACCTGACTAAATACATAATTCTGTGTTTTCTCTCCAGGTTCTAGACATGGATGACTTTGTTCGTAATATCTTAACAGAATGGGGCCTCGGTGAACATATACAGACGTTTAAAGGTACATTATTAAACAAGCCCCTTTATTGTTGCTGTGCTGTACAATATGGACATGTTGGTGGGATGATAGGAAACTAATTTCCTGCCCTTGTCCTGTTGGGACGGTAAAATTTCAGTTTGAATTTGAATAAAATTTGAATTTGAATAAAATTTGAATTTGCAGCTCATATACCTGTAGGTTCTTCTCTCAAATGAGAAACCATTTCCTTTTCCCCCTTTTTTTGTGTGTGTGTTGGTGTTATTGGTTTGTTGTTTTTGATGTCCTGGCCCGTGTATGTGTCTGTAATAATAATAACTAAATATTGTTTAATTGCAGATCATTCTGTCATCGAGAGCAGTTTTATGAAGCTCAGCGATGACGACATTGATAAACTATTTCCAAAAGTGGGGCCAAAGGCCATATTCAGGGACAAATACCGACAATTTCAGGTGACCTTTCTCACTGTAAAAATATTTCGCAAAACAATCACACAAATATTTGGTCTCACCAGTGGATATGCTACAAGCTACAACATATTTATGACTGACACGCTTAGTTACTGTAACCAATGGTCTGCGTTTTTCTACCGGTTGTAATCACAGCGCTTTACTCTGTGTCTTAGTTACCTGTTCACAGTTAGAATCACACAAACACTTATACACCGATGGGATAGCTGCAATGCATCATAGTTTAAAATCCATTTATGGGTGTGAACAGTTCAGGAAAACTGTTAAGGATTCAGATCTCAGGCACAAAAAGATTCATACATTCTGTTTTTTCAGTTCAACTTTATATAGATTAAATTCTCAATAAAATCATCTCATGGTACTTTACATAATAATGTCCAGACCATACAGACATTTAGAGAAAAGCCAACAAATCCCCCTTGAGCAGCCATAGGCACCAATGGAGAGGAAAGACTCGCTTTCCAGCAGAACCAGGCTCAGGGTTGGCAGCCGTCTGCCTTGGTTGGGGTGAGTAGAAAACATTGGGCAGGTTGGTAGAACCAGTAGCTGCGCACTGGAAGACACACAGCTCCAAAGCCGGTCAAACAAATAATTTCAGATGGAGTCGTGTTGCCTAAACCAGCAGAATCAAAGATGGACTTAGCTAAAACTAATTCTTTACCAATGACTTCTTGTTCTACACCATGACCTTAATACAAATGTCAGAATATTATTTACTGAATCAGTTCTACATCTTCAGGCTCAGCCTTCCACCAGCAGTACACCTCAGAAAGGTGAGATTCACAAGAATCATTAGTGTTTTTCAGAGACTTTCTGATTGAAACAAACAAACAGTCTTTGCTTCATATTTAAAAGGAAAAGGAAAGAGAAAGTTAAATCCTCAGGCAGAGCTGAGCCAAAGTTCATCACCAGCCAGGAGGCAACGCTGTGACACACAGTCAGGTACCGACTCACTAAAGGAAGGTGACCTATCACAATATAACACTTCATATGCTAACATTTTCCTTCACACTCTTTTTGTTTTTTGGTAACTAGACTTTGGATTGTCTCTAATCATCTTTGCTCACCCACAGTTTCAGTTTGACTGGACATTTCAAAGTATTTTGAGCTGCAGTGAATTATAATTATGCTTCCTGCATGTTGTGACCTAACTTCGGAGGAAGTTCTTTTCCTCCACCTTGTGATTGAGTTTTTTCTGTCTGGATAACGAGTTATCTTGAAAATACTGAACTAGTCTGTACCTTTTATTCTAACAGAGGTCATCCTGAGAGAAGTGAAGGAAATAATGAAACAAGTTGAAGCCAGACTGAGAGAACAAGATGAGACCGAAGTCAATAATTTTCTCAAGTAAGTGTTCCACAGAAGTACATTTTCATTTGGCAGACACTTTTTTAAATGTGACTCACAAGTGCCTTACAAAGCAGTAACAAAACTAAGTCGAGCAGAAAATGTTAAAGCAAAGTGGTATGAGAAGAAGTGTTTCTGTTTCATAAGATGAAGTGGAAGACACAGATAGGATTTTTTCAGATCCAGTTTCAGAGGGTTTGATATAACATTCAAGGACACAGGTTATCATTAATCCATATAACTAGTCTAAAGGGGGCAGACCCTCAACAGCAGCAGCTGTCCCTTGTCTCTGAAGTACTTTGTGTCTGCGAGTTTGTTTGCTCAAATTAACAGAATCCTGCTTAGTTTGGTTTCATGTGACCTGAGAATAGACATCAGCCTATCACAGCAGAAAATGGCTTTGTTTGTTGTAGACACCAGGTTAAATTCACAGTCACTGTGATATGACCAATTATTATGTTGTAGGAACAACAGATACATTTTAAAATTATATAAAGGAAAATATTGAAATCCCAAACCCGAAAACCCAGTACTAAGACTCCTCCGTTTTAGAATATTAACAGATTAACTCTGTTAATAAAAGTTGATGCTAATTAATCTATCTGAATCTAAATCTGAATTTTTATCTCACAAGAAAATGTATTAAATTTGTGTTTATTTAAATTAATTTCAATTCAATTTCAATTCAACTTTATTTACATAGCGCCGATTCACAACAAAGTCATCTCAAGGTACTTTACATAATAAAATAAAGACTAAACAGACATTTAGAGAAAAGCCTACAAATCCCCCTTGAGCAAGCAATAGGCAACAGTGGAGAGGAAAAACTCCTTTTAACGGAAGAAACCTCCAGCAGAACCAGGCTCAGGGTGGACGGACATCTGCCTCGAGCGGTTGGGCTGAGTGGAAAGTGGAGACAGAATAGAACAGAGCAACGAAAGCAACAACAAAACATTGGGCAGGTTAGCAGGACCAGTAGCTCCAAAGCTGGGGACACCTGAAGACAGGGAACGACAGAGGGAGACAGAGAGGGAGAAACAATACTATGGGAGACAGAAGACACAGAGTTAATGTCCTACAGTGCTGACATATAAATGTGGGTTGAGAGGAGGAAAGTGTCTCAGCACATTTGGGGTTGGTCCCCCAGCAGTCTGAGCCTATAGCAGCAGGACTAGAACTAACTATAAGGTTTTGAGCCTCGTCGTAAAAGTACTACATTTACATTTATATTTAGTCATTTGTCAGACAATAACTTCAGTCTTGGACATGTTCAGCTGAAGATGTCTTTCTCTCATCCAAGCAGAGATGTCAGAGAGACAGGCAGACATACATGTCAAGATAGTAGAGTCATCCGGTGGAAAAGACTAGAAGAGCTGCGTGGCTTCTGCATAGCAGTGATAGGAAAAGCCATGTGAGTGTGTGATAGAGCCTAGGGTTGTAGTATAGATGGAAAAAAAAAGGACAGAGGACAGAGCCCTGTGGTACAGCACTGGAGAAGTTATGAGCGTTAGAATCACACCCCTTCCAGGATATCTTGAAGGTTTGTCCAGACAAGTAAGACCGAAGCCAGGCTAGAGCTGCCTAAGTTAGAGACTGCAGTCAAGAGGATCTAATGGTTCACAGTGTCAAAGGCTACAGATAGGTCTAATAGAATTAATGCAGAAGAATGACCTGCAGCCTCTGCAGCCCGTAGGGATTCCACAACAGTCAGAAGGGCCGTCTCTGTGGAGTGACCACTCTTTAAGCCACACTGTTAATTAATGTGAACATGTCAGAGCTCTAAAAGCCAGAAGGCCTACATTCTGAGACCAAAGTGGTCTATTAGAATGATCTGGTACTAGGAGATCTTTTAGTTATGATGGAGCTTTATAGGTAAGAAGATGGGTTTTATATTCTACTCTACATTTAATGGGAATGAACAAAGTCAGTCAGCAGTTCTGCTTTTGGTCTCAGTTAAAGTTCTGTAGTATAAGGTACATAACACATGGATCAGCTCCACAATTCTAAGGATGATGATTCTGCTGTGCAGAGCTGTGATGTGTTAACCAAATTCCAGGATCAGTGCTGTGCCAGTGGTGGAGCTGTGGTGCTCTGTGATGGACAAACAGAAAATTTTTTTCGAAAATGAAACAGCTCCGTCTTCTAGTTTCGGCGTTACACTGCCTAAGTTCTTGTTACTTAACAGCTTTTGTACATAAAGATTTTGATTTATTTCCAATTTATCTAAAGATCAAATATTTCAGCAAAACTATATTATGTATGTTGAGTTCTAGTTCTGTACTAACCTACATATACACTGAACAGAAAGAAAATCAGGGCTCTGGACACAGACAAGAAGGAGCTGGTTGGTGTCTTTGGTAAAACTGGAGCTGGAAAGAGCTCTTTGATAAATGCCATCATTGGAGAGAAGGATCTTTTGCCCTCTGGAAATATCAGGGCCTGTACTGCAGTCATGATTAAAGTGGAGGCTAACATGGATGGGCAAAAGTATGAGGCAGAGATTGAGTTCATCACTGAAGAGGTAAGTATCATGGTTTGTTCTTTGGAGACAGAAATATGAGATACAGGGGCAGGGTTTAAGGGTGTTTATTGTAAGCAGATGGGTGAGTCTGTTACAGAAGTTAGGGACGATACAGGATACTGGTGAATCAGACAGGTGTACACAGGGCAGGAGTCAGTGAAGAATTCTGGACAGACAGACAACTCGAGGAGCCAATAGTCAGTCAAAACAATAAGCCAGCAGCAAGTCAAACAGACAGGTAGCAGATGTGAGTATGAATGGCCATGTCAGACGTAGGCAGGTTAGCGGACATGCTGTGGCTGTGCAGGCAGGTTACCAGAAGACCAGTTTGCAGAGGAGCTTAGCAGGCAATTTCCACAGAACTTGATTATTGACCGAGTACCAACCAGGCTCCTTACAAATAGCATATTACATTATTTAGGTTTGGTACGTGAACTGCTCTGTACCTCTGTACATAACAAACAAAAAAAGGTTAAAAATTTATTTTATTGATTCGATTTACACATTTACATCATACTGACTTTAGCACATTTTTTTTTAATACCTACTGCAGAACACCGCAGGTCCTGGCTCAGAACAAAAATGTTATATTTATTTATTGACATAATATGAACAGTTTCACTGGGTGATTCTGATGTGAAATCAGCTGGTGGTTTTACTAGAGAAGACATCTCGCTTTTGAGTGTTTTTACCTACAGAGACACTCAGTCCACTCTGATTGTTCAGAGGCGTTACAGAGTGATACCTCTGACCTCATATAGACAATCTTTGGCTATTCCGCTGTTTGGCAATCAATATGCAGAAACACACGATAACAGGAGGTTTTCTTTGTCCTGTCATCAGTGTAAATCGTAAAAATGACATTACAGACATTTAAGCAGTAAAAAAGTTATGACACAGGAGCAGCAGAGCGAGCGGAAACAGTCTCCTTACTTTTAATGGCCTGTCCAATTCAAGTCAATGCACCAGACTGTCAAGGTATTGTATGTTCATGTCATTAGATATTAATTCAATATTTAGATAGATTTAACGCTGTCATAATGTTTCAGGAATGGAAAGATGACTTGTGGTTCATGTATAACTTCGTCAAGGAAAATGAAAAAGATCAGGAAAATAAGGAAAAAGATGATTATTATCGTGACTTCAAGAATAAGATGTCAGCAGTTTATGGTGAAGACTGGAAAACGAAATCCCCCGACAAACTCATGAACAAACATCACTACAAAGATATTCGAGAATATCTTGAATCAAGGAGGAAGATTTTCACATGTGCATCAGTACGTTGAATATTAGTCAGCAGTGGAATATTTTCAAATGTAATGGTTTTATTTAATGTTAACGTTAAGAAGGGGGTATTATTTTTTTGTATTACAGGCTCTTGAGCTGTGTAAAAACATGATAAAGTTCACCCGAATTGCCTTTAAAAAAGGCGCAGGAGAAGAAGAGAGGAGGTACTGGCCACTAGTGAAGTGTGTGACCATCAGGGTGCCAAACACAGATCTTCTCCAGCATGTCACACTCGTGGATCTTCCAGGTAATGGGGACCGGAACAGAAGCAGAGATCAGATGTGGAAAGAGGTAAATTTACACGGCTTTGGTTGAGAGTACTGTCCTGTTATAACACAGCACTGAAAGTTAAGCTCCGACTGCCTGTCAGCTTGTAGGAAACTGCTCCACAGTGTGGATCGTGGCGGACATCAACCGACCAGCAGATGAGAAAGAACCCTGGGAGATCTTGGAGAGCGCTTGTGGCCTGATGGGAAACGGTGGCGAGTGTCAGCAGATTCACTTTATCTGCACCAAGTCTGATCATCTTAAAGAGTCAAATGAGTGGTAAGTTGAAATAAGTTGTCCAATTATTAGACAGCTGGGAGCTGAAAGCATGACTCTTCCACCCAAAAACAAAACATCACTACACCTTTTCTGTTTTGACCTTCTGTCAAGAAGAAAACTGCATTATTCCCTTTCAACAGCACCAGCACAGGGGAAAGGAAAAAGACATACAGTAGCGTGTCATCTGGTTTTTCCTTCAGTATTGTTGTTTGCTGCTGTTGATGAGGTGAAAACTGAGCAGGCAAAACTTTATTGATGACTGGATATGTACATGTTTTCTTGTAGTTCAGTAGCTGAGGCTCTTGAGAACACAAAGGAGGAAATCATGAGGGAGTTTAGTGAACTACCGAACATAATGGTGAGTTTTACTCTACATTTCAAACAAGCTGTTTCACATGTTCCACAACATTTACGAATGTAAGTTATCCTTCTTTCCAGAGACACTTCAGTGAAGACTGTTTCAAAGTGTTTATAGTGAGTTCTGAAGAGTTTCTAAATGAAACACGTCCAAAGTCAAATGACAACGGTGGGAAAAACTGCCATGCTTTGTTTCTCCATTTCTAAAATCGAAAAGTCCTAATTCAACTAAGCCAATCACTAAGTTAATTATACAATCTTTCTTTTCCAGAAATCCCTGAACTCAAGAAAATTCTGGAAAACCTCAATGACCGTCACTGCAGGGCGTTAAACTACGTCTCTGGAGCTCATGGGATTCTCTCTCTGATCCACGGAGCCAATAGCAGGACAGGGGTAAGATCTACTTATTCAGTCAAGTGTGTCTCTTTGATTTGAACTCGGTCTGACATCAGAGATGTGTAAGTTAGCCTCCTTTTACCTGTATCTAGTTCTTACCTGGTTATTACTTTAGTAGTTACCCCGTCATTACTTTATTGAAATTATTAGTAACATTGTTACTTAATTACAGAAATATTACCTTGTTGCAACAAGGATATTACCCCGGATATTACCGTGCTAGATCTTTCCCCTAACGTTTATCCCACTATTACCATGCTACTATTAATTGCTACTGTTTTAACTGACGTTTGACCTCAGAGTTGAACCTTTCCCACATCCTCTTGGCTGCAGCATTACAATCATCTTCATCCAAAATTCAGAACCGACTCTGGTATTTAAAAACAGGGTAGTTTAATAAAACGCTGCGTTGTGTTTTGCTGAGCCGCCCCTTTGTTAGTGTCATAATTTGTGGTTCTGCTTTGATAAATCTAGTTGATTTAAAATCAGAGATGATGTGAACTGCTTTTGTATGTGAAGTTACTTTTTACATCCACCCCTGACTGTGCATCTTCAGGCTGCCAACAAAGCAGATGTGTGCAGACACCTTGAAGAAAATCTAAAATGTGAACTTGGTAAAATCAAAAACTCCATGGATGAGACTTTTGAAGCTTTTGAAAAATGTCTCAGAGAGGGGGTTGAAAATTCAAAAAGTTCATGTGAAGAAGACTTGGAGTCATTCTTAAAACCCGTAAGTATTTTTATAATTAATCCTACCCAAAGATGTCGTTTTAATTAACTTCATGTTAATGTGTTAATCATACTAAAATAATTTTCCTGTTTGTGGTTTGTGTTTCAGACAGATGATGGTCGTGGTTTTCATAAGATATTAAAATCTGTAGTCAAGAACAACGGGATCTACCAACCAAAGAAAAGCAGTGAGATGAACCTGAACGTGACATTAGCTTCACGTCTGATTGAAAGCATTGATAAGGAATTCTTGAAGACCTTCTCGTAAGATGAATTATAAGTATAAACAATACATACAATGTACAGTTCCCTCCAAAATTATGGAAACAGGCTAATTCATTAGTTTTTGTTGAAGCCATTTGGGTTTATAACCCAAAAAATGGATAAGGGTTTTATTTGATGGTATATACAGTTTCTGATCATCAAATTTTTTTTACAAGCCAAAGTATAGGGACAGGTGTTTCTTGTTATCCAGGTGTTTCCTGTCAGATTGATTGTGAAAAAAAAAATAGTTCTCAATGACTTCTTCTGGTTCTAAACTTGTCTAACAATGAGACACACATTGAACATCTCGAGTACTCGAGAACTGAATGTCCTGAAACAGGAAGAAACTGAAGCTGGTGAACTGAGCAACATCCACAGAACAGGTCAGCAAAGGAAAATGACAACAGCCGACGACAGAAACATCGTGAGAGCTATTAAGACAAACCAGTTACAACAGCAACAATCTCCACAGAACAGGTCTGAACTAATCACAATCCACCATCGGAAGAAAACTTTCTGATTAAAAGACCAAAATGTGGAGGAAGAAAGAACCAGATCCAAACCATCCAAGCTCATTAACTAAGCACAATGGAGGCAGAGTCGTGGTTTGGGCTGCACGCACCCCAAATGCTGTTTTGGGCTCCTTCGGTTTCAGCTTCACTGATCTTTTATTGATGATATAACTCATGATGGCAGCAGCAGAATGAATTCAGAGGTGAAAAGAAACATGAAATGGATCAAAATTGATGAGCAGCTTCATTATGCATTATGACAATGATCCAAAGTGTTTGATCTAATCTTACTGAATTCATGAACATTTAACAAGGATAATGTAAAAGCTGAGATTCTGAACTTTAATCTGGTAGCCATTTTTTGATCTTAAACTCAAATGTCTTCAGTTTCCGTGAAAAATTATTATCACATCTCTAATATTAGAGAAAAAGGATAGCCATGCTGTTCCAATACTTTTGGAAGGGACTGTATTTGTCTATGTTTATAAAATGCATAAAGTGCAATCCTGTAGCAGTAACTGTGTAAGTTGCTTGTTACATTTTTTCAGAAGCAAAGGGAAGCGTGAATATTTCAATGGGGCCATCAACAAGTTTTCACTTGGCACGGAGAACCTGATTGAAAAGTACAAAGTTGTGGAACTGCAACTGACATTTCTCCAGACGGAGGTAAAAAATAACGGTCGTGTCATCCTTGTGTCATAAAACTGTCCAGGTCATTTATGTGAAAAACAAGGCCACAGCACTGACTGAGAATTAGTATTGGGGGCGGCTGTAGCTCAGTTGGTAAGGCAGTCGTCCATGGACGGCTGCGGTCTTACTCGACAAACCATGGTATCCTGGCAGGGGCATGTTTCTAACTCTCATAGCCTCTCCACTGGTGTACAGCAGGGCTCAGTCCGTGGTCCTCTTTTTTCCCAGAGAGATGAAGGCAAGACATCTTCAGCTGATCATCTCAGAACTCGTACGCATCTTCCTATGCTCTTTCTCGCACTTGCATCTCAAGAAACAGAAAAATGTTTTTGAAGCCCTTTGCTTTGATGTTTTCTCCCTGACTTAGACTTTTCTGCCTTGTACCTCACGTGTAAATCGCTTTGGATTAACACTTCTGGAAAAAGACTAAATTCAGAAGGAGAACATTAGAGAACATCAGTTTTGCACAATATGGTTAAAAAAGTAGCGTATCACTGGAGCAGATGACAATGAGACGGAAGCTTCAAATTCCAGTGTCCTGCTCCTTTCTGGCAGCCATCTTGGTGGCCATGGGCTTTGGAGGTAACCTCAGTCAAAAAAAGTCGCAGTTACTGCTCTTAAGAATCATATAGCCAAAGATCCACCATCCATACACATGCCCACACTGGACTGGACTGGAGCACTGGAGTAATTCATTATCACAGCTTCAGGGACAAACTCATCCCTTCTGCCCCGATGCTCTGCTGCACTACACGTCTCAGTTTTGGCAATTGTGGTCCTCACCACTCACCTCCTTTGACCCTCCTTTGCTCTTTGCCAAAGAATTTTAGAAATAAAAAGGAAGTTGTATCCCGGCCTGTAACTGGCTAAAACAACTGTGTTGAGACAAGGTTTTAGGTTTTATATATACAGCATACTGCATATTCAGCTAAGCAAAGTAATTAACAAGAATCTACTCAGTCTCTACTGTCCCATACTCCTGCATAAATAGGACTTTATCCGCCTGATAAAGTCTGATTTCTATTTGTGTTTCACTTGTGGACATAAATAGAAATGATGTCTAATGAAAGGTTCCTCTATATTTATGAATTTGTCTTCTCATCAATTTGCCACAAAGCCTCACATCCAACTTTTACTTCCATTATAATCAGTGACATCTTCCTGTCATCACTAGTCATTCGTTCATTGCCCTGCAGATCACAGCTGGTAACTAGCATTCGTTTGTTTTTGTTTTTTTTATTGACGGACATAGAAATGTTTTTGTGTTTGTTGCTGTGGTCCTTTTCAAGTCTTTTAAAACACAAAGCAGCTCTCCCTCTGAAATTAATAGATTCATTTAATGTTAATACAAAAAAATTAACATCCTGACATGTGCAGGTGTTGTAGAATCAGTAAACTTATTCATATTATCTTTGTTTTCTATGTAAAAATGTTATTTTTCTTTATGCTGAACTGTCCTCATGTTTGGTCTCTAAGGAAAGAAAAATTAAGACAAAGCTTAATGTAACCATCCGAGATCGTAAGAAGACGATCTACAGAAGTCTGGCAGAGGCAATCGAAGAAAACCTGAAGGAATGCTATAAAAGTAAAAAAGACAAGCCTCATAAATAAGACCTGCCACTGTAACAATACACGTTTACTTTCACCGTGATGCTTGACACCAATGTTCGGTTTTATTGTAGAAGCAGCAAACTGTAAAGGAAAGGGCACTTTGGATAAGATGAGGAACATCCTTAAGACTCATGTACGCGATTCAAAGAACGTCATGTTTGAGGAGGCTAAAGAGAAAATGTTGGAGAAACTGCGAGATTTGAAGGTTTGTATCGTTTTAAACAGCCGGCTGACTGCACATTTAAACAATGAATTCAAGTCAACGTGAACACAATGTTTGGCTGATTGAGTGTTTTGAATAATGTTTGATGTTGGATTATAGGTAGAGATCCTGGATGAGCTGGACCAAACCCTGAGGGAATCAGTAAAGCTCTCACTAAAGACAGATCATTACTCAATTCCAGGTAAAGACCAGATATCAAAATAAACAATTGTGTTGATTTTGACAATTCTCTAAACGTATAACCCCAAATAAACAGCCAGCAGCACATTTGCAGTGAAATACTGTATTTTAAATCACAATTCTTTTAATTTGTTTAAGATTTTCCTGACGAGCTACTGAAGTTGAAGAATTTCTGTGACAAACTGAAGAAATGTCATTAAATGGGTAAAATGTCTGTTATATTTTGAAAAGGCCTCACGAGACGTTCACGTTTTCGTAAATCTGTGTGAGCAGCTGTCTTCACGTCAGTGACACAAACGCTGACTGTCCTTTCTGCTGCATGTTTCAGGTTTCCTGAAGGGCTGCAACACAACGGATCACGTACTGAACCGCCCTGCAGACCTGAAGCTCCTGGATTTGATCATAACCCTTTTTCCGAGTTCTTCTCTTTGAACATTGTTTTCATATTTACCATGTGAACTCTGTCTGAATTACAGTTATTATTGAATTACGTCATATTATGTGTTATGGTAGAAGCCACTATGACAAAACTTTTTAACAGCATTTAACCTTTATTTCCTCTTCATTATTATAATTTCTTGTTTTCTTATGAATGAATTTGTGGGTTTTGGTTTACTTGATTTGGTGTGGAGTGCTGCCGTAAATTGAAGCTTAAACACTTTTACACTCAAAACCACTTTATTAGGGACAACTGCACGTTAATGGTTTATTCAAATGGCTTCAACAGTGACCAGATCTCAGTCCAACAGAAAACATTTGGGATGTGGTGGAATTGGAGATTCACATCATACTTCATCATCTCATTATGGACCAAAATCTCCAAAGAATGTTTCCAGCACGTTGTTGCATCTGTGCCACAATCAGTTAAAGCAGTTCTGTAGGCACAGCAATACTCCAACGCAGTGCTAGTATGGTGTACAAAAAAATGTGGCCCGTGAGTGTACCGAAGTTTAGATTTGGTAAATGTTCTGCTTGTTTGGAGAATTATGTGCTTCTGCACATATCCTGGAGAGACCAGGTGTCAAACCACTGACCCTGACTTACAGATGAAATAGAAAAGGGTTTACTTTTGTTTACTGTGTTTTTCGGTCTTCAGTGTAATCTGCCTGATTATAATGCAAACTTGTATTTGAATGTAGTGTCCAAAAATTCTTAATAAAGTTTGCTAATGATTTAAAGTGCCGCATGTAGCTTTGCAAACAATCTCAAAGACATGGATTCACACTGTATCACATCTCGGTTAAATGAGTGTAGGTTTATTGTAATGAGCTGTAATTTTTGCTCATTACAAACAAAATGCTGTAATTAATGATGTTAAACCTGGTTACATAAAGTCATATGAAGTAGGCTCATATGTGTTTCCGGCTACTGTCAGTATCATACAAGCCACAAAAACATTACAAGGCCTAAAAGAGTCTATGTCTAGATGTGTGTGTTTTCACTGATCTGTAGGAGTCAAACACGCAGTCGGATACATTTACATTTCTATCCTGGTCCACACACACAATGGCAATGGCTGCCAGAGCAACTCTGGGTTCAGTGTCTTGCCCAAGGACACTTCGACACACAGCAGGGAGGGACTGGGGATTGAACCACTGTTCCAAGGTTTTATTTTATAGGTGTCTTTCCATTCACTGTCCTCCCCATCATTAGCCCTACTTTCACATGGGTTCCTGTCCATTTAAACCTGGCGTTCCCCACATTTCCCCGCCAGTTCTTGGACAGCAAGCCTCCGGATCATTTCCTGCTGGTGGTGTTTGTTCTGTTTATCCCTGTTTTTAGACTCTGTTTTTGCCATTTTGGTCTTAGGTTTGGTTGTTAGGTGGTCACTGTTTTCCAGCCTTGGTTTTACTCTCTTTCTTTATTCGTCCCGTCTGTCAGTCTCTGTTTAACATTTCTTTGTTTGTTCATCCCTGTTCATTTACATTTGCTCTAGTGTGTCTTAGTTATTTAATTTGCCGTCCGTACCGTTTGTGTGCACTCTTTTGTTTTTGATGTCCTTCTCTAGACCATTTTTTTCATTCGGAGAACCACCCTGGTGTTTGAGATGAATTTAAGGGTTCTTGTCTAGCTATTTGTTCCCATAGTTTCGGCTCCAAGCCTCAGACCCTGAACACACCTCAGGCCCCGACCTCCAGTAATCATTGTCCCGCTGTTGCTGATCAACCAGTCCAGGCCTCCCTGCCTCTCCTTCCTGTTCCTGTCTTGGTTCTTGCTCATCGGTGCATTGCTGATGCAGCTGCAACTGCCGTCCCTCCTCTCTTGTACACACAGTTTGTCTACCTTCTTCCGCTCCATCACATCGGCCGTTTACCTTCCTCCACCTGTCATAGTGCCAACATCTAAGGTTCCTACTATCTCCTCGACACTCCTCCTCTCCTTCTGCTTCTGGACAAACCTTCCCCTTATCTTTCCCATATTTTCACCAGTACCGGTGCTACTGGTTAACAGAACGGTTGGCACTCGCTAGTAACCCAGGCCTTGACTGACCCAGTATAGAAATCTTGTTAATGATCTTCTCGATACTCCCATTTGTCCAGGTTTTGGAGTGACTCTAAAAATGTATTATTGTGCATCCTCTAGGGCAGTGTTTCTCAAATAGTGGGGCGTGGTGCGCTGCCAGGGGAGGCGCGTGACACCCTGGGGAACAGGCTTTTTTGCCGTACTAGTATAAAGTGTAATTGCAGATCCAGTCCAGTAGTTGGCAGTGGCGCTTTCATTGTCACAGTGTGCGCAGGGAGGATTACCGAGTTTCTGACTCCCTCCCTTGGCCTCTCTGACTAACCTGGTCGTCATGGTGACCTCCCCTCCCAGTCACAATGAGTCCATCGGAGCATCTTGGCGAAACCTGAGCACAATTGGCAGCTTGTGGTCACCTGAGCCGAGCTGCTGCTGAATGTTTGATGGAGGCTGTCAGAGATCCTCTCTGCCACAGGACCAACACCTGAACAGGTAGATGCTTCTTTGGGACAGGCAAACCACCAACCCCTGGACAAGTAGCTGCTTTTTCAGGACACCACAGGCAACACACAGGTAACAGCTCCTTTCTTAAAGTTGTTTTTAAGTGTAAATGTCTAACTTTTTCCCAGGGCTACACCTTTACTCACCAAATGTATAACATCATCAAATATATCATGTGTCTCACCTTTGTTCTCTGAAGTCCCCCCTCTATAAACCATTTTACCATCTGTGACACAGCAGGTTCTGACTCTGAGATATTGACACAAAAACATTTTGTACAGGACAGAGGCACAGACAAAGGCACAGAAAGTTCTGTGGGTATCTGAGCAATTGTGTTTTGTTTTGGACACAGTCTGGATCACCAGCCTGGGGGACAAGGACCTCAGTTTACTATAAATATAATATATTCAGAAAGTACTCTTTACAACTTTGTCATGTTGCGCACTCGGTCCTGTGAAAAGACTGAGTCAACAGTAACCACAACCTATCCTGTCTTTTGTCTTCAACAAGTTTGAGAATAATTTTTGTGTTAGGAATAAACCAGTTTTACATACACATGAAGCCTGTTACCCTTGTATGTTTATGAAAACATAAAAATATTTTTCCCTTAAACAGGAAACCTTTATTTTGTTCGATGGTTAGCTGCCCCAATCAGAAGATGCCACCAGCACCTTTAACATACCTACAAACCTGTATCGGTTTCATTGTAATCAGTCCAAGATTAACCCATTAAACCTTATGGTGCATTCCTGGTCTGGTGACGGCTGACATTCACTGTCAATGTCAAAGTTTATGTAGTCGCCCACTGGATGGGAAAGAGGCAACAGGAACCGCATAACTCAAGCAGTTGAGGAAAGCTCAGCTCAATGCAGATGTACTAGGAGGAAGTTCACTACCAGCCGGGCAGTGACCAATGAGGAACAGCTTTCTTCCAGTGGAAACTAAAGAGTAAGGAGTTTTCCCACCCAACCGTTATTTATTTTTTTTACCTTTTATAGGATATGTAGAACTGAAAGAAGAACTAGGCCAGGAAACATGGGAGAAGATAGAAAAAGTCCCCAGTTGGACTTAAAGTGGGACTACCAAGACAACATGAATTTAATTCATTTCAACTTTATTTTTATATATATATTTATAGCGCCAATTCACAACAACATCATCTCAAGGCACTTTACATAATAAAGTGAATGAATGAATTTTAATTAAAGAGGAAAAGTTGTCGTGATCTCAGTTTCCTAACGTGTTGACGTAAGTCATTGGGTTAGAAAAAAAATGTAAACTTGATAAATACTTAATAGTTTGTGCCGACAGCTTCTATAAAAAAGGCCCGGGTGCTGTTTGTTTGAATAATTGTTTGAGGCTGAGATCCAGGGGAGTCCACGCTGTGATATCCAGTCTCACTTTTGTCCATCTGCAACAGGTGATGGTGTCAGGATGTCTGATGGGAGGCAGCGAACCTTGTCCACCTCGGGAGAGTCTCTGTATCAGATCCTGGGTCTGGAGAAGGGCTGCAGCCATGAAGAGATCAAAAAATCCTACAGGTGAGATGAACTCCGCCCACTCACCTGCACCAAGTGACAGACAGCTGACACTCTCGTCCAATCAGAGCTGATCCATCATATATAATGTAGAGTTTACATCCAGAGCTGTCTACCACAGTAACATTTAGTGAGAACTGATCCCAGTGTCTGCTGTCAGGAAGCTGGCCCTGCGGTACCACCCCGACAAGAACCCGGACAACCCAGAGGCAGCGGAGAAGTTCAAGGAGCTGAACAGCGCCCACGCCGTCCTGTCGGACCTCAGCAAGCGAAACATCTATGACTCGTACGGGTCTCTGGGACTCTACGTGGCCCAGCAGTTTGGAGAGGACAATGTCAACACCTACTTTATGCTGTCCACCTGGTGGGCCAAGGTGGGGGGGCTCGCACTATCTCTGTGAAAATCTGTCTTGTCTTCTTGTCTTGGATTTAGTTTTTTCTCTTCCTTTCAGGTTCCCTGGGCTCAGGACTCTGTTTATTGTTTTTTTTTGTTCATCTTGTCTCTCTTGTCTCTTTGGTCTCTGTCTTTTTGTATTAGAATATGTTTGTACGTCTCTTTTTCTTTCCTCAGGAGTTGTCTCCTCATGTCTCAGTGTCTGTCTATTGTCCTCTCAGGTTCTGTTCCTGCTCTGCGGCGTCCTCACTGGCTGTTACTGCTGCTGTTGTCTCTGCTGCTGCTGTAACTGTTGCTGTGGGAAACTGAAGCCTCCATCCACAGGAGAGGGCGCTGAGCCGGATTACATGTCCCCCGCCGACCTGGAGGAGGAAATCCGCAACGAACCTGAACACGGTGAGATGACAGGAAGTCCTCACCTTTTATTTTCTTCTCAAAATTTCTTTTATAATCTTCTCAAAATTTGTCTTATCGTCTTAACGTGTCCCATGTGTCCAAAAGAAGCTAAACATCAAAGATAATCTCAGCATGATATTAAATCATTCATTAATAACAGTTATGCTTTTTGATGATATTTTAAGGCTTTAATTAAAATTTTATAAGCTATTTGGCATTTTTATATTTTAATCTAACTATGTAGAAAATATACCTCATAATAACGAGGATGGCTGTAGATCAGTGGGTGAGGCAGTTCACAGACCACAGGGTCCCTTCTTCACTAAACCCTAAGTTGTCCCCGGTGGGTCAGGTGAGCACCTTACCTCCTTGGATAAATGTCCATAACCCAACAATTTATAACCGTAGAAAAGCGCTATATAAGTGCAGACCATTTACCATTTATCATTTAAAAACCCTTAACACAGTGCAATTGCAGTGTTTCCATTAATTTGTCCACAGGTGGTGAGTCTGTTAAACAATGAAGGAGAGTGAAACAGGAAGTTTTGTTTGTAAGTCTGTGTCCGTTTGTTTGTGTGCAGATGCTGAAACTCCAATCATCCACCAACCGACAAACGCCAGCGAGAAAACTCAGCTGATCACAGACGGACACCGAAGATATGGAGACACCTACACATGAAGGAGACAGGGATCTAATCACAGAGGCGACATGTACCAACAGGGACCTGAACCTGATGGATCAAAGCAGGAGGTCCAGGTCCAGTTCTGAATCAGAAACACACAAAATCACTTCCACCATATTTTAGACATTTGATGACAAAGCTGAAGTTTAAACACTCTGACATTTAGTGAAATCTACTGTGACCTTTTACTAAGTTGGACAAACTACCAACCAACAATGTCTTCATGTGAAAAAGATCTGTGGTTGTCCATGCGGGACAGGATCCATGTCTGCTTTTATAACTGGTGTGTAATGTCCATATTTTGTCTTATTCACTTCACAAACATTTCCATAGTTTCTTCAGATGAGAAGCTGAATTTTGTTTCATGTCTTCTCAACAAATTAATTTTGTCCTTTAAGCACATCCACATCATGTTTGATACCTACAGTGTCCACGCTTTATCTGATGTGTCGATAAGGAACTATTTTTAAATTCTTTTTCACATGATGTGAACAAGGTTATAGGTAAAATCTGGGTTCTCCCTAAATGTCAGACTGTTCCTAAGCACATGCAGAACCAGTGTTTCAGTATTGTATTACACAAATGCTCTGATTGGTTGGTGACGTCATGATTGAAAAATGTAAAACTTCCCACACTAATTACAGAGAGTCATCATTCAATGTTAGATTATAAGTCTTTCTTCTGTAACCACAGTAGCAAGAATATAAATGTGTTCATGTAAATATTGTTGTGGTTTGAACTTCATCTCATTTTGTCAGTTTTGATTTTATTTGTGAGTGTGAACACGAAATAAACCTTCATTATGTGTCACTGTGACCTGTGGTTTTACCTGCAGCACCATGTAGGGGGCGTCACTGAGTCGTCATCTAACTCTTCATAAGCACAGTAATTAATAAATGAAGCTCTGTCAGGTTTTGGTGGGGAAACTTTAACCCAGAAGACACATGTCGTTTAATGTTAAAACACATTCGTTCTGTTCCTCGGACGTAAATGTGGTGAAGGAGCTCCAACCTGCAGGAGGAGCTGCAGGCCCCAGCACTCCCCCAACACAGTGGACCGTCCTTTTAATAATGTCTGCACTGCTTACTCACCCCCCCACCCCCCCAACCGGCTCTGTCGTGCCTCCTTCTGACCTTTGACATATAAGGACATGTGGACTCAGCAACAGCTGACGTCCATGTGTCTAAAAACAGACTCGCACACTGAGTCTCCCCACAACACCACAGCTCTTCTTATTCTGAGTCTCCCCACAACACCACAGCTCTTCTTATTCTGAGTCTCCCCACAACACCACAGCTCTTCTTATTCTTCTTCACCTCTGGGATTCTTCCCGATCTTCCTCGTCCCGTCCAGGTGACGACCTTCTCCCCCCACCGGCATCATGGAGAGTCTGGAGAAGCAGCTCATCTGTCCCATTTGTCTGGAAATGTTTACCAAGCCTGTCGTCATCCTGCCCTGCCAGCACAACCTGTGCCGCAAGTGTGCCAACGACGTCTTCCAGGTGAGGGGTCCACCCTCAGCATCTCGGCTGAGTTATAAGTCGTGATTCCCAAACTGGGATATGGCGGAAACTTTTCCTGAAATGTCTTTGGGGGTTCAGTTCACCTTCACTCAATGCTGGGACTTTTGTCTTTTAGTCAGTGAAGTTTTCCTCCTGAGCTAGAGCTCCTTGTTGGTGCATTCAAGGACACTGACATCTGAGCATAGCTCAGCTGAATTATTTATGTAGAACAACAGTGTTTTGATGTCTGCTCCTTCAGATGTCTTATATCTATAATGCCTTTGCGTGTTTTGTTTGCGTTCAGGACGTTGGCCAACTGTGTTGATTTGAAGGTGCTTTAATAAAGTTGGATTGGATAAACAGTGAGGCTACCCACAGAATTTCAAATCTGCAGTGTGAGGTCACAGTCATGTCATGGAAAGAACTTCAAAATAGACAGGATCAGACTAATTACTGAAGACACTCCTCCGCAAGATATTTCTAGTCTGTAAACTCTAGATTTTAATAGCTTAATTCAGCTATAAAAAAAATTAAAAAGTCATCTACAAACCCCCCCCCCCGAAGGCATCCAATCCCTACCTGTCGACGAGGAGTGGCTCCACTGTGACATCCGGAGGTCGTTTCCGCTGCCCATCCTGCCGACATGAGGTGATCCTGGACCGACATGGGGTCTATGGACTGCAGAGGAACCTGCTGGTGGAGAACATCATTGACATGTACAAACAGGGCACCACCAGGTAAGGCACACACCTGGACAGAGACTTTTGTCTGTGGGGAATGAAATGTTGTCACTGTGCAGAAACGACATAGAAAATCACACCGGAGGAATCATGAGCCGAGAGCAGCAGTTTAAAGGGACAGTTCACATAAAACTACACCTGAAATGTTTCTTGGACATCCATTTAGACATGTATGATCTGAGGTAATGAAAGGAACAACCCCAGGTGTTTACTCAGAACTGTAACGTGCCTTTAAGCTGAGCGTGATGAAACTGTCGAGCTCCGGTTTCTGTTGATTTCATAAGAAGCAGCTGGGACCTGAATCCTGTTCACAGCAACGTGTTCAGTTTCACAGTGTCCACAAACAAACAGGAAATGGTGAATTGAGTTCTAGTAATTCCCACAAATCAAATCACCTCACTGTATTGGTATTGTATGATATATTTCATGATGTTTTAATTATTTCAGTTTTGTTTTATTTCATTATCTTTTTTCACTATTATGTACTTCTATCTTATTATGTAATACTATCTTATTTTATTATATTATTTAAAATTTTTGTCTCATGTTTATTTTATAAGTTAGTTTTTATAAAGTAGCAATATACAGCTGCTGCAGATTTGCTGCCTGCACATCTATGACATGAATGTGTGGAGGCAAACTAAGTACAGTGAAGCCATTGTCAATTTCAAGAAACCAGTTTGAGAGGATTTTAGCTTTGTAACATGGTACATTATCCTGTGTTAGCCATCAGAGGATGGTCCACTGTGGTCATAAAGGGGTGGACGTGGTCAGCAGCAATACTCGGGTAGACTGAGGCATTGAAGTGATGCTCAGTGGGTACAAAGGGACCCAAGTGTGTCAAGAAAATACCTCCTACACCATAAAACGTCCGGCTGCCTTAGCTGTTGATACAAAGCAACATAGATCCATATTTTCATGTTGTTCATGCCAAATTGTGACCAACCATGTGAATGTATCTGCTGAAATCAAGACTCATCAGATCAGGCAATGATCAGTCTTTTATTGTGCAGTTGTGGTGAGCCCTCGTGAACCATAGCCTCAGTTTCCTGTTCTTAGCTGACAGGAGGGACACCCGGTGTGGTCCCCTGCTGCTGTAGCCCATCTGCGCCAGGGTTTGACAAGGTTTGTTCACAGATGATCTTCTGTTCACCTCAGTTGGAGGTAGCAGTTCTTTGACTTACTGTTGCCTCTCTGTTACCTTGAAGCAGTGTGTCCATCCTCCTCTGACCTGTGGGATCAACACGACTTTGTCACCCAGAGAACTGCTGCTCACTGGATAGTTTCTCTTTTTTAGACCACTGTCTGTGAACCCTACTCATGGTTGTACGTGACAAACCCAGCAGGTTTTGAAATGCTCACAATGTGTAAATTCACATAAATTACCTTTCTTCCCCATTCAGACACTCAGTTTAAACTTTACGTGATCGTCTTGACCATGGTTATATGTCCAAATGTACTGACTTGCTGCCCTGTGATTTGCTGATCACATACTTTTGACCACCTCCACAGAAATGACCTGTCACCAACGATGGTCTCTATTCTGGTTCTGTTAGATCTTAGTGCTGCATTTGACCCCATTGGTCAAAACATTTTATTACAGAGACTGGAACATGTAATTGGGATTAAAGGAAGTGATGTGTTACTAACCCTATCCCTAGATTGGACTACTGTAATTCTCTACTTTCAGGCTGCCCCAGTAACTCTCTAAAAAGCTTCAATTAATCCAAAATGCTGCAGCACGATTACTGACTGGGATTGGTAAGAGAGATCATATTTCACCTTCATTAGCTTCTCTCCATTAACTTCCCATTAAATGTAGGATAGAATATAAAACCCTTCTTCTTACCTATAAAGCTCCATCCTACCTCAAAGATCTCCTTGTACCAGATCATCCTAATAGACCACGTCAGTCTCAGAATGCAGACCTACTTGTGGTTCCCAGAATGGGAGGCAGAGCCTTTAGCTATCAAATTCCTCTCCTGTGGAACCAGCTCCCAGTCCATATTCAGGAAGCAGACACCCTCTCTACTTTAAAGACTAGACTCAAAACCTTATAGTTAGTTCTAGTCCTGCTGCTATTTATATAAATAAAATGAACTAAAAGTTAAAAATATCGTAAGAAACAAAAAAAAAAAACACAAAAGGATAATTCTGAAATGGCCACATACACAAACAACCATAATTCAGTGTGAAATTCACATGTCTGTCTGTCTGTCTTTGTCCTTGTCTCCACCTGTCTGTCTCTCTGTCCCAACCTGTCTATCTCTTAGCAGTAAACCGTCCCTGGAGCCCAAGCTAGAGCAGCCAACATGTGAGGAGCACGAAGACGAAAAGATCAACATCTACTGCGTCACCTGCAGTGTCCCCACCTGTTCTCTCTGCAAGGTGTTCGGAAGTCACAAGGACTGTGAGGTTGCACCGCTTAACAGTGTCTTCGATCAGCAAAAGGTCAACAGACACCACAACTACACAACCAATACATGTTGGTCTTGTGCCAACCACCAAACACAGCAACAACACAACTACAAACAACATGTCTGTTTGCAGGCAGAGCTAACAGACTGTATCTCCATGTTGGTCGGGAACAACGAGAGGATTCAGGCCATCATCAGTCAGCTGGAGGAAACCTGCAGAGCTGTCGACGTGAGTTCCACCAACTGCTTTGCATTTACCTCCAGTCATTGCTGATGCTTGCATCCAAATTTATCCCACAGTGACGCACAAAGCAGCACAAAACCTAAGTCAGGGGAAAACTTTACAGCAAAGTGTTTTTCAGTTTAATGAAACACAAGTGGACAGGACAGGGTTTTTTGAATATTTGGAGTGAGGCCGCTGAGTGAGCAGTGCTTTACCTGAGCTTTAACCGAAAGCTGCTACACACCTGGTTTACCTGATGTTAATGTGCGTTTTCAGGAGAACGGTCGGAGACAGAAGTCGAAGGTGTGTGAGACGTTCGACCACCTGTTCACCCTCCTGGAGGAGAAGAAAGGTGAGATGACAGTGAGGATCAATTCGGAGCAGGAGGAGAAACTGAACTACATCCGAGGTCTAAGGAATAAGTACAGCGCACACCTGGACAACACAGCCAAGCTGCTCGAGAACGCCATCCAGACCATGGACGAGTCCGAGATGGCCGTGTTCCTGCAGGTGAACCTGAACGCATCAGGCCAGATTAACTAACCCAGACAGACAGGAAGTTCACCAGATTGAATCGTACCCCTAGTTCACATAGCCACAGTGTCCTCTTAGGCCAGTTTTTCATATTCATAAAATCTGAAGTTCCTTCAGTTAAAGAAAAATGTAAAGTTCACTGTGCAGTTCACAAAGCAGAGTTTTCTCAAACATTAAGAGTATTTTAATTGTGGTACCATTTGTCACCTTGTTATTTCTGTGATAATTATCATTAAAACAATTTAAGCACTGATTCTAGTGTAAACACTCATTAATGTTAAAGGGAGGTTAAATGGCATCTTCACTAACGGACCACAACAAAACATTAATATTCATGTTGTGATGCAAACGCACAGCTTTTATCAAATGTACTTGTAAAATAAAGTTTATTAAGTGATCAATAAAGTTGATTTGTCTTCCACAGGCAGCCAAACCTCTGCTGCAGAAGTGAGTATATAACATCTGTGTTTGGAGTGACATACAGTCTACAGCGTTGATAAAGTTTTAAAATCCACCCTGATTTGTTATTAAAAATTCATTGATTGTTGATCAGTATTGTGGACGGCACCAACACATCTCACCTGGACAAACTCCAGCATGGCTACGAGAACATGGACCACTTCAAAGCAAACTTTGACCGTCAGAGGAGAGCGCTAACCACCATCGACTTCATCAAATGTACAAAGCAATCAAAGACAAGATTACCACATCACACACGTAACCTTGTGCTAACATTTTAGCATGGCATAGAAGCATTTATATATTATATTATATAATATTTATATTAAAATATAAAATATATTATATATTATATAACTGTGGGAGGTGCATGGTCAAAGTATGCGCATGTGTTAGCATTTAATAATCTACACTTACCAAAGAGATACACTATTCTGTCATGTATGCTAATTGCTAGCATGTCAATATAAAAAAGGCTAAAATGTCAAACATGCTAAAAACAAAGTTGATGTCATGGGTTATAAAGGTAAAAAGTGAAACTAGGTAACAGCTAATGTGTGTAATGTCAACCCAAAGCTACTATCTTTATATAGATATATATAGCTTGTATGTCCAGCCATTAGCTGGACATACAGTATTTTATCTAATCCTGTATGTTAGCATACTGCTAGATTAGCCACTTACACACTAACACTGTGTTTCTCTTCAGTAGATGAAGAAGAAGAAGACGATAATGAAGAAGATGAGGTGGACATCAGAGCGACATCAGGAAGTGGAGTGGAGCCTCAGCAGGGTATTCTTGCAGCAGCTGCAGGACTCTCAGCCAATCAGCAGCCTCCGCTTTCACCTGTTCAGCCTCCAGGTGCTTTGTTTCCAGCTCCACCCCCTCAGAGACCCCTGGAGACCACGCCCACTGTGACGCCCCAAAGTAAAAGCCCGACTCCATCAACAATAAACCAGGCCCCGCCCCCTGTGCTCCCATCTACGACTAACCCTGCCCCTCAGGTGTGACCTCATGCTGCGTTCAGGTGCTGCTGGGAAATATTAACGTTTTCTACAATTTTTTTTACCATCCACTGTCAGCCGAGGTTACACATGCTGTTGCCTAATTAGAGCAAACATTTTCCAAAGTCAGTGGTTTACATAGACTCAGAAAGCTTAATTTTCTCTCAAAGCCAGGCCTTCAAAATAAGTCAGAGGTGGAGGACAAATCAGATTACTCTTTACCTGGTTTTGTTGTCTCCTGACTACCTGACGAAGCTGAGTTACGAAACTACATTTGAGTGCAGTCACTGAAGTGCTTTTAATAAAGGGATGATGTAAAAAATTATTTAAATCTGCTAATGCTACTGCTTAATTGCTTATTACTTTACGATACTGTTGAATTATTGATTATTGACTGACCTTCTCGTGTTGCAGGTTCAGTCTGACATGAATGAGTCTGACGACAGAGACGGACCCAAACACGTCTTCTCTTTCAGCTGGCTCAATCAGAAATAAAACCAGGACCACCAGTGAAAGCAGTCTAGGACCTGGACCTGTTTATGCAAAACTTCACAGAATTTTTACACTGTTTCACAGTTTTAGGTTGAGGGAACACAGTCTCTCACTGTTGACTAATAATTAGATCAATATTAAACCAATATTTTCTCATAATGTGACATTTCCCCTTTTTAAATTTTAGAAGTTGTTTATTGAATTAATTGAGACGTTTTTGAATAATGGAGTTTAAATATTTAGTCTGTGAACCACTTTGTTACTTAACATAAAATACACTGTTAAATAAATTATTGTTTTATTATTAAACTACATTTCTTCCACGTTTCCAGTCTGATTTTTCTCTGAGGTTTACTAAAACAGAATCTTTTCTGTCTCATGGTTAAATCTCAGCTTGTACAGTCTGTGGAGGTCACGTAAAGGCATTTTGTGAATCAAGAATATGTCTGTAAAATTCAGCAGTAAATGTATTTTATTAATTTTAAACATTTAACATTATCATAGTCATCCAAATAAAGTATTCCTACTTTATTTTTTAGGCGTTTGTCCCATGTGACTGATAAATGACCACGATCCGATTCTTTAATGCACCATTTAAATAGGCTGAAGTGTACAGTCTGTGGGATTTAAATGTCTGTTGTTTTTATTTTCCAAAGTCGTCCATTATTTTGCGGTTGCTGTCGGCCTGCTGTGCAATCTGCTCAGCCCGAGCCATCTCCAGAACCTCCCTGAGGAGATGGAAGGTCAGATCCAGGGAGATGGGAGACTCATCTGACCTTTTCTCCTTCCCCTCCTCCTCTTCATTCTTGCTCTCTACCTGCAGCTGCGACTGCGATCGGGCCAGCAGGAGGCGTTGAGTGAGCTGCAGCAGAGCTTGATTCATCACAGAGGAGGAGGAAGATGAGGAGGCAGCGAGCTCTGAAGGAAAAGAGGAAGCTCCACCTCCTCCCAGCCGCAGGGAGACCTCCTCTCCCAGGCGGAGGAGCAGCGGTCGGAGGAGGTGGTGGCTGATGGGGGCGACGGAAGGTCGACAGTCAGCAGAGCGAGGGGGGACGACACTGAGCAGAGCCACGACCCACAGCAACACATTCATCTTCATCTCTAGTCACTGACCCAGTCTGCAAGACAAAGAAAAGGGTTAACCCAGTGTATACCTCAAGGACAAGCTGAGGGAGTAAAAACCCAGTGATAGGCTGATTTACTGTGTATTAAGGACGTTTTGTGTCAAAGAAATACAGTGTTAATGTTAATGTAATTTAGAAAAGATATTAAAAGCACAAATGTCTAGTTTTTAAATTAAAAATTAAACTCACAGCATTTAACCAATATTTATTTTCTGCAGTTAATTTAAAATACAAACATTATTGATCCTGAATTGATCATTATTGATCCATGAGTTCATAAAGTTTACATTCGAAACAACCAATCTGAATAGAACAAACTAAGTAATAATAATATTATTAATAATACTTGTTATTTTTAATTATAAAGAATAAAGGTACATGTACAAGCTTGTTTACTCAGTATACATATAATAATAATAAATTCCATAACCATATATAATTTATATTATTTTATATATAAAAGAAGAACAAGCACTGCTGCTTCATTTTACTGGAGGGAAATTAAATATAACTGCATTCATAGTACTCCAAAAACAGTTGGTTCTCTATACACAATATAGAGTGTAATGCCACCAAATCTCAACTGCAATGTAATATTACTTATATGAATAATGCTTGATTTTAGTCTAAGGTACCTTCAGTCGACAATGATTTTGGTTTTTATTAGACTTTTGTATTATTATTACATCATATAATGAACTACATCAGGATCTTAAGCTGGATCAGCTTCTCCCTGTTTAACTGGGCATCAAAATAATTACATTTTGTATATAATGTTGTACATGTTTTTTTTATATGGCAGGTTCTAACAATATTCAGATAATTTTGAGAGTTTATTACATATTATAATGATAATGAAGGTGTGTAATAACTGAATTAGCATAAGGTCTATTGATATCTGATGAAGAAATACTTTCTCTCACCTGATCGTCCGGCTTCTCAGTCGTGTCTTCAGTCTCTTCTGGAATAAGAAAAGACGGGAGCTGCTTCTACTTTATATATGATGATGGGGTTGGGGGGGTGATGTGGTAACCTCCCCTGCTTCCTCCACTCAAACACCTGATAACATCTACAGGAATGAACAGACTGAGATATTTAGATGCTGATGCTGCCAAAAGGCACATTTAAATTCTATATACCGGCCTTTTTAGTAAAACTTATATTGTTGTTTTTTTCTGAAAGCTGGATAGTCGTCTGTATTTCCTCCTAGTAGACTGGAACATGTTACTGGGATTAAAAGAACTGGACCAGGTTGGTTTAAATGTTTTAATATTATCAGACAGATTTCAATTTGTTTATGTTACTGATGTATCTTCTGGGCACAAAAGTTAGTTATGGGGATCCACAGGGTTCTGTTCCAGTACTACTAACTTTGTGTCTTCCGTCTCCCTCCCTCTGTCCCTGTCTTCAGGTGTCCCCGGCTTTGGAGCTGTGTGTCTTCCAGTGTGCAACTACTGGTCCTACCAACCTGCCCAATGTTTTCCACTCAGCCCAACCGGTCAAGGCAGATGTCCGTCCACCCTGAGCCTGGTTCTGCTGGAGGTTTCTTCCGTTAAAGGGAGTTTTTCCTCTCCACTGTTGCCTATAGCTGCTATAGGGGGATTTGTTGGGTTTTCTCTAAATGTTTGTATAGTCTTGACTTTATTATGTTAACTGTCATGAGATTACCTTGTTGTAAATTGGTGACATATAAATAAATTTGAGAAGAATCGAATTTTGTGTATGATTTGAATTGGCACTGTATAAATAATGAATTGAATTGAAATGAAGTGATATGACCTTTCTCAGCTTCACTCTGACTTTTCTCTCCTGCAGAGTAAATGTGCTCACGTCATCAGGTGGTTGAGCTGAAAATATCCAAAGATTAATAGTGACCATTAAAGGGCTCTGAAGAAAACTTTAACATATTCAGACAAACAACCATAAAAGTGTTTGATGACACTTTTAGTTTGATGATCGTTTCACGTGTTACGATTTATCAAAGTCATCTGTTTCTCGCTGATGAGGATTCAAATGTGTCCCAGAGGAATCTGGGAATGAGGGTCTTGGTGTATACTGAGTGAAGGACGGCCCTGTATAATTACTGTGTGTTATATTCTGAGAGAGAGAGAACAACGGGAGTAAAATGTTGGAGACCTCCTTTAATCATTAAACTGTGGGGGACCTGAAGTGGGACAGGAAATAAACTAATAAGTTGAAAAAGCCAATTAAAGATATATTTAAAAATTAATACCTTTGTGTTGACATTTATATAATTATTCTATTTATTTCTTAATGATTTTTAATATATATGTATTGTAATTTGTGTTGTCAAGATGAATAAGGACTTTATTCCAAAGTTATTTAAATGCTTATTTTTACATTTCTAAAAAGCATATATCTTTTTAATTATCAAAGTTAAAAGTGTCTAGTTAGGCAGTAATTCAATTTAAAGGGTTTCATGGGTACAGTACAGTGGCTAAAGGCAGACATAATTGGTTGTTGTGGTTTGTACATAGTGGTCACAGACTCAGAGCACAGGCAGAAAAATAAAATGAAATAAAATGAAATGTCTGAAATGCCTGGACAGTGTGAGTGTTTTTTAAAGGTCGACATGCCAGAACTGTGCAGCTCTGATTCTCAGGAGATCAACAGGAAATGTGTGTATGTGTTTACGTATGTGACCTCTGACCTTTAACTGTCGCTGCACAAATGTCTGAATCCGAACCCGACAAAAATCCTCAGTGTGCCCTTTTTGAAATTTAAAAACTGTCAAATTATCTTAGAGCATTTTTTTTGAAAGATAAAAGTTGAAAATTCAGTTCAGTCTTTGATTGAATAGTTATTCTGTGTGTGTTCCTCCAGGCCTATGCAAATGTTGAGAGAATATGGTGGTGAAAATGATATCAGTAAATCTGGCTGAATGGATTACTTTGAACTAAATTACCTGGAAACTGGGGAAACTTTCCAAAGCTGAGCGGAAAATTATGTTCTGGAATAGAGCTGAAAAAATGTTGAGTTGTTAACTTTGTGTTTTTTGTTAAAACTATGTGTTGTTTTTAACTCTTGTTCTGAGGCTTAGAAGAGTATTTTGTCAGATCAGTCCATCGGTCCACACTCCACTGTCCAGTCTGCTTCACACTACAGTACTATTCCAATTTCCCGAGGTTTTCAGCCACCACATGCCTAAACATCCTTTATTTATTAAACATCCTTTATTTATTAAAGATCCTTTATTCGTCACTGAACACATGTACATTTGCAGATACAAGTTACAGTAACGTTTGTCCTCTGCATTTAACCCATCCCTCTGGGGAGAGCAGTGAGCTGCCATAGGCTCTTGTAGGGTTTTAGTTTTCCTGTGTGTCTTGTGTTTTTTCACCTTGTGTTCTGTGTGTCCCTGCAGTTCCCCTCCTTGCTTGCTGAGGTTCTCCTCCACTTCATTCCATCTCTCCTGGTTTCCACTCTTCTGCTGGCACCAGTCATCACACCTGAACTGCATCACTCATCCATACATGCTTATAAGGACTTCTGATTGTATCATCTTTGCTAGTGTGTCTCCCTACGTGTCTATTCTTTCTCCTGGTGGTCACGAAGCGTCTCGTTAGTACATCCTAGTTTGTTTGTGAGTTTTGTTGTCCTGTCCTCTTTTCCACTTAGTGAGTCTTTTGTTTTCATTGCCTATTTACTTACCTCCTACTTCTGCAATTTGTTTTTCTCTGTTAATTTATTATTTTTTCCTCCTACCTTTTATAGCGAGTGCTTATTGTTGTGTTTTTATGCCTCGTTTTTTGTTTTAAGTTTCCTTAAATAAGTTGTAGTCTTCTATGCCTCTGGTCTCGTGGGGACTCCTGCCTTTGAATCCTTAGTGGGTTAGAACCTCACAGAACCAAGGATCCTACTGTGTTATCTACACACTTTTTAACACTTTTCTCAGTTAACAGAAAACAAACTGATAGAAAACACTATTTCCCTTTTCACAAGTTTAAACTCCGGTAGTTAGTTTTATCACCAAGTGAATGGACATAAAATTATTACTTCTGCAAACGTAAAGCCACACTCAATAAAATTAGTGAACACATTTAATGCCATTTAACACACGATTCTAAAGTACGCAGCACTTCTGCGCCCTATCTTAAAAAATAAATGCTGACAGACATAGTGTAACCAACCCAGGGAAATTTATTTAGGGTCTGGCAGCAGATTACCACCATCATCCAGATTTACATGAACTTCTGGACTGGAGTTAATCACTTCTCATCAACACTGAAGATAAATCTGAACCTTTATTTATCTCTGCAGGGGATTTTGAAATATACATACTGTATGTATAAACTCAGAAGAATTAAAACTTTGTTATAAGATGAACAGAAAATAAACAATAAAATGAAGGACACTGATAATACTTAAAGAATACTTTAAACCTGAGCAGTTCACAACATTCCCCTTATGGAAAACAAAATACATTTAAAAGAAAGAAAAATAAAATGAATTAATCTGCTCCAAATAGAGTGAAACCTGAAAAGTCCTTTATTAGTAAATACTAATAATAATATTGATAATAATTTAGATTGTTGTATGTCATACAATCCAGAATGGTCCTGGGCAGCCAAATGAGCATTTATAGAGCTCTTTTCCCTCCAGCAGATGTGTGCGGCAGTCACTGTCCCTCAGAAGCCGACCTGAGAACCAGCAAGTGGACATCGTCACCAGTAGAACACTCTGCCAGAGCAAAAACCGCCTGCAGGTGTGTTTTGGCTTGAGTGGACTGTCGTAAAGTTGCACTGTCGGAACATTAAAGGAACATTACACACAAAGAAACCCACTGGCTAAACTTACAGCTGGGACACATCAGCACGCCACAAAGCTGACAAGTCTTTCCTTGCTTGTTTTCCAGCGTTTGTCTTCTTTAGTCTGACCCCTGACCTTCCTTCCTGTCCCAGATGTCACACAGCAGCTTTTTAATGTGCCATCACTATCTGATGGCTGGACTTCTTTATTCTCGGTTAGAGACGTTTCCTTACTTATCCGAGCAAATATATCAGTCCCCTCAGTATTTATCACAGTAGCTGCTTCTCTGGATGGACTTGCCAGAACCAGCCACACTGGCCCACAAGCCTTAGAAACTCTGCCCACGTTCACTGTAGCTACTTCCTGCCAGCATTACCCATATACCCCCATGACATGGCTTGTTCACTGGCAACTGGATTCTGCTTGCAGTTCTCAAAGAGTTCTCATCTGGTGGTTTTCATCAGTTCACATACGATCTCTAGACAGTGTCCAGAGGTGTGTCATGCACAGGAGGAAAAACTCCTTTCAGTGAGACGTCAGCACACAGAGGAGACAACGATGCAGTAAAGGAAGGAATCAGAAGGTGGCGCCAACGCGTCCTCAGATCGCTTAACAAAACAAAACAAAACAAAACAAAGACGAAGAAGAAGAAGAAGAAGAAGAAGAAGAAAAAGAAAAAAAGAAACGGTGTGTCCTGCGGGTTCTGTGGTTGTGAGGGCTCATGGCGGACCGGAACCGAATCGTTCACCTGCTCCGCCAGCTGCAGACCGCGGCGTAAGTTTGATGCACGTTCACAGTCAAACACATTCAAACGTTCTAACCGTTAAATTACCTGTGAAGGAAAAACCAGGTGCGGTGACGTCACGAAACTCGAAAGACAAAAAGTTTTGGCTGAAACGTCCGTTTGGACACGTTGAGGAGCTCCGGTTAATATTAATGTCAGTTCGATATTTGCCAGTTTGAACAGTAACTGTGAAAACTGAAAAGAAACATTCACCTTCTTACCTGTTACTGGGTTTGATTATTTTTTAACCTTTATTTAACCGGGACAAAATATCATTAAGAGTAAAAAGCTCTTTTACGTGGTCTACAAGCACAAAGCCTAGTTACAAAATGACACAGCTAACAAACAATGAACCACAATAAGATAAAACAGTCATTTACAAGCAGATTATGAAAAGCGCATGTTATCGGCCTCAAGAGCTCTTAGTTTGGATTTAAAAGCACTCACTGAAATTAATTCAATTTGTTTACGGTCTTTCTGCAACTTATTCCATGCAAAAGGTGCCGAATGGGCCAAAACCCCTTTAACTAGTTCAGTACACGAGGAACAGGAAGTGACAAATAATCTTTCAAATGGCAGGAACAGGGCTCAGTTCTTCTCTGTACAATGACAGTACAAATGAAGCTATGCACTAATCCAAGTAATGGCTTCTACATGAAAATATACCAGACTGAAGTACGGGTGGACGGAGCATAAAACTCACAGGATCAGGATGATGTTTAATGTTTTGGCCACCATATTAGAAATTAAATGAGGTAAAACCTCTTAGTTTTGAGGATGAATATATACAATAACTTGAAAAGTTAATTCTGGTTCAGGAGCTGTTGTTCAAACTGACTTGACTTTAACAAAGAATATTAAATGGAGTTCTGCTGAGTGTGATGGATATTTTTGTGCAAACAGGTGCAGATGTCCTGCTCACTCCAACACCTTCCACCAAGGTCAGTCTGTTCGATTAAAACTTATTTACACACTGAAAATTTATGGACTGGAAAATAGGCAGACATTTTAAAATTTTAGTTACAGATTTTTTCCCATGCAGGTACAGGAGCTGCCACATGCACTGTCCAGAAAACTGACTACGCCTTCGAGGTAACTCGCATAAAAAAGACGTTGGACATCAGTTGTTTCAGTCCAAACAAACTTTGTAAGAAAGTGTCTGAACATGTGAAAAACTAAAAAAGATTGAGGTCAAAATTAACAAATAACAAGTAAACAGGACATTAGAAGGAAAAATTATTTTGTCAAAATTCATTTTGTCAAATCTAACATATATTTGTACTTAAATGTGATTGAGTATCCAAATTAAGACTCCCATAACACTTTTAAACACAAAAATGTTAAAAGAGAAGTGTCCGAAACAGGCTGAATCAGCTGTCCACATCAAGATGTGCTCAGACATGTTCATCATAATTGACTTCCTTTTATTATGTAAAGTACAACTTCTTCAATCTGAAGTAATGTTTTTATGGGACCCATATGCTTTTGTAGTTAAATTTCATGTTTGGTGTCATAACCACTACTGCAAGTATCACTGTATGAAGCTAAATCACCTTTACAACAGCATGAAAAAAATAAACGTGAACGCTGTTGCGTGACTGAACTTTGAAACCAGGGAACCGCACGGTTTCATTCTCATACTGAGTGTGGTGTGTTTGCTTTGTTTGTGTCAGATGGCGAGTTCCAACATCAGATATGGAAAAGGAGTCAGCAGGGAGATCGGCATGGTAAGCAGATCATATTTTTACATACCGATGTGAAGTTAGCTCCACTGGGGCAGTTAATGGGTTAATATCACTTTGTTGACTACAACTATTATATTATTATTGTTGTTGTTGTTGTTGTTGTTATATTATTATAATGATGATTATGATTATTATTATTCATAGGCTGGTGGTTTTAAATCTTTCTCATTTCACAGAACACAAACTTGCTCAGACCTGTACTCAAGTGTCTCAGAATCACATTTAGGAGCTGCACTGAATGTTACCTCAGAGTAGGACATAAAACTCGGCCATCATGCAACTGCTACAGTAGAGGAACCAAACCATTATCTGAGGAGGATTTTTGTGTAATTTAGCTGCACAGTCAACACTGTCCTACTCTACAAGCTGGTTGGTAGCATTGCATTCTGAGCCTGAAGTCCTCACGGGTCATGGATTTCCTCACAGACTGACCACAGAAAGTGAGAATTGGTGGCTGCACCGTCTCCCCCCTCATCCAAAGGGCTTTGTGCTGAGCCCCATACCTTTTACCCCCATCCACACTCCACCATTAAATCTGCAGACAACACCACGATAATTTAATTTAATGAGTGTGTTTACGTGGACCAAAGTAAGCAAGGTACAGTCGACCTTCTCAGGAAAGGTGATTTTACGGTCATGTAAATGGGCATTTGTGTGTTTCTGTCTGAGAACGCTGATTGCTCACGTAACCAGCTTTCTCCAACTGAGCACGTTTGTAACAAAAGGCTGCAGACAGGAACACACAGGTGAGGAATGAATGAGTGGGACGATGCCAGCACATTTTTAAGACAAAGTCCTACAGAAAATGTACCTAGTGATGGGTGATGACGCCTCATGGAGTGTGTGGCACATAACCCTAACTGTGTTGACACTGTGTTAGTTTATTGCTTAATAGCAACATCTGCTGAATTCCAAAAATATAATCAGGCAACATGGGTGTAGGGTAGAGACAGATCTGAGTTGATCCCTTCTGACATGTGGACATCAAATGAGTGATAAATGGTCCTGTTTACATAACAAGCTGATAATGAGGTGCTGACTGAATAAAATATTTTCTACTTAGTTTAGATGTGACTATGACCGAAATAGTAAGTCAAATGTAATCAATTCAAACATAAAAATGAGCAAAACGTTTAGTTTCTTACTTTTTAAAATTATGTGCTGGAGAGGAATTCCAGCACAGAAGACAAATAAAGGGGAGAGACGTGCAGCTGATCCACAACAGAAACTTTCTGAGTTAAAGAGTTAAAAGCAAATCCACCACGGAAAGTGTCTTATTTAGACTGTGATTTCTGCTGGACTTTTTAAATGTTGCAAATGTGTCATTTAGTTTTCCCTGAGTTGTTCTGGTCCTGCTAGAAGTTAAAGTTGGAGGCGTCCGAAAAAAGTACTCTTACAACCCTGGTCGTAATGTGTTATAATGTGTTTATACACCTGTACCTGTGTACCTTGTCTCTGTGTGTGTGTGACGTGTGACATATGTGGCATTAATCAAGCGGCTAAGAGTTTGATTGGCTGAACAGGTTTATTGGATGCCGTTCCGGGAGTGGATTGGTTGCAGTCTCCACCTGAGGGGTTTTAAAGTCTCCCAGTCTGACCCGGGACTCTCCTCTCGCTCATCGCCAGACCATCATACTAACTTGTTGTACCTCGTGCCACGAAATCTGTGCTAGGGGTGTGGTTAGCCTTTTTATTTGAATCCCAGTTTTCTCCTGTTTTGGGGTAGGAGAATAGGTCAGTGCATTGTATGTTTTGTATCATTTTATGTTTAATTTGGTAAGAGCAGGCTAGCCGGTTTAGTTATTTTTGTTTATCTTTGGCTGGACCCACCCTGAAGTTGTGAACCTGCGTCTAACGAGACAAACAATAAACCTTGTGGGCTTGTGGGTAGAGGGGAGTCTCAATTTGTGTTGCGTCCTGGTTTCCCCCTAGGCCGGGGCGTAACAGTACCAATAAATAAAGGTTAAAATTTAGACTTCAGCGTAAAAAAAAACCAACCTAATCTAAATTACTCAGTGAGGTTTGTGTTTTCAACAGTAAAATTAAAAATCTCCCTCAGCTCTTTGATTTTGGCTTTGTGAACATGAAACAAGGTTTGATTCGTGAGTTTTCCTGTCATAGATTATTTGTCCTGTTTTAATAATCAGTGTCTTCTTGTTGTTGCCCTCCTGTTCTCCTGCAGGACCTGCAGAACCTTGGAGCCCAGAATGTCTGCTTGATGACAGACAAGAACTTGTCCCATCTTCCCCCAGTCCAGGCCATCGTGGAGTCTCTGGAAATGAATGGAGTCAAGTACAAAATCTACGACAATGTCCGCGTGGAGCCCACCGACTCCAGGTGAGACACAGAATCAGGTAAATGCTTCTCTTTGGTTGGCCGAAAGCCTCCTGTTCATACATTGTTAAACAGATTCAGGATCTGAAGTAGAAGTCAGGAGTGAAGAAGTAGAGATAAACATGTCCTCTTGTGATCTTGTCTCTCACATACAGTGGGGGAAAAAATTATTTGAACCCCAGCTGATTTTGTAAGTTTGCCCACTAACAAAGAAATGATCAGTCTATAATTTCTATGGTAGGTTCATTTGAACAGTGAGAGACAACAATGACAAAAAAAATCCAGAAAAATGCCTTTCAAAAAAAGTTATAAATTAATTTGCATTTCCATGAAGGAAATAAGTATTTGATCCCTTTGAAAAACGTGCTTTAGTACTTGGTGGCAAAACCTTTGTTGGCAATCACAGAGGTCAGCCGTTTCTTGTAGTTGGCCACAAGGTTTGCACACATCTCAGGGGGGATTTTGGCCCACTCCTCTTTGCAGATCCTCTCCAAGTCATTAATGTTTTGTGGCTGATGTTTGGGAACTCGAACCTTCAGCTCCCTCCACAGATTTTCTATGGGATTAAGGTCTGGAGACTGACTAGGCCTCTCCATGACCTTAATATGCTTCTTCTTGAGCCAATCCTTTGTTGCCTTGGCCGTGTGTTTTGGATCATTGTCATGCTGGAATACCCAACCACGACCCATTTTCAATGCCCTGACTGAGGGAAGGAGGTTCTCACCCAACATTTGACGGTACATGGCCCCATCCATCCTCCCTTTGATGCGGTGCAATTGTCCTGTCCCCTTGGCAGAAAAACACCCCCAAAGCATAATGTTTCCACCTCCATATTTGACGGTGGGGACGGTGTTTTTGGAGTCATAGGCAGCATTCCTCCTCCCCCAAACACGGCGAGTTGAGTTGATGCCAAAGAGCTCGATTTTGGTCTCATCTGACCACAACACTTTCACCCAGTCTTCCTCTGAATCAGTCAGATGTTCAGTGGCAAACTTCAAACGGGCCTGTAGATGGGCTTTCTTGAGCAGGGGGACCTTGCGGGCACAGCGGGATTTCAGTCCTTCACGGTGTAGTGTGTTACCAACAGTTTTTTTGGTGACTATGGTCCCAGCTGCCTTGAGATCATTGACAAGTTCCTCCCGAGTAGTTCTGGGCTGATTCCTCACCGTTCTCATTATCATTGAAACTCCACGAGGTGAGATCTTGCATGGAGCTCCAGACCGAGGGAGATTGGCAGTTAATTTATGTTTCTTTCATTTGCGAATAATTGCACTAACTGTTGTCAGCTTCTCACCCAGCTGCTTGGCGATGGTCTTGTAGCCCATTCCAGCCTTGTGTAGGTCCACAATCTTGTCCCTGACATCCTTGGAAAGCTCTTTGGTCTTGGCCATGGTGAAGAGTTTGGAATCTGGATTCATTGCTTGCTTCTGTGGACAGGTCTCTTTTATACAGGTAACGAGCTGAGAGGGCTGCTAATGTCAGCTCGTTACCTGTATAAGATCCACCTGGGAGCCAGAGATCTTGCTGACGGATAGGGGATCAAATACTTATTTCCTTCATGAAAATGCAAATTAATTTATAACTTTTTTTGAAACGCATTTTTCTGGATTTTTTTTGTCATTGTTGTCTCTCACTGTTCAAATAAACCTACCATAGAAATTATAGACTGATCATTTCTTTGTTAGTGGGCAAACTTACAAAATCAGCTGGGGTTCAAATAATTTTTTCCCCCACTGTACTTAGCTCAGATTCATAAATATATGGAATAGTTACAGTGAACTCTGGCTCGAGACCTTTGCTGCATGACATATGCCCTCTTATCTCCCAAGTTTTCTGTCCATCTCTTCAGTGGCAGTAAGAGTTTAGTTTCATTTTAATTGTTAATAACAACAGGTTCTAAAAGAATCAACTCTAGACCATTGGTCTTCATGAGTATGGTGTGTGTGAGTTTTCATTGTCATGCTGTTGAGACTCAGAAATTGCTAAGCTAATCCTGGATGTCCTTATCTTATATTATCGTGTTGTATCAAAACGTTCTCCTCTTAAACCCTGATTAGACTGAGATGCTTGTGTTTAGCTCAGCTTCAAACTGACATTTGACTGATCAGTTTATAGTTACTTTGGCAACAATTATACTTTTTCTAAACTTTGATCTTATTTTTGACTCTGCTCTCTTATTTGATCATCAAATTAATGATTTCACCAAACCAACATATCCAGAATTAGAACTTTGTGGCTCCTGAGACATCGATTCATTATTTGTATCCTCCAGGCTGGATTACTGCAGTGTGCTGTTGTCAGCTTCTTTTATTGTTTTTTGAATTAGAATCTTTATTTGTCATGTTGTCATCTGAGTTGTTGGGCAGAAATATGCACAACATATATATTTTACTAAGTTAATAGTTCTATTCAATAACAGCTTTTATATATATAATAACAGCTAACAGCAATTTCGACCACCACCAAAATGTTAAAATGGCACTGAAATCTCTCTCATTCAGTATCATGTAGCACTAAATGGTTATTGATAATTTTTGTGTCGTCCTGGGCCACAGCTGTAAAACGTGTGTGTGTGTGAGTCCCCCTGGTGTTGGATAAGTTCAGCTGCATGAAGACACATCTAAGAGAAAAAGACTTTCGGGCTAATTTATTTAAAACAGAAGTTGAATCAACGCTTCTAATACAAACCTTAGTATTTTTCCCTTTTATTTTCCCATAACACACTAAAAATAGCATGATTTGTCACAAAACAAACACAGCACAATGAGAAGCCAAACATTTCATCCTGATCACATCCAAAGACATGGTTACATGTAAAGAAGCATGTTATGAGTAGGTGGGGACTACATGTATATAGTGTAGGCATATGAAGAGATTATAACTGATTATTTTTCACATTGCCTAAATAATTTTAATGGTCAAATCACGCCGAATGGAAAAAAAGATGAAAGATAAAATGCAAAACCACAAAACACGGCTAAGAAAAAAGTCTAATCCCACCTGCAAAACCCTAGATTCTAACAAACGTTACACTTAGGCAGATGTTAAAATGTGAAGAACAAACATATTTAGAAAGCTTAGCAGCTGGACAAAGATGAGAAAATATGAATCTTACCAGTAGCTAAATAAAATCCTCTGCCACAGTTGATTAATCACAATTTCATCACATATGATTTATTCACCAAAATAATACAAACTATTATTTTAATTTAAAATGTATTTTGATTTCTGTTTGACATCTTCAGTAGCTTGAATCCTTGGGCCACTTGTCCAGCGGTTTGATCTGCTGTTTGTGAGCTTTACTCCTAATTGCCCTAAAGAAAGCACATTCAAATCATTAACACTGAAGCAGATCATGGTTTCTCTCACGAGTTCTAAATTAATCATTTCTGGGTTTTGGACTGCTGGCCAGAGTAGACAAACTATTTCAAGGCTCCTTAGGAAATTGTCTGAGCATTTTGCCCTTTTTTGTTCAAACAGTTTGTAAATAGATTTATATAAATTAAATCTAAATCTTTGACAGCCTAGATTGACATGTTACCTGAGGCGCTGGTAATTCACTTGTGTTCCACTCCTCGAAGCACTGCCTGGCCACTGTCAGACTCTCCTCAGTCTTCTTGCAGTAAACCATGATGTATTGCTCCAAAAATGTCTTCGGCTTAATCATGGGCATCTGAAAAAGACAAAATGATATTACACAACAACTTGCATAAGAACAACTGAAATTCAAACGTTTGTTGCTCCTTTAGTTCTGACATTGTCATTCGAGGCATCACAAATCTTGTCAGGGTCACTCTTGCTGTAGAAATGCATTTTTGTCATGGGGTCCTGGTCCTTCATCCCATAGTCTATGGTAATGACCTACCAAAAAAAGGAGAGAGAAGGCTGTTTTTAATGTTTTTGTTAAATTTAGCTTAGTAGGAATAATGATAAACAACATCATCCAAAATATAAAGAAAAGCAAATAAAGGTAAATGGACTAAAAACATACAGAAACTCCAAAGTCCTCTGGCTGTAGCCCACTGTTTCCAGCTAACTGCCTCTTAAAAGTCTCCTCATTTCTTCTAATTTCGGCTTTCTCCTAAGACATGGTGGGAAGAGGATGGTAAATTTGCTCACATTAGTACATAGACAAGTGCAAAGAAAATTATTTTTTTTCTAGTGTTTAAAGGTCAAAACAGTGTTTTTATTACCGAAAATTTGAGGTCTAGCTAAACTTTCTTCAGGGCATATCGATTGTAAAACACGGTCTTTTGATGTAATTTATTTAGTTATTTATTTTTTCAATCGATACTACAACTGGAGAAGTACATGTACATTACATGCTTTCTTCCGTAAAGTACAGAAAGCTTTATTATTCCAGGGCCCCAGACTATCCTTTTCACTTATTAACTCATCTCTTTAAACACAAACGGAACCAAATCATCTTCATAAAAGTAGACTTATTTCAGGTCTCTATATTAGAATTACTTAGTACCCAAAGAGGTTCAACATCTACAACATTAAAGTCAGAACTCAGACTGAAGGAGCTTGATAGCTAAAGGCTCTACCTCCCATTCTGGGAACCACAAGCAGGCCTGCATTCTAAGACCATAGGGGTTTATTAGGATGATCTGGCACAAGTAGATCTTTTAGGTAGGATGGAGCTTTATAGGTCAGAAGAAGGGTTTTAAATTCTATTCTACATTTAATGGGAAGCCAATGGAGAGAAGCTAATGAAGGTGAAATATGATCTCTCTTACCAATCCCAGTCAGTAATCTTGCTACAGCATTTTGGATTAATTTAAGCTTTTTAGAGAGTTACTGGGGCAGCCTGAAAGTACAGAATTACAGTAGTCCAATCGAGAAGTAACGAATGCATGAACTAGTTTTTTAGCATCGCTTTGAGACAGGATGCTCCTAATTTTGTCAATGTTCCGTAGGTGGAAGAAGGCTGTTCTAGAGATTTGTTTTATGTGTGAGCTAAATGACAAATCCTGGTCAAAAATGACTCCAAGATTCCTTGCAGT
Source organism: Channa striata (assembly GCA_033026295.1). Taxonomy (NCBI): domain Eukaryota; kingdom Metazoa; phylum Chordata; class Actinopteri; order Anabantiformes; family Channidae; genus Channa; species Channa striata. Next base: position 21,458,417 of record CM065185.1, read on the forward strand.
ACTACTGGGGGCCAGAGTTATGTCATCTGAAGATTAGATTAGATTAGATTCAACTTTATTGTCATTACACATGTACAAGTACAAGGCAACGAAATGCAGTTTATGTCTAACCAGAAGTGCAATAAGCAGCAAGTGCAGGATATAGGTTATAAATTACCTCGAGAAAATATGAATGAAATATGAACACAAGAAATTATGGATCAAAAGTATAGTATACTGAAGTATAGTAATATGGTTGGAAAACATGTTTCTGAGACTTTTAGGCCCAAACACAATAACTTCAGTTTTATCTGAGTTTAGAAGAAGGAAATTATATGTCATCCAGTCCCTTATATCTTTTAGACATGCTTATAGTTTGATTGATTGATTTGTTTCATCAGGTTTCATTGATAGATATAACTGTGTGTCATCAGTGAAAATTTACACAGTGTTTTCTAATAATTACTTTTAGTTATTCTAAAAGTATTTTAGAAATAAAGGGGAGATTGGATATTGGTCTGTAATTGGCTAAGACACCTGGATCAAGACAAGGTTTTTTAAGTAGGGGTTTGATTACAGCTACATTATAGGCTTCTGGTACATACCCTGTTTCTATGATTATTATCTAATATAAACGTGTAATTAGGGTAACTCTTTGAACAGTCTAGTGGGGATAGGGTCTAGCTTACATGTTAGTTTTGATAAGGTAATAATTGATCTAACTGTATCATTTGTGGGGGGAATCTGGTGATTTTTACTTTTCCCCTAATAGCTAAAATTGTTACAATTTTATTTGCAAAGAAATTCATTGCTACTGTTCATTGTTGAGGGAGCTAGGCTCAACTGAACGATTGCTCTTAGCTTCGCTACGGTGCTGAAAAGAAACTGGAGGGTGTTCTTGTTTCCCTTGATTATTGATAAGAGATTTTCTAAATTAGTGGAATGCCACTTCTTTTCTAATTACATTTGTGAATTTTAGCATGGTGCTCTTCTCCTCAGATTCACTTCTTTTTCAGGGTGGCAACAGTGTCAACTACTCTACATACTGAGGCTTCAGTGGGGGGTTATGCTGAAATGATGATTTTCTGCATCCCTGTGATATGAGCATATGTGAGCAGTAAGTTCACTTTACCTAAACTACCAGCTGCGTGTGTGCACCAGGCACATTTTCAAATCCATTAGTCGCACTGTTCTCACCACAGTCTCCACACGTCTCTGTGGTCACAAACTGAACTGTTGCAGTCTGGAGCCCTGCCCTGTCGTGTTCATTTGGAAGAACTGAAAGTTCAGTATTCAAGGACACTTTGGCATGTGGACAGGAGGAGTTGGGATTGGGAATTTTCTGTGATCCATGTGAAATCCATGTGAACAGTTATTTACATTCAATGCACTTAGTCGAATGTGTAACAAACCATGTAGGGTGGATCCACAGTTTTTTGGCCCAGGAACGTGTATAACTTTCGGGAAGTTATCCTTTTCAGAATGTCTTTCGCCTCTGATTCCACTAAGGGGGAGTGCAGTATTTCTTCAAAGTACTGATCTACAGGACAAACCAAGAAACAGAATGGAAGACAGACAACAAACCACAGAGAAAGTCAAACATGCATTCACAAAGCTCTTAATCCAAGTTAAAGCAGGAAGTCACCTATCGCCCATCTCTTCTCGTCATCACTCATTCACATTTACATTTAGTTGTTTGTCAGATGCTTTTATTCAAAGCAATTTACGAGTGATATACAAGGGACTTAAAATAGAAGTTTAGGTGAAAACATTAAACATTTTTTAAAGTGCATAGGGCCTTTACATTTTAGTGTAGTCACATGGCAGATACTTCTGTGTCTTCAGTTTAGAAAGATGCTGAGTGTGCACAGTTTGGTAACTCATTCCACCAACCTGAGATCACTGAGCTGAAGACTTTTAAGATCTTTTGTGTAGTGATGGGAGCATACTGGCAGTGTGCAGTGGGTGGGAGGGACTGTAGATGTGACTGAGGGATCACTGTTAGGCTCCACAGCTCTATGTGAAAGAACGTGGGTTCGTCCGTTTATCTTCGTAGAACATTAAACCTGCCTCTCCATTGCTGTTTAAATTCACTGCCCAGCTTGTTTTCCAATTTCCCTGCTAACTAGTGCCCAGCTGCTGATTACCTGGATCAGGTTCAGATTGTTCAATCAATCAGAACTTGGATGATACTACACAGGGGTTCCTGAGGAACAGCCTCAGGATCCACTGGCATAGAAAACATGACAGCATAATGCCTCCAGTAATGGCAAATACCCGGACGTTTTAATGTTCTTCAAACATGAACTAACACAGTGAAACCTACTGACCTGTCAGCTTGGTGTAGGCCTCCATGTCCTCTATGGCTGTGGAGAGTTTGAAAGTGTTCCCCTCTGAGCCCTCAATCCTGATGAATGGATCTGCCTTTAGAAAGGCATCACTGATCCTGGATAAACACGGCCAACATATACGTGTTAAGAACATTTTGCTGCACACTGTACAAGAGTGTGAATAACAAGTTTAATTGGATCCAACGAGTTAAATGTCTTAGAGCATCAGCGTGGGATGAGCAGCTACTCACATGGCCTCTATGATGAGGTTCACTTTGTGCTGGTAGGCTCTCTTGTGGAGTGAGTACCTTGTGTAGAACATGTCATACAGATTGTACATCTCCTGTGGAAAGTTTTGCATATTCTCAGCACAAGCAAAGGCATTGCTCTTTGAAAACAAATGAAATAAAGCAGAGAGGTTACTATCAATACCTTGTCTCTACAGCAGATGTGCTTCGTCTTATTCACCTCAAGCACCCTGGCAAACTTAATAAAGCGTTGGTGGTCAAAAGGGTTTTTGATACCCAGGTGGTGGCAGTCCCTGAGAGGAGACAGTGAAGTAATACTGCATGTAAAGGTAATTGGCTTATTGAATTCAAATGTTTAAAGCAAGTAGGATTTTTTTTTTACAAGTGAATTAACGTACAGCAGTTGTAAAGCCTCACCTGGCAAAGTAGTCAAACTTGTCCACGTCAATGCCAGTTGTTTTGTTTGCTACAATTTCATAGAGGAAGGACTTTTTTTTTTCTCGGCCAGTGTATGGCCACTGTGGAGATGACAACACCATACTGGCATCAGACATTAATGGCTGATGGCTGTATTTCACACAGTTCATAAGCAGACTGGCCATTACCTCCTCGGTTTGAGCCGCAGCGTTCAGAGGTCCTCCAATCATCTCTTTGATGAAGACCACGTCTTTTTCCCCCAGTTTGTACTTCACTAGCATAGGCTCCAGTTTATTTTTACTCACCAAGTAGTCAAACATCTGGAGAGATCCTTCCTCATGCTGCAACAACACTTATTACTGTAAATGCTCGCTTATATTGAAGTGTAGCTTCTCCTCCACACACACACACACACACACACACACCAATAGTGATGCAAGGTGCTCATCTGCATGAGATGCCTGCCTTCCTGTTGTAGCTGCTGTCAGTTTTTCAATTTGTGCTTGGCTATTATGTCATAATTTACGGACAACAGAATAAAATTCTTACCTTCCAATTAATTTCTGGACGTGCCTGGGGGATGAACATTCCATCATACATGTGGGAAAAGGGCCCATGTCCTAGATATGGAGAAATAAATATAAAGTAAAAAAATTACTGTTAGGTGTTTGTGATTTTTACTATGTTCTGAGTTATCATTTTATGGATGGTTAGACTTTCATTTTCAGTTTTATTAAAACCTGGTAGTTACTCTTTAAACATATTACAGTTACCTAGGTCATGGCAAAGACCTGCAATCTTCACACACAGGATGTCTGTAGGAGTTATTCCGAGGTTTGGCTGCCTTTGACTCAGAGCTTCTACAAGCTGTCCTGCTAGATGTGCCACCCTGTATCACCATGTAGAGCACACATAAACCAAGTGCACATTTACTCCAGTGTTAACGGGTTAACCTGCATTTATGTGTTGTCAACATGGAAATAAATCAAAATGAAAACCAGCATACGGTCTATATTGTAAAAGCAGCTATTGGGACCTGAGGAAAAACAATCACAGACAACACTGGACATAGCCGTTATAGCGATTTTAACGTCCTGAAACCATTGGTGAACTGGGTGACACACTCAGGTACAGCAACTGATGACAGAAAGATTGTCGGCGATGAAAATATTTCTAAAACCAACAGTCAACTGATGGTATTGCAATCCACCATTGGAATAAACCATCATGAGCAGTTGTGTGTATCCTGAAGAATGCAGACATACCCAATGGAGTGTTCAAAGCGGTTGTGGGATGCTCCAGGGTAGACAAAGTAGGCCCCTCCGAGCTGCTTGATGTTTCGCAGTCTCTGGAACTGAGGAGTGTCAATGATTTTGACCAGGAGTGGGTCTAACTCCACATGCCCATGAATGGGATCATTAAACACCTGGACAGAGGTGATAGATCAAAAGATATGTCACATGCAATTTAATTACAAGCACAACAACTTTAAAGGAAGTTCTTCAGCTACTCTTTCTTCATTTCATAACACATTCTTCCTAATTGTATTTATTTCCCCCTCCCACACAGACTGACATCCAAACATATCCCTAAACCTAAACTTAACATTGCATATTCAGTATAAATGTTCCTTTATTATCAGAAGCAAAGACGTCAAGCAGTGCAAAAAGTTTTGCATCCCTGTTGATGATAGTTTTTAGATCTGATTTTATTTAGATTTGTGATTAAGAAACCTTTGTAAAGGCTAATTGTACATAAAATATTATGTTGATGAAAATACCTTTTTAACTTTGTGCCATTTCATCATACTTTTGCACGTGACCGTATGTTTGGGTGCCTGCAGTATTTCATTACCTTGACTTCATTTGTCTGTGGCACCCGTGTCATACTGTGAATGTGTTTCAGACAGTCACCAACTTGCCTTGACAAAAAAAATAAAAATCATAATAGTGAGTCCAAATAGCATAGCAGTCCCATAATACAAATATTTTGCTATGACCTTGATACTGATATGTATTGTCTTTCATGACATGCAAAAATTCAAACCAATTCTACTTTTTTCTAGTTCCATCTTATCTCTTATCATTTTTCAAATAGCAACAATTTAGAACCCAAATAATCTCTGCTATGAAATGGTCAAAACCATATAGTATTATAGAAAAAAAAAAATTTAGACATAAAAAAGCCAAACAATAGCAAAAGGAGCATCATAAAACAAATTAAACAAACCTGGTTTAATTCCACAAAGGTCAACATTTTTTATCTTTGTAATTCTGATTTTTTTTTTATTAACTAAAGACTAACTCATGACTAATATTCTCCAGTTTAAATTAAATTTATATTTTCAAAATTTTCAGGTAGACCTGCAATTGCTGTGTGAATTATATAAAAGTTCACATGCAAAATTGTATTCTACTTAAGCTTTCATGTTTCATTGTGTCAACTTACTATTAGCTGCAGTGCTGCTCTCTATGTTGTAGGTAACCAGGTATTCCTTCCTTGATGTCTAACACCTGTGTGTTTACTAGGTTTAAAAACCCTCTTATGCCCCACCTATATTTAAATTCCATTGAACATCACCATAATTACCAGTTTGTTTCTTATACATCTGTTGTTTAATTGCTTTATTTATGTAATGTTTAGTTACATACAGATTAGATTTTATGAGACTGGTTTAGTATTAAAATACACTGCATTCCTGATGCAGTGTTACCAGTAAGGTGCCACAAAAAAACCATAGTGAAAAATAGACACTTGGCTATATGTGTCGGTTAGGCTACTTTGTAAGTGGCTGTGCTACAGCATAAAATCAGCTGGAACAGATCATGTCTCAAGGGCGATTAACTAAGACCAATATACTTGGTCCAGAACTTTCAAAAACCTCCTTAATAAAAATGTGAATCCATACTCAACCAAGAACCAAATAAAGTGCATGAATGAGAAGCAGTGTAAAGCGCTTTGAATACCAATAGGTAGAAAAGCACCAGCAGACCATTTACCATTTATCTCTCTTGTTTTTCTGGTGCATGAGATTATTTGCTGAACAGCACGCCACGAGCTTATGAACCTCTATCCTGTATGCTGTTTTGTTTCCTCCAGTGATATGACCTACAACTATAGTGTTGTCTGCAAATTTGACTACGAGGTTTGAGTTGTGGGAGGGGACACAGTCGTACAGTATCTGTGCAGAGCATTCAGGAAGGGTCTTAGCACGCAGCCCTGTGGGGAGCCTGTGCTTAGTGTCAGGTCGGAGCCCCTGTGGGCCCCTATTTTACCCTGTTTGTGGCCGGTCCGAGAGGAAGTTCTTAATCCAGGCCCAGTGCGGGTGGGAATTTTCAGGTCAGTCAGCTTCAACTAAAATGTCCAGCAGTATAGTATTAAAAGCAGAACTAAAGTCAATAAAAGCATCCTGATTTATCTCCCCGGTTGTTCTAGATGGAAAGCAGAACAGTATGAAGAATCAGAATCAGAAACTGTTTATTGCCAGGCACAGTTAAGAACACTTAACAGTACTAGGAATTTGTCTTGGTGTAGGCATGGTACACAACAAAATATGAAAAACTAAATTATTTAAGCAAGTACTATAATACAATAGTACAATAAAAGTAAGAAAGTGAATATGTGCAAGTTAAAGTGACTGTCTTTGAGTTGGGGGGAGGGTGTTATCGGGCGGGAATTTGGCCACTGCAGTGGGGAAAAAACTGTTCTTGTGGGGAGAGGTCCTGGTCTTAATGGACTCTCCCCTCTTGCCAGAGAGGAGGGGCTGAAAGAGTTTATGTCCTTGATGAGAAGGGTCAGCCGTGATCCTGGCTGCACGTCTCTAGGACCTAGAGACGTGCAGCCAGCTTTTACAGCGATGGGAGGTTGCAGCCCATCACCTTCTCAGCAGATCGGATGACGTGCTGCAGCTTGGCCATGTCCATGGCTGTGGCAGCAGCGAACCAGACTGTGATTGAGGATGTAAGAATAGTTTCAATGATGGCAGTGTAAAAGTTGCTGTAGCCCAATAACAAATTGTGAATAATAACAAGGTTGTTTGTACACCAGACCTGGTGGGCGTAGATACAGAGTCTTCCCCCTTTGGACTTGCCTGAGCCGCTTCTCCTGTCAGATAATACATGGAGCGGATAGTTAGCTGAACTGACGCATCCAGGACTACCGGGTGTAGACGTGTGAAAATAATTTCAGAAACATAGCAGTCTTGAATGTATTTCCCAATCATCTGTAGTTGTAAATCGTCTGTTTTGTGGACAACAGATCTGGCGTTGGTCAGGAATATAATTTGCAGTTCAGGTCTGTGAGGCTGCCTCTTTAGCCTGACTAGTAGGCCTGCTCTGGATCCTCGCTTTTGTCTCTGCTCCTTTCGCCGTCTGTGCTAGCTCCTTGGTCCGATAACAATCCATGTGGAGCCTGGAGGTCTCGCTTTGTCCAGCAAAATATTGTAGGACTGGTGGTAATTTCTTGTAATGTCTATTTGACAGTGAAGTCCAACATTATGTTCCTTTCACACGTCTGCACACAGTAGGACAAACAGACACAGTATAAAGGTGCACCAAAGAAAAGCGCTCAGAGCTGCCTCGTCCATGTGCGCTCCCATCTTGTGCCTTTTTCTGCGAATACTAAAGAAATGTGGTACAGTAGTGTTTCTGATAGCTGCTATTTTCTAGTTACAGGGTATTTAAAAGAAATGTCCTTTTTTTGTTTATTATCTACTGGCTTTTTACTCACATCAGAATGAATCAGAAATGCAGTACTGTCCAACAGCGGTGTTGTACTCCTGTGGAAAAAAGTAGTACATTTACAAATGGGAAAATTTGCCTACACAACTACTGGATCATTTTTCACCACATTTAAATGAATACAGTAATATCTATAGCTCAATGATTAAGTCAGTACGTGTATGTTTTGTCTCCTTTGTTTAACTGGGTTTCCTTTATTTGATTGTAGGCCTTGCATGAAAATCTGGTCATGTTTTGCGTCATATTTATGCTGAAATAGAGGAAATTCTAAGGTTTAAGAGCATTCAAGCACCACTGTAACCTCACGAACATCACTGCAAAGCCAAAGCTACTCAGGAATGGCTAGTAGGCACACAGACATGGGATTGTTAATTACCTGGCAGACTGGACAGAATGTCCACGGTCTATTAATAACCAGACAACCACAAAAACCACTCCTAGTTCTGCTGGGTAACCGCTGATCTCGTTTTTCTACATTTTGTATGACAGTCTTCCTCACTGTCATTTTCCCCCAGCCTGGCATGTCTGTCCTGTCGTGCGTTTTTTTGTTTTTTTTTTGTGGATCGCCAAATTTGTACACATTATCAGGAAAGTCACAGACAAAAGTGATACCAACATTTACAGTGACAAGAAAATATATGTGGACACTGTGGGATGACCTGGTTTTCTGCAGTAATTACATCATAATAATTATGTGTTCAGTTTGAAGTCTAAAACACTGATTAATTAAATACAGTTCAAAGTTTAAACTTCACAGCTCATTGAGTAACAGGGTGCATTGATTTTTAAAGAGCATTACATTGGCATGAAGTCAGAAACCTGCTCAGTTTACAAGTGTACTGAGCTGTCACAGATTCAGCTATGAACCTGTTGATATGAGTAGAAACATAACAGAAGAATGCAGCTCTGCTAAAGACAAAACAGTTTTAAATCTTAAAATAAAGATTTATTGCAGTATGCAAGAAACATAAGCAAGTAAAAAAGAACCGTTCAATCTAGTGTTGTAATGACCTTTCAGAGTGACACCAAATTCACTAGGGTGATTTCCATCTGTGATCTAATCCAATATTCAAACCCGATGTTATTAAAGCTTCTTACCATATACTGAGGTCTGTGGTTCTCTGTTCTCCACAACTTGACCTTAATAAAACAAACCTTATTTTTCCCTTTTAATTTTTCCTCTTAACTACCATGTAGAATTCAAAGCAGTGTTTATCCAGAGTTCACCTATTTCAGGGAATTGTAATGTTCTCTAAAAGAAAGTAGTCGTTCTTGGGGACTTTCTCTTCAGCAACAAAGACTGTTGAACTCTGATTCATAACCATCATCAGTTGCTGGGTCTTCTCTGGTACTGACCTGTTAGGCCATTTGTGCAGCACAGCAATGGCTAGTAGAAAACCAAGATCAGTGGTTACCCAGCAGTACTAGGAGTGGTTTTGTGGATGTTTGGTTATTATAGACCATGTACTTTCTTTCTATAATAACCAGACAACCACAAAAACCACTCCTAGTTCTGCTGGGTAACCACTGATCTCGCTTTTTCTACATTTTGTACGACAGTCTTCCTCACTGTCATTTTCCCCCAGCCTGGCATGTCTGTCCTGCCTTGGATGGACAATGAGAGGAGACAACAAAAACAGTTGTAATCAGATGGTTGTGACCCTTACTCTTATCTTGGCATCTTACACACCCTCTTGCTGTTGGTTCCACCAGGTCTTCATGTTTCCTCTGCTAAGTCTGTTTTATGGATCTTTCTATTTCTGTAAATACACCCAATTTTGGAGGATTTTAGCTCATTCCTCCAGCTCCGACCCTCTGTTCTTGTGGTGCTCTACAGACCACCTGGTTCTTATTCACAGGTTTGAGAAGAAATGAGGGAATTCATCTTAGATCTTGTTTTTCATTATGATGACGGTTTGGTCATAAGGGACTTTAACATTTACTTGAAATAGGCCACTGAGTAAAACCGTCATGACATTTGCTGATGCTTTTGGTTTCACCCAGTTTGTTCCGGATCCGACTCACTGCAATGGTAAAATCCTTGACTTAATTCCACCCCAGGGTTGGTGGTTTCTGGCCTGACTGTCTCCCCATCCTGTCAGAAGTAAAATTAACTTGTCGCACCAGTGGTGTCACCACTTGACAAAATGGTCCATCAATAGTTTTAGTTCCTTACACTACAGTTACAAACCCTGTTGGAAAACTGCACCAATGACATGAATTCTGCTGTGTCTGGTCTCCTGGATTCAATTGCAACTCTTACCATCAAAAAAGATGGTTAAGAAGGTCCACACCCTGTGCTACTGAAGAAACACGTGCTCCTAAACAGACCTGCAGGAAACTAGAACTCAATGGACAAAAATGTGAATCTCTTTACCCTGAATGGCACATCTGCAGTGCTTTACAAAGATGCTCACTCCTCTGCAAGAGCGGCATTAATTATTGACAGTAGATATAATCATAAGTTTCTGTTTGACACCAGTTCTAGACATACTGAAAATAATCGCTCACCTAACCACTCCCGCTTGGAGCTCAGGCTTTTGTTGGCTTTTTCTTTAATAAAATCGATGCTATTAGGTACAGAATTAGCTAATCGCCTTCCTCTTCTTTGTCAGAACCACTGGATCTCCAAGTATTGAAAACGATGTGTCTGAGCAGCTTTTAGCTCATAATATCTAACTGTAAACTTCTCAAACCTTTTCAGTCTGCTTTGAAATGAATCTTCTCTCCTAGATCTAGAGAAGAAAATTGGTGTCTCATTTATTACAGCTCTTATTTTAAAACACTCAGATTTTAAAGTGCAAACACTAATACAATGTGGTACAGCAGTGTTTTAATAGCTGGGTGTTGCAGTACTTTCCTGGTATTAGTATATAATGCAACACGAGAATCTTTTCTAGTTACAGGGTATTTAAAAGAAATGTCCTTTTTTGTTTATTATCTACTGGCTTTTTACTCACATCAGAATGAATCAGAAATGCAGTACTGTCCAACAGCGGTGTTGTACTCCTGTGGAAAAAAGTAGTACATTTACAAATGGGAAAATTTGCCTACACAACTACTGGATCATTTTTCACCACATTTAAATGAATACAGTAATATCTATAGCTCAATGATTAAGTCAGTACGTGTATGTTTTGTCTCCTTTGTTTAACTGGGTTTCCTTTATTTGATTGTAGGCCTTGCATGAAAATCTGGTCATGTTTTTGCGTCATATTTATGCTGAAATAGAGGAAATTCTAAGGTTTAAGAGCATTCAAGCACCACTGTAACCTCACGAACATCACTGCAAAGCCAAAGCTACTCAGGAATGGCTAGTAGGCACACAGACATGGGATTGTTAATTACCTGGCAGACTGGACAGAATGTCCACGGTCTATTAATAACCAGACAACCACAAAAACCACTCCTAGTTCTGCTGGGTAACCGCTGATCTCGTTTTTCTACATTTTGTATGACAGTCTTCCTCACTGTCATTTTCCCCAGTCTGGCATGTCTGTCCTGTCGTGCGTTTTTTTTTTTTTTTTTGTGGATCGCCAAATTTGTACACATTATCAGGAAAGTCACAGACAAAAGTGATACCAACATTTACAGTGACAAGAAAATATATGTGGACACTGTGGGATGACCTGGTTTTCTGCAGTAATTACATCATAATAATCTAAAACACTGATTAATTAAATACAGTTCAAAGTTTAAACTTCACAGCTCATTGAGTAACAGGGTGCATTGATTTTTAAAGAGCATTACATTGGCATGAAGTCAGAAACCTGCTCAGTTTACAAGTGTACTGAGCTGTCACAGATTCAGCTATGAACCTGTTGATATGAGTAGAAACATAACAGAAGAATGCAGCTCTGCTAAAGACAAAACAGTTTTAAATCTTAAAATAAAGATTTATTGCAGTATGCAAGAAACATAAGCAAGTAAAAAGAACCGTTCAATCTAGTGTTGTAATGACCTTTCAGAGTGACACCAAATTCACTAGGGTGATTTCCATCTGTGATCTAATCCAATATTCAAACCCGATGTTATTAAAGCTTCTTACCATATACTGAGGTCTGTGGTTCTCTGTTCTCCACAACTTGACCTTAATAAAACAAACCTTATTTTTCCCTTTTAATTTTTCCTCTTAACTACCATGTAGAATTCAAAGCAGTGTTTATCCAGAGTTCACCTATTTCAGGGAATTGTAATGTTCTCTAAAAGAAAGTAGTCGTTCTTGGGGACTTTCTCTTCAGCAACAAAGACTGTTGAACTCTGATTCATAACCATCATCAGTTGCTGGGTCTTCTCTGGTACTGACCTGTTAGGCCATTTGTGCAGCACAGCAATGGCTAGTAGAAAACCAAGATCAGTGGTTACCCAGCAGTACTAGGAGTGGTTTTGTGGATGTTTGGTTATTATAGACCATGTACTTTCTTTCTATAATAACCAGACAACCACAAAAACCACTCCTAGTTCTGCTGGGTAACCACTGATCTCGCTTTTTCTACATTTTGTACGACAGTCTTCCTCACTGTCATTTTCCCCCAGCCTGGCATGTCTGTCCTGCCTTGGATGGACAATGAGAGGAGACAACAAAAACAGTTGTAATCAGATGGTTGTGACCCTTACTCTTATCTTGGCATCTTACACACCCTCTTGCTGTTGGTTCCACCAGGTCTTCATGTTTCCTCTGCTAAGTCTGTTTTATGGATCTTTCTATTTCTGTAAATACACCCAATTTTGGAGGATTTTAGCTCATTCCTCCAGCTCCGACCCTCTGTTCTTGTGGTGCTCTACAGACCACCTGGTTCTTATTCACAGGTTTGAGAAGAAATGAGGGAATTCATCTTAGATCTTGTTTTTCATTATGATGACGGTTTGGTCATAAGGGACTTTAACATTTACTTGAAATAGGCCACTGAGTAAAACCGTCATGACATTTGCTGATGCTTTTGGTTTCACCCAGTTTGTTCCGGATCCGACTCACTGCAATGGTAAAATCCTTGACTTAATTCCACCCCAGGGTTGGTGGTTTCTGGCCTGACTGTCTCCCCATCCTGTCAGAAGTAAAATTAACTTGTCGCACCAGTGGTGTCACCACTTGACAAAATGGTCCATCAATAGTTTTAGTTCCTTACACTACAGTTACAAACCCTGTTGGAAAACTGCACCAATGACATGAATTCTGCTGTGTCTGGTCTCCTGGATTCAATTGCAACTCTTACCATCAAAAAAGATGGTTAAGAAGGTCCACACCCTGTGCTACTGAAGAAACACGTGCTCCTAAACAGACCTGCAGGAAACTAGAACTCAATGGACAAAAATGTGAATCTCTTTACCCTGAATGGCACATCTGCAGTGCTTTACAAAGATGCTCACTCCTCTGCAAGAGCGGCATTAATTATTGACAGTAGATATAATCATAAGTTTCTGTTTGACACCAGTTCTAGACATACTGAAAATAATCGCTCACCTAACCACTCCCGCTTGGAGCTCAGGCTTTTGTTGGCTTTTTCTTTAATAAAATCGATGCTATTAGGTACAGAATTAGCTAATCGCCTTCCTCTTCTTTGTCAGAACCACTGGATCTCCAAGTATTGAAAACGATGTGTCTGAGCAGCTTTTAGCTCATAATATCTAACTGTAAACTTCTCAAACCTTTTCAGTCTGCTTTGAAATGAATCTTCTCTCCTAGATCTAGAGAAGAAAATTGGTGTCTCATTTATTACAGCTCTTATTTTAAAACACTCAGATTTTAAAGTGCAAACACTAATACAATGTGGTACAGCAGTGTTTTAATAGCTGGGTGTTGCAGTACTTTCCTGGTATTAGTATATAATGCAACACGAGAATCTTTTCTAGTTACAGGGTATTTAAAAGAAATGTCCTTTTTTGTTTATTATCTACTGGCTTTTTACTCACATCAGAATGAATCAGAAATGCAGTACTGTCCAACAGCGGTGTTGTACTCCTGTGGAAAAAAGTAGTACATTTACAAATGGGAAAATTTGCCTACACAACTACTGGATCATTTTTCACCACATTTAAATGAATACAGTAATATCTATAGCTCAATGATTAAGTCAGTACGTGTATGTTTTGTCTCCTTTGTTTAACTGGGTTTCCTTTATTTGATTGTAGGCCTTGCATGAAAATCTGGTCATGTTTTGCGTCATATTTATGCTGAAATAGAGGAAATTCTAAGGTTTAAGAGCATTCAAGCACCACTGTAACCTCACGAACATCACTGCAAAGCCAAAGCTACTCAGGAATGGCTAGTAGGCACACAGACATGGGATTGTTAATTACCTGGCAGACTGGACAGAATGTCCACGGTCTATTAATAACCAGACAACCACAAAAACCACTCCTAGTTCTGCTGGGTAACCGCTGATCTCGTTTTTCTACATTTTGTATGACAGTCTTCCTCACTGTCATTTTCCCCCAGTCTGGCATGTCTGTCCTGTCGTGCGTTTTTTTTTTTTTTTTTGTGGATCGCCAAATTTGTACACATTATCAGGAAAGTCACAGACAAAAGTGATACCAACATTTACAGTGACAAGAAAATATATGTGGACACTGTGGGATGACCTGGTTTTCTGCAGTAATTACATCATAATAATCTAAAACACTGATTAATTAAATACAGTTCAAAGTTTAAACTTCACAGCTCATTGAGTAACAGGGTGCATTGATTTTTAAAGAGCATTACATTGGCATGAAGTCAGAAACCTGCTCAGTTTACAAGTGTACTGAGCTGTCACAGATTCAGCTATGAACCTGTTGATATGAGTAGAAACATAACAGAAGAATGCAGCTCTGCTAAAGACAAAACAGTTTTAAATCTTAAAATAAAGATTTATTGCAGTATGCAAGAAACATAAGCAAGTAAAAAGAACCGTTCAATCTAGTGTTGTAATGACCTTTCAGAGTGACACCAAATTCACTAGGTGATTTCCATCTGTGATCTAATCCAATATTCAAACCCGATGTTATTAAAGCTTCTTACCATATACTGAGGTCTGTGGTTCTCTGTTCTCCACAACTTGACCTTAATAAAACAAACCTTATTTTTCCCTTTTAATTTTTCCTCTTAACTACCATGTAGAATTCAAAGCAGTGTTTATCCAGAGTTCACCTATTTCAGGGAATTGTAATGTTCTCTAAAAGAAAGTAGTCGTTCTTGGGGACTTTCTCTTCAGCAACAAAGACTGTTGAACTCTGATTCATAACCATCATCAGTTGCTGGGTCTTCTCTGGTACTGACCTGTTAGGCCATTTGTGCAGCACAGCAATGGCTAGTAGAAAACCAAGATCAGTGGTTACCCAGCAGTACTAGGAGTGGTTTTGTGGATGTTTGGTTATTATAGACCATGTACTTTCTTTCTATAATAACCAGACAACCACAAAAACCACTCCTAGTTCTGCTGGGTAACCACTGATCTCGCTTTTTCTACATTTTGTACGACAGTCTTCCTCACTGTCATTTTCCCCAGCCTGGCATGTCTGTCCTGCCTTGGATGGACAATGAGAGGAGACAACAAAAACAGTTGTAATCAGATGGTTGTGACCCTTACTCTTATCTTGGCATCTTACACACCCTCTTGCTGTTGGTTCCACCAGGTCTTCATGTTTCCTCTGCTAAGTCTGTTTTATGGATCTTTCTATTTCTGTAAATACACCCAATTTTGGAGGATTTTAGCTCATTCCTCCAGCTCCGACCCTCTGTTCTTGTGGTGCTCTACAGACCACCTGGTTCTTATTCACAGGTTTGAGAAGAAATGAGGGAATTCATCTTAGATCTTGTTTTTCATTATGATGACGGTTTGGTCATAAGGGACTTTAACATTTACTTGAAATAGGCCACTGAGTAAAACCGTCATGACATTTGCTGATGCTTTTGGTTTCACCCAGTTTGTTCCGGATCCGACTCACTGCAATGGTAAAATCCTTGACTTAATTCCACCCCAGGGTTGGTGGTTTCTGGCCTGACTGTCTCCCCATCCTGTCAGAAGTAAAATTAACTTGTCGCACCAGTGGTGTCACCACTTGACAAAATGGTCCATCAATAGTTTTAGTTCCTTACACTACAGTTACAAACCCTGTTGGAAAACTGCACCAATGACATGAATTCTGCTGTGTCTGGTCTCCTGGATTCAATTGCAACTCTTACCATCAAAAAAGATGGTTAAGAAGGTCCACACCCTGTGCTACTGAAGAAACACGTGCTCCTAAACAGACCTGCAGGAAACTAGAACTCAATGGACAAAAATGTGAATCTCTTTACCCTGAATGGCACATCTGCAGTGCTTTACAAAGATGCTCACTCCTCTGCAAGAGCGGCATTAATTATTGACAGTAGATATAATCATAAGTTTCTGTTTGACACCAGTTCTAGACATACTGAAAATAATCGCTCACCTAACCACTCCCGCTTGGAGCTCAGGCTTTTGTTGGCTTTTTCTTTAATAAAATCGATGCTATTAGGTACAGAATTAGCTAATCGCCTTCCTCTTCTTTGTCAGAACCACTGGATCTCCAAGTATTGAAAACGATGTGTCTGAGCAGCTTTTAGCTCATAATATCTAACTGTAAACTTCTCAAACCTTTTCAGTCTGCTTTGAAATGAATCTTCTCTCCTAGATCTAGAGAAGAAAATTGGTGTCTCATTTATTACAGCTCTTATTTTAAAACACTCAGATTTTAAAGTGCAAACACTAATACAATGTGGTACAGCAGTGTTTTAATAGCTGGGTGTTGCAGTACTTTCCTGGTATTAGTATATAATGCAACACGAGAATCTTTTCTAGTTACAGGGTATTTAAAAGAAATGTCCTTTTTTGTTTATTATCTACTGGCTTTTTACTCACATCAGAATGAATCAGAAATGCAGTACTGTCCAACAGCGGTGTTGTACTCCTGTGGAAAAAAGTAGTACATTTACAAATGGGAAAATTTGCCTACACAACTACTGGATCATTTTTCACCACATTTAAATGAATACAGTAATATCTATAGCTCAATGATTAAGTCAGTACGTGTATGTTTTGTCTCCTTTGTTTAACTGGGTTTCCTTTATTTGATTGTAGGCCTTGCATGAAAATCTGGTCATGTTTTGCGTCATATTTATGCTGAAATAGAGGAAATTCTAAGGTTTAAGAG
Source organism: Channa striata (assembly GCA_033026295.1). Classification (NCBI taxonomy): domain Eukaryota; kingdom Metazoa; phylum Chordata; class Actinopteri; order Anabantiformes; family Channidae; genus Channa; species Channa striata. The sequence goes on from CM065185.1 coordinate 21,475,280, forward strand.
CATTCAAGCACCACTGTAACCTCACGAACATCACTGCAAAGCCAAAGCTACTCAGGAATGGCTAGTAGGCACACAGACATGGGATTGTTAATTACCTGGCAGACTGGACAGAATGTCCACGGTCTATTAATAACCAGACAACCACAAAAACCACTCCTAGTTCTGCTGGGTAACCGCTGATCTCGTTTTTCTACATTTTGTATGACAGTCTTCCTCACTGTCATTTTCCCCCAGTCTGGCATGTCTGTCCTGTCGTGCGTTTTTTTTTTTTTTTTTGTGGATCGCCAAATTTGTACACATTATCAGGAAAGTCACAGACAAAAGTGATACCAACATTTACAGTGACAAGAAAATATATGTGGACACTGTGGGATGACCTGGTTTTCTGCAGTAATTACATCATAATAATCTAAAACACTGATTAATTAAATACAGTTCAAAGTTTAAACTTCACAGCTCATTGAGTAACAGGGTGCATTGATTTTTAAAGAGCATTACATTGGCATGAAGTCAGAAACCTGCTCAGTTTACAAGTGTACTGAGCTGTCACAGATTCAGCTATGAACCTGTTGATATGAGTAGAAACATAACAGAAGAATGCAGCTCTGCTAAAGACAAAACAGTTTTAAATCTTAAAATAAAGATTTATTGCAGTATGCAAGAAACATAAGCAAGTAAAAAGAACCGTTCAATCTAGTGTTGTAATGACCTTTCAGAGTGACACCAAATTCACTAGGGTGATTTCCATCTGTGATCTAATCCAATATTCAAACCCGATGTTATTAAAGCTTCTTACCATATACTGAGGTCTGTGGTTCTCTGTTCTCCACAACTTGACCTTAATAAAACAAACCTTTTTTCCCTTTTAATTTTTCCTCTTAACTACCATGTAGAATTCAAAGCAGTGTTTATCCAGAGTTCACCTATTTCAGGGAATTGTAATGTTCTCTAAAAGAAAGTAGTCGTTCTTGGGGACTTTCTCTTCAGCAACAAAGACTGTTGAACTCTGATTCATAACCATCATCAGTTGCTGGGTCTTCTCTGGTACTGACCTGTTAGGCCATTTGTGCAGCACAGCAATGGCTAGTAGAAAACCAAGATCAGTGGTTACCCAGCAGTACTAGGAGTGGTTTTGTGGATGTTTGGTTATTATAGACCATGTACTTTCTTTCTATAATAACCAGACAACCACAAAAACCACTCCTAGTTCTGCTGGGTAACCACTGATCTCGCTTTTTCTACATTTTGTACGACAGTCTTCCTCACTGTCATTTTCCCCCAGCCTGGCATGTCTGTCCTGCCTTGGATGGACAATGAGAGGAGACAACAAAAACAGTTGTAATCAGATGGTTGTGACCCTTACTCTTATCTTGGCATCTTACACACCCTCTTGCTGTTGGTTCCACCAGGTCTTCATGTTTCCTCTGCTAAGTCTGTTTTATGGATCTTTCTATTTCTGTAAATACACCCAATTTTGGAGGATTTTAGCTCATTCCTCCAGCTCCGACCCTCTGTTCTTGTGGTGCTCTACAGACCACCTGGTTCTTATTCACAGGTTTGAGAAGAAATGAGGGAATTCATCTTAGATCTTGTTTTTCATTATGATGACGGTTTGGTCATAAGGGACTTTAACATTTACTTGAAATAGGCCACTGAGTAAAACCGTCATGACATTTGCTGATGCTTTTGGTTTCACCCAGTTTGTTCCGGATCCGACTCACTGCAATGGTAAAATCCTTGACTTAATTCCACCCCAGGGTTGGTGGTTTCTGGCCTGACTGTCTCCCCATCCTGTCAGAAGTAAAATTAACTTGTCGCACCAGTGGTGTCACCACTTGACAAAATGGTCCATCAATAGTTTTAGTTCCTTACACTACAGTTACAAACCCTGTTGGAAAACTGCACCAATGACATGAATTCTGCTGTGTCTGGTCTCCTGGATTCAATTGCAACTCTTACCATCAAAAAAGATGGTTAAGAAGGTCCACACCCTGTGCTACTGAAGAAACACGTGCTCCTAAACAGACCTGCAGGAAACTAGAACTCAATGGACAAAAATGTGAATCTCTTTACCCTGAATGGCACATCTGCAGTGCTTTACAAAGATGCTCACTCCTCTGCAAGAGCGGCATTAATTATTGACAGTAGATATAATCATAAGTTTCTGTTTGACACCAGTTCTAGACATACTGAAAATAATCGCTCACCTAACCACTCCCGCTTGGAGCTCAGGCTTTTGTTGGCTTTTTCTTTAATAAAATCGATGCTATTAGGTACAGAATTAGCTAATCGCCTTCCTCTTCTTTGTCAGAACCACTGGATCTCAAGTATTGAAAACGATGTGTCTGAGCAGCTTTTAGCTCATAATATCTAACTGTAAACTTCTCAAACCTTTTCAGTCTGCTTTGAAATGAATCTTCTCTCCTAGATCTAGAGAAGAAAATTGGTGTCTCATTTATTACAGCTCTTATTTTAAAACACTCAGATTTTAAAGTGCAAACACTAATACAATGTGGTACAGCAGTGTTTTAATAGCTGGGTGTTGCAGTACTTTCCTGGTATTAGTATATAATGCAACACGAGAATCTTTTCTAGTTACAGGGTATTTAAAAGAAATGTCCTTTTTTGTTTATTATCTACTGGCTTTTTACTCACATCAGAATGAATCAGAAATGCAGTACTGTCCAACAGCGGTGTTGTACTCCTGTGGAAAAAGTAGTACATTTACAAATGGGAAAATTTGCCTACACAACTACTGGATCATTTTTCACCACATTTAAATGAATACAGTAATATCTATAGCTCAATGATTAAGTCAGTACGTGTATGTTTTGTCTCCTTTGTTTAACTGGGTTTCCTTTATTTGATTGTAGGCCTTGCATGAAAATCTGGTCATGTTTTGCGTCATATTTATGCTGAAATAGAGGAAATTCTAAGGTTTAAGAGCATTCAAGCACCACTGTAACCTCACGAACATCACTGCAAAGCCAAAGCTACTCAGGAATGGCTAGTAGGCACACAGACATGGGATTGTTAATTACCTGGCAGACTGGACAGAATGTCCACGGTCTATTAATAACCAGACAACCACAAAAACCACTCCTAGTTCTGCTGGGTAACCGCTGATCTCGTTTTTCTACATTTTGTATGACAGTCTTCCTCACTGTCATTTTCCCCCAGCCTGGCATGTCTGTCCTGTCGTGCGTTTTTTTTTTTTTTTGTGGATCGCCAAATTTGTACACATTATCAGGAAAGTCACAGACAAAAGTGATACCAACATTTACAGTGACAAGAAAATATATGTGGACACTGTGGGATGACCTGGTTTTCTGCAGTAATTACATCATAATAATCTAAAACACTGATTAATTAAATACAGTTCAAAGTTTAAACTTCACAGCTCATTGAGTAACAGGGTGCATTGATTTTTAAAGAGCATTACATTGGCATGAAGTCAGAAACCTGCTCAGTTTACAAGTGTACTGAGCTGTCACAGATTCAGCTATGAACCTGTTGATATGAGTAGAAACATAACAGAAGAATGCAGCTCTGCTAAAGACAAAACAGTTTTAAATCTTAAAATAAAGATTTATTGCAGTATGCAAGAAACATAAGCAAGTAAAAAGAACCGTTCAATCTAGTGTTGTAATGACCTTTCAGAGTGACACCAAATTCACTAGGGTGATTTCCATCTGTGATCTAATCCAATATTCAAACCCGATGTTATTAAAGCTTCTTACCATATACTGAGGTCTGTGGTTCTCTGTTCTCCACAACTTGACCTTAATAAAACAAACCTTATTTTTCCCTTTTAATTTTTCCTCTTAACTACCATGTAGAATTCAAAGCAGTGTTTATCCAGAGTTCACCTATTTCAGGGAATTGTAATGTTCTCTAAAAGAAAGTAGTCGTTCTTGGGGACTTTCTCTTCAGCAACAAAGACTGTTGAACTCTGATTCATAACCATCATCAGTTGCTGGGTCTTCTCTGGTACTGACCTGTTAGGCCATTTGTGCAGCACAGCAATGGCTAGTAGAAAACCAAGATCAGTGGTTACCCAGCAGTACTAGGAGTGGTTTTGTGGATGTTTGGTTATTATAGACCATGTACTTTCTTTCTATAATAACCAGACAACCACAAAAACCACTCCTAGTTCTGCTGGGTAACCACTGATCTCGTTTTTCTACATTTTGTACGACAGTCTTCCTCACTGTCATTTTCCCCCAGCCTGGCATGTCTGTCCTGCCTTGGACAACATGGAAACAATCTTCTTTCTGAAGGCCTGAGACAGCTCTTTTGAACTCGCCATAGTGTTTACAATTACTTCAAAAGTCAGAAGCACATCACACAGGATGTCTGAGGTTAAAGGCAGGGCTCTTTGTGCTGTGTAACAATGATTTAATCATGTGCACCCGATGTGATGCAACTGTGTGTGATTTTAGCCATTTTAAGTGAGAATAAATGTGTTATGTCCTTATTCCTCACCAGAAATTGCATGTTTTTAAAATTACTTTTTACATTTGTGAACAAATTTAAGGTAATGATCCCTTCATCATTTACCTCAACACGTACCGATATAACTGAGAGTAGCCTCATTAACTGTACTCCTGTACAAGTTGATTACCTTACTGATAATTATGCAGCATCTTTACGTTCCATACTTGATAGTGTTGCCCCCCTAAAAAAGAAGGCAGTAATTCTGAATAGGCGATCTCCATGGTATAGCTCGCAAACCCGCAATTTAAAGCAGGCGTCACGAAGACTAGAAAGGAAGTGGCGTTCCACTCATTCACAAGAATCACGCCTAGCCTGGAAAAAGAGTTTATGCTTATACAAATTAGCACTCCGTAAAGCCAGAACAGCTTATTATTCATCACTAATAGACGAAAACAAGAACAACCCCCGGTTTCTTTTCAGCACTGTAGCCAGGCTGACTAAGAGCCATAGTTCAGTTGAGACTAGTATTCCCTCAACGCTATGTAGCAATGACTTCATGACCTTCTTCACAAACAAAATCATAGCTATTAGAAATAAAATTCACCAGACCCTCCCCACAAATACAACAGAATTAGAATCATCAGTAAGTCCTCAGTCCCTTTTAGACTGCTTTGTGCCCATAGACCTTGCTGAATTAACTTCAACTATTATGGCATCTAAACCAACAACATGTCTGCTAGACCCTATTCCAGTTAGACTGCTCAAAGATGCTCTACCCTTATTAGACACGTTTGTATTAGATATCATTAATCTATCTTTACAAACGGGATATGTACCAAAGGCCTATAAGGTAGCTGTAATCAAACCTCTACTTAAAAAACTTAGTCTGGATCCAGATGTCTTAGCCAATTACAGACCAATATCCAATCTCCCCTTTATTTCTAAAATACTTGAAAAAGTAGTTGTAAAGCAATTATGTGACCACCTGCGCAGAAACGACTTGTTTGAAGAATTTCAGTCAGGATTTAGAGTTCATCATAGCACAGAAACCGCACTGATTAAAGTCACCAACGATCTTCTTCTGGCTTCAGATAACGGACTTGTCTCTATACTAGTTCTGCTAGATCTTAGTGGTGCATTTGACACCATTGATCACAGAATATTATTACAGAGACTAGAACATGTAATTGGAATTAAAGGAACAGCACTAAATTGGTTTAAATTGTATCTATCAGATAGATTCCAATTTACTCATGTTAATGATGAATCTTCGACATACAAAAAAGTTAGTTATGGAATTCCACAAGGCTCTGTATTAGGACCAATACTCTTTACTCTATATATGTCTCCCCTTGGCAACATTATTAGAAAACACTCTGTAAATTTTCAATGCTACGCTGATGACACGCAGTTATATCTATCTATGAAACCTGATGAAACAAATAAATTAATCAAACTACAAGCATGTCTTAAAGACATAAGGGACTGGATGACGTATAATTTTCTTCTTCTAAACTCAGATAAAACTGAAGTTATTGTATTTGGGCCTAATAGTCTAAGAGACATGTTTTCTAACCATATCGCTACTTTAGATGACATAACTCTTGCCCCCAGTAGTACTGCAAGGAATCTTGGAGTCATTTTTGACCAGGATTTGTCATTTACCTCACACATAAAGCAAATCTCTAGAACAGCCTTCTTCCACCTACGGAACATTGCCAAAATTAGGAGCATCCTATCCCAAAGCGATGCTGAAAAACTGGTTCATGCATTTGTTACTTCTCGATTGGACTATTGTAATTCTCTACTTTCAGGCTGCCCCAGTAACTCTCTAAAAAGCCTCCAATTAATCCAAAATGCTGCAGCAAGATTACTGACTGGGATTGGTAAGAGAGATCATATTTCACCTTCATTAGCTTCTCTCCATTGGCTTCCAATTAAATGCAGAATAGAATTTAAAACCCTTCTTCTTACCTATAAAGCTTTAAACGGTCAAGCCCCATCATATTTAAAAGATCTCTTAGTACCATATCATCCTACTAGACCACTTGGTCCCAAAATGCAGGCCTACTTGTGGTTCCCAGAATTTCCAAAAATAGAATGGGAGGCAGAGCCTTTAGCTATCAAGCTCCTCTCCTGTGGAACCAGCTCCCAGTCCAGATTCGGGAAGCAGACACCCTCCCTATTTTTAAGACTAGGCTCAAAACCTTCCTTTTGATAAAGCTTATAGTTGGTTATAGTCATGCTGCTATAGGCTTAGACTGCTGGGGGACTCTGCACTGTGCCACTTCCTCTTCTCTTCATTCTCTCCTCTCACCCCACATCTATAATGTCACCACTGTATGACATTAACTCTGTATCTTCTTCGTCCCGTAGTCGTCTCTCTCCCTCTCTTTCCCCCTCTCTCTCTCCCTGTCCACAGGTGTCCCCGGATTTGGCGCTGTGTGTCCTCCAGTGCGCAGCTACTGGTCCTATTAACCTGCTCAATGTTTTGTTGTTGCTTTTGTTGCTCTGTTCTTTTCTCTCTCCACTTTCCACTCTGCCCAACCGGTCAAGGCAGATAGCCGTCCACCCTGAGCCTGGTTCTGCTGGAGGTTTCTTCCGTTAAAGGGAGTTTTTCCTCTCCACTGTTGCCTATGGCTTGCTCAAGGGGGATTTGTTGGGTTTTCTCTACATGTTTGTATAGTCTTGACTTTATTATGTAAAGTGCCCTGAGATGACCTTGTTGTAAATTGGCGCTATATAAATAAAGTTGAATTGAATTGAAATTGAATTTGTTCCGTTTAAATTATTTCGTTATATTACCTGAATCTCTGTGTTGTTAAACTATATTAGATATCTATATTTCCACATAGGTATAAAAAACACACAGACTTTCATAGGGTGTCCTAATTTCTTTACGACTCTATATCCAGTCACTGACAATCTGACTACTTTCAAAACAGACAGGTTAATTCACGTGTGTTAAAGAGACACTGGTGGGTTAACGAACCACAGAAGCTCTGACAGGCCGAGAGTAACTTACACAGAAAAGCTACACGATTACAGAACATAGTTTTAGTTAGTGAGATTTTAGTCTGATTTATGTTTTTAGCCTTTTCAAACCCAAATAGTCCAGTTACCATGGTTACTATGGTTCATCCTGAAAGGGGAACCTAAACTTCAGTTTTTGTTTCCCAGTTGGTGGAATCTTGTCAGACAAAACCTTTCTGATCTGATTTGTCCGTTGTACAGGTGTACGAGTGCTTTTATTTATATGTTCTGCTTTTATCTATTTTATAGTGAAGCACATGTTTCCTCTTCTTTATAATTATTTATGGAACATTAGAGGAAGATTTAGAGTTGACTTCAAACATTTATTACTGGAACAGAAATGTAACTGAAAGCAACAATGTTAAATCCTGCAAATGTTGCTGTTTCTCTGGTCAGAGTTGGAGATTTTTGATTCCAGTAAAGCTGCACAGCATTGAATAACATGTTGATTACTTCATTCTTGTCTTTCATCTTATCCTTTATATTTTGTTAATTTACTCATTTAAATTAACAGCACCTTGAAGCTCAGTCATAACAAAGTATTTACTGTGTCCTAAGTCCTCACACGCACACTAACAGTTTTTTCTTTCTGTATTCCAGTTTTAAAGATGCCATCTCCTTTGCTAAAAATGGCTCATTTGATGTGTTCTTGGCGGTGGGCGGCGGCTCCGTCATCGACACCTGCAAAGCGGCCAACCTGTACACGTGTCACCCAGAAGCCGACTTCCTGGACTTTGTCAATGCTCCAATCGGAAAGGGGAAGCCGATTAGCAAAGCTCTGAAGCCTCTAATTGCAGGTAACGACAAACACTTACACAGGTTTATTATTTAATAACACTGGTCCACGTAGAGACGATGTATTTTGTTTGGTTATTCTCTAACCTTTTTTATGTCCAGTTCCTACGACTGCAGGCACCGGCAGTGAGACTACCGGAGTCGCCATCTTTGACTTTGAGCCTCTGAAGGCAAAAACAGGTAGTTTGCCTCCAGACTTAGCAGTTTAATCAAAGACAAACGTCACCATTTTTTCCAACTTGCTCCATATGGTTCCAGTTAGGGGTGAGAAACCAGAAACCAGGTGCAAGAGAAAGTAACAAACTGGGATAAATAACAACATACCAGACTTGAATGATAATGATAATGAACTCAATCACTAAAACAGAATCAGATGAACACGGACAGCCCAAAACAAAAGAACAAAGCCCAAAACAAAGGAGGACGTTCTCCTTAGTGTGTTACTGAGAGACAGCCAAGAGGGTTCCCGGGACCGCTGAGCTTCCGCTGGGTCCACATTTGGCTAGTGTGTACTGTAAAGGTTACCGTAACTAGGTACTGTAACCACAGGACCCAAAAGCAGAAGCTGAGACGCTAAGAGTGCAGAAGGTTCATTAACACATGAACTTCTTAAACAGTTATTATTTATCACACAAAATCCTGATACTTTAACACTTGAGCAAAACACTTGAGGAGATCACAATATTAACTCAAAGACAGACACTTGGACTATAACTAAAATCACTCAAAAAATGTTACAATATTAACTCAGATAACAATATGAATGCCAAAGGCAGAGACTTAACTTATAAAAAACCCTTTAATACTGAGGCTATAATACTCAGCTCAGACTCTTGAGGTAATAATAATATTAACCCAAAGGCAAAAACTTGGACTAAGACAAATTCTTAATGAGAAGACTAACACTATAACAGAAAATCACTCTTACACAGGAGATTAATATTACACAAGTAGACAAACAAACCTATTAGAACTATCAGCAGACTCACAACAGTATCAAAGGTTGAAGATCAGGAAGGGCAGAACAAGATTAGGGAGTATCACCAGAACGGACCGAGAACCACTAGCAACCCCAAAACGAAACACAAGGACTTAAAAATATGCAGGGGGAGTGCATATGATGATGAAAGGCAAGGGTGAGAGCACTGGTAACCTGCTGAGAAGGAGAGCTGCAGGAACACCCAAACAGAAAATGTATGTCTATACAATTAATAAGGGCAGTAAAAAACTAAACAGGACGAAAGGCTTGCAGCATTTGGTTTAGATGTCCTGCAGGTTTGGGATGGTGGTTTACTCTATTAATGTCCCCAGCCACAATGAGAGGCATTTCATGCTGGCTAGCCTAGAGGGTGGACACAGCTTCATGTAGCTCCGATATTGCGGTGTCTATATCTGCCTGAGGTGGAATATAAACGGCGCTGATGATTACTGAAATTAACTCGCATGGCAGATAACGAGGGCGGCATTTTGTTGTTAGGAGCTCCAGGTCAGGTGAGCAGGAATGCCTGAGAGTGAGGCGTACATTCCTGCTGTCACACCACTTGTTATTAATCGTAAGACACAGTCCCCCTTCTCTGGATTTCCCGGACTCGATAGTTCTATCCACGCGATGAACTGTAAAGAACTGCGCTGGTTGAATGGCATAGTCTTGTATGACAGGAGTCCGCCATGTTTCTGTGAGACAGATGATGTTGCAGTCCTGTATATCCCTCTGGTATTTTATCCTGGCTTTTATCCAAGTTTGTCCAGCTTGTCCTCTATTGACTGAACATTTGCTAACTCTGTTTGTGTTGGCTTCTTGTCGCTGTATGTCTGGGTGCCAGGCAGGGTCATGAGTAAAAAGTGCTGCGTTGCTGTTCGGTTGCTGTAATCCGATGTTTGAGTGTCTGTGTTTCATATGTGATATGATACAGTACAGGCTGTTTTAATAAGTTAAAAATGTAGGCAAGAAATAGTATGTACAAAGAAAAAGTGTCAGAGGAGGTACGACGGCTGCTGAACTCACCGGCACCATGGGCATGAGTTTAGACATAATTATGTTATGTTCTTTATTATGTTCTTTTGATTCTCACTGGCTAATGGTGCTGTCAATCACACTTTGGTGTCTCAATAGTCTTATTGTATTGGCTCAGACGATTAAAATGAGGAGTCATTCACTCTTTTAGACCAATCCGTCGCAGAAATACATATGTGACTGCGCACTTGGCTGAACCAAAAAAAATGTGACTTGAGCTTTGTGCATGAGAGGCAGGAGCTCTTTGGAATGAGAAATAACATAATTCAGAATGAATTGTTGTCATATTTTGATCTATTTAACAAACTCAAAAGTCCGATTTTATTTTACGTAGACAATTCCGAGAGGTAAGGCCTGCAAAACAGGCTCAGGGCCCATCTGTGATTACACTGTGATTGGTTGACTGTGTTCAGGTATCGCCAGCAGAGCCATCAGACCCACTCTGGGTGTTGTGGACCCCACACACACATTGAGCATGCCCGAGAGAGTGGCCGCCAACAGTGGCTTCGACGTGCTCTGGTCAGTCAACGTCTGTCCAGCATTTTTCCGTTTCTATTTTATCTAATATCAACGTATCATTTATTTGACCGTCATCTGGGTTAAAGGCATCGCAGCATCATCTCGAGCTTTCTAAAGCTTAAATTGAAAGCAGAGCAGCTCCATGATTGATTAACCCTTTCTGTGTGTTTCCTGTAGTCACGCTCTGGAGTCGTACACGGCTCTGCCCTACAACCAGAGGAGTCCCTGTCCCCCCAACCCTATCAGCCGCCCGGCCTACCAGGGCAGCAACCCTATCAGTGATGTCTGGTCCCGCCATGCCCTCCACATGGTCTCCAAGTACATGAAACGGTAAATACAGCTTTGGCCCTGTCGTTCATTTTAAATAGTGAATCCAAAACATTAGAATCACTTTTTAATATGGGGGCTCCAGTATCACCTTTCTGACAGTTTCAGCTCATAAACTGTAACATTGTTGAAGTAGAACTCATGGCAGAGCTGCTGTATTTGATTGTATTGTACAGGTGGTCATAATGAAGTGGGTACTAAGTGTAAATATTTGTTTGAAGTTGGGTGTCAGTATCAGCCACAGCGAAAGGCCCAGCGCTTCAGATGAATGTGTTTAAATGCTTGCTGTAAGTCAAATTCCCAAGTATCCGTCTGTCCTGAGCGATTTATTTTACCTGCCCAAAAGTGTGACATAGTAGTGTTCAAAATAATAGCAGTCCAGTGTGACTTACCAGATTAATCCAGGTGTTTAGTATATTTTTATTGCTACATGGCAAACAAATTGCTAGTTGGTGCAAGAGGTTCTCAGAAAATAAACGAGACCCAGCATTCATGATATGCACGCTCTTAAGGCTGTGCACTTGGGCGACAGTAGTCTTGTGAGGGTAAGGAGTTGGTCAACAGTACCATTTCCTGAAAGGATTCTGCATTGTTCCTCGTGGATTTGAGATTCAACAGTCGGTCCAAGCCTCCTTTACTTCTTTAGGCAGACTGAACAGTGTGATACCCCAATAACTGAAACACAACCTCTGTTCCCACTAAACAGACCTGTCAGCCAAGTTAGTTTGACAATATCAATAAGCATCAGTATCTCAGGACGAATCTTATCTGAACCTGGTGCCACAGTACCTTAAAGTCCACTCACCATACCATAATAATCTCTTGGGGTCAGCATCTTTACCTCTCCTGAATACATTGGCAAGCAAAGTCAGAGACCTAGACATGTTGGTCCTTGGCTTCCTAAGCTGCTTCTTGGCACATGGAATGTCACCTCTTTGAATATCACCCCATAAATTTCATAAGCTCTGGCCCCTGGTTGACTTTTGCTACCCAAGCTTTGCTTGTGATGGGGTGTCCTATCACTAGGGTGGATGCTGTGATTACTTGTCGTCTGTATCCAGCAAGGCACAAAAAACATTTAGCAGTCGGAAGGGGTGACTGCAGACCAGAACACAGAACTCCAAAGGAGAAAACTCCCCACCATCTTCTGATCAGAGTGTGATAGTGTTAGTGCTGATACTGGGAGGCTAGTGTTGTCTGGACTGCCCAGCCTAAAAGCAGCAACATTAGCATTAGCTGTGATGACAACAAGCCTGACAGCCCAGCAGCAAAAACCTGGACTTCCCCTAGAAAATGTTTGAGCCACGGTGTCAAGTGTGCTTTGTGGTTCTTTGAGAAAATATATCACAAACCTATAACAACCTGAAGAAGATAATGTCTGGTTTACCTAAAATATAAATATAATATAAAGATAAATCTTTCTTGATCCCACACCTAATCTAATTGTTACACAGCTCACAAGCATACAAGGCAATTAAAGCAATAAAAACACTCACTAATTTAATGCAATATGCAGGGCAATATGCAAAAAATTTAAATTAAGTAAAATCAATTCACAAATGTACAGTGTGTAAAAAAGAACTATAGAATATATACAATATTAGTTCAAGTAGGTTAGACTGTGGAGGTATAGAGTGAATAACCGCGGTGGGAATGACGGACCTGAGGATGGATCAGTCTGCCACTGAAACACTGTATGTATGAGAAGTGGTTTTCTCAGGTCACTCGCATCAGGGGTGTCATGTGTTCCCGGGGTTGTTTGTCTTTCTTATCGGAGCTGCTGTCGGAAGCTTCAGAAGACAAAGAACACCGTCTATTGCTCTGTAGCTGCACTGAAAGTTGGCATCATGTACTTTCTTTAAGTCCAGTTAAACTTTCCTTCAGCATTACTTCAAATAAAGAACCACAAAGGGCCAGCAGAGATCTGAACTAGAACCATGCTGTTTTTCACAGATAGAAGACGTACAGAAATTAGTTTTTTTTTTTGACCCAAGAAGTAACAAATTTACAAAAAAGGAAAGTTAACATAAAACAACCAATGAAATCAACATAGTAATAAATGCAAATCCTGTTCTAAAACACAAACCAGGATGTGTCATTAATGGATTGATTGGTGTATTACAGAGCTGTGCGGGACCCTGAGGACCTGGAGGCCCGTTCTAACATGCACCTGGCCAGCGTTTTCGCCGGCATCGGCTTTGGAAATGCCGGAGTTCATCTGTGGTGAGAACGGACAAACATTAACCGTTGTGGTGTGCTTGTTGTGTTCTAGCTCACACAAATCACGCAGGTCCTGTCCTCCTTTGTTTTGTCTTTGCTTATTTTGTCAGTCTGTATTCATTTTATTCACTTTTTTTTTATCGCAATGGCCAGAGCGAAAAATTTATTTACAAGGTTTAAAAGTGTTTTTAACATTTTAAACTGCAAATAATAAGAAACGGTCGCGAGGGTAAATATTCATTGCAGCTCCCATAAGCATGACAAAACTTTAAATGTACATAACTCGGTCTTTGTTATTTACAATGATAGTGATTTATTTCAGCTTCAGTTCCACAGCAGGTAACCTGGGTGTCTCACTTTAAAAGTATAAAATCTCTGGCCTCAGCCGGGATCACAGTTTCAGGGTCATTAACATGTTTATTTAAAAAGAAACATATTAATGTATTTATTTACTGAGCCTGGAGAAATATTGATTACAATTTTGTAATTAATTTGATTAAATATTTGATTGAACCTTTGCAGCCATGGGATGTCGTATCCGATCTCTGGAAATGTGAAGACTCACTCAGCGAAGGGTTACAATGTGGAGCATCCCCTGGTGGTGAGTGGGTCATTGAGTTTAAAGAAAATCCTAATTAAATATTAGATATTTATTTTTAAGATTTCATTAGATTGTGTTTGCTGAAGGTACAATACTTAAGTATAGGTGCAAGTTCTTAGGTAAAAAGTGCAGCTCCCAGTTCATTAAGTGTTAAGTACATAATATGAAATGTCCAGGTATTTAAACACTATTGAACTTGATGGTGTTAACATGAATGCTCACGTCCAGTCCAGATTAGTTCCACGTGTGCCTCATAAATGAAGTTTCTGTCGAAATCTGAAATGTTCTGGGGGACGTTTATTTCTGTTCTTTACACTTTTAGTGTACCAACCTAGTTGGTTGCAATTAAAAAACAGAGAAATGAACCTTTTTTTAATATTTGTTGTCAACTGATCTGTGCTGTAAACTGCGTTTAAAAAGGTTGAAAAGTCAAAGAAACATTTGTAGTGGTGAATAAAAGCTAAGGACAATGATGAGTGCAGCAGATTTTACCACTTTATGTTTCACTTTATCAGTGTTTGTTAGTTCTTAAGTTCTGGTTTAATGTTCTGACTCTGTGAAGTCACTAAACCTTCAGCATCAGGCTGGTAAAGTTTTGAAGTAGATTTTCTAAAACATTAAATGGTCAAAAAGCTGTGTTTGTGTTCTCAGCCGCATGGCCTCTCGGTCGTCCTCACGTCTCCAGCTGTCTTCAACTTCACTGCTCCCATGTGTCCAGAGCGCCACCTGGAGGCTGCAGAGATCCTGGGTACCCGTTCACCTGATCGTGCTGTGGAACCCACTGTTATACTGCAGTAGTGCCACAGTAAAGCCTAATATGACACACTCTGTGATGCGTTCAGGTGCGGACATTCGGCAGGCGAAGCGGGAAGATGCTGGAGCTGTTCTGGCCGACACTCTGCGTCACTTCCTGTTTGAGCTGCAGGTGGAGGATGGATTGGGAGCTGTGGGATACAGCAAAGACGACATCCCAGCCCTGGTCAAGGGAACCATCCCTCAGGTCTGTCAGAGCCCCCCCCATCCCCTTCAAGGGGTCAGTCCCAGTCTTTTGTAAATGTCTCCCCAGCAGGTAATGCACAAACCAAACTCTGTTCTTTTCTCTGAGAATTGAACACATCAGCACTGTAAAGCTGGATTCACTCATGTAACTGTTACACAGTCCCAGTCCCATTTTATATTCTCTGTACTAATATTTGATTTTTGTGAGCACAACCCTGGTGTTTCTGATTTTACAGCATTTCCCCCATCATTAAACTTCAACTTAGAATAAGTTTTTATCATACAATAAAAACGTCTTTTTATCAAATGTTTCAGCAGCTGGTTTTTCTTTTCAGGAGCGAGTGACCAAACTGTCGCCCAGAGAGCACACGGAGGACGACCTGGCCCGGCTCTTCGAAGCCTCCATGAACATATACTGAACTGATTTCACTGCCTTCATCAGCACATCTCTCATCTCATCAAGTGAACATTATCTTGTCGGACTATGACAGAAACGGCCATTTCCTTGATGAACTGGCCTGTGCTTGTGAACACGTACAAGCAGGGCAGCTGGACTCAGGGTTTGAAGGTTTTCCACAGCTGTAACACAACCAGCAACACATTTCTTTACAATTTGAGAGTGAAGTCCAAAACAGCAGTTACCACAGAAGAGTCACTGTCCCCACCAATTCTCACAATTCAAACAGTTCCTGTTGTGGATCAGCTGTGTGTCCCTTTCTCTCCGGACACAAAACCTCAAATCCAAATCCAAATCCAAATCAGATCTTTCAATTCAATTCAACTTTATTTATATAGCGCCAATTTACAACAAGGTCATCTCAGGGCACTTTACATAATAAAGTCAAGACTAACTATCTTTCAAGCTTTTAATTAATTTAAAGGAATTACAGTAAAACAACAGATCATTCACTCAGACATTTATTGCACATCTGTTGCAAGAAAAAAGTTAGTTTCGTGCAAAACTTTACAATAAATTAATAAAAGATTTATCTTCCACGTGCACCACATATATTCAGTAAAGAAAAAAGTGAGGTTAAAAGGCTGTGACAACAGATATTCTAGATAAAGTCTTTCTAAATTAATAATACTTTTTTTTCTTTTAAGGCAGGTTTAAAACATGTTAAACATAAAACATGACATTTTTTAGTTTAATTCTGGTCCAAAGTGCAAACATTTCTTTTACAAACAAGCATATAACAATGTTTTCATTGTGTTAATTAGCAATGAATTAATCAATAAAATCCATATATATAAACGCACACACATAAATGCTCAACTATGTATGTACTCATATGTTTAAAATCTAGACATGGAAGGTCATTTGCACATATTCACGCTACAACAAATACTACATAAAATAGTTGTAAAAGACAAAACAATTAAAAAGCATTGTGTGAATCTAAAATTCTAATCAAACTAAATGTGTAAAGATGTTTTGTGTTAACTGCTAAATAAAGAAATCAATTAAACACCAGTGTCAGAAAACTGACTGATGCAGACTCTGCAGTAAACCTGTGTATGTAAAAATCTGATTTAAAAAGTCATTAGTGACAGACTGAAGCTTCTGGATGATAAAATAACAGTTGGTTATTAGTGTTAATGTCAAAGGCAGGAATCTGTGAAAAAAAGAACCTAAACATTTGTAAAACGTAGAGCTACAGTTTGTGCTATAGTCACACTTAAAGAGAAATTATCATCTGAGCACATCCACTGGTTTTAGTCCTCGGACCACACAAGTCACATTTACTGTGTCGCTTCAGACTGTCCACGTTGAAAAACCAAAAGATGATTGATCACAAGTTCTATAAGTTGATGTCTGATCACAGCAGTATTGCTGTGCAGTAGTATACTTCACATTAATCTGTGGAGTATTTTATTCTGACCCGTAAACGGTGTCTAATAAGGAAACACGATGAAATACCACTGAACTTCTCCGTTGGCGCCCCCTGGAGATCTGCTCACGTCACAGTCTGGCTGCAGCCTGGGTTTTGCTTTCAAGGGCCCAGTCCTGCCTGTATGACCAACAAAGCTCTGCACACACTAGTCTGTGCCACCAGTCACGCCACATCTTTAGGATGTTGGTGAGTATATGAAGCCGACTTCAGGCCTGGCTCACCAGCAGCTGCCTGAAGATCAGGGCCTGCTCTGTCTCACTGACTCATCTGGTCGTCGGTCTTCCCAAACATCACCACCTTTAACTCGTCGTTCAGCTGTCAACACGACACACACAAACCTGACTGAGACATTTTACAGAGACCCTAGCGAGGTCACATTCATCTATTTATTCTCACTATGTGGACTGCAGTCCATTAGCTGAGCACAGTTTTACAGACCTAGATTCTGGTTTAAACTGTGTGCGCTGAGTAAGTGAAAATGATGAATTCATCAGATTTTTTATTTTATTTCATATCAATCAATCCCCACATCCAGCTCATGTACAAAAACATAATCTGGGTTGAGGTCTGACGCTGGTCCTCACCTCAAAAGGGTTCTGGCTGTCAGCAGGACATTCAGGAGAGTACAGGTAACCAGGGGGCGCCTGACACAACCACTCATCCACCTGTTCATCCAATGGGAAACAGCCCAAGTCTTCACAATATGACATGGACCTAGACTCTCTTTGGATCTGGGAGGTGGAACTGGAATCCTGAACCTGATGCCGGGCTGAGGTGGACATGGACTCTGGCTGCATTTGCAAGATGGAGCTTAGCAGACTCTCACCCTGAATCTGGAAGTGAGAGGTCATCAGGTGACACATAAACAAATCTGAGAAATCCAGATGGCTTCCACGCTCAGTCAGTGTTGGACCTGGTGGACGTCCAACACTGACTGAGTGTGGAAGGCTAAGATTTTAGCTACGATTCATGTTCACAGTCATTGTTGCTGCTTGAATGTTTCGTGAGCTCAGTGAAAACCCAGAACAGACCAACATGCAGACTCTAAAGGATGTAACAGTTTGTGGTTTCATCACAAAACAGAAAAAGCTCTGAAACTAGATCCGAATCAGGTCAACGTGACCTGGACCAGCAGCCACGCACAGAAACATGGAATGACCTTTTTCCACTTTCATTTCGTGGATGAAGAATCTGTTAAAAAAGCATCGCCCCTCAAGTTTTCCCAGGTGATTTCACATCAAGCTTTATTAACTCATCCTGATCGTAGACCGTGTTCTTGTTACTGGATTTTTTCTGCCTCCTCTGGTTGATATACAGGTTTGTAAATGTCTGACTCTGTGTGTCACACCTCACAGCTGCTTCTGCTGCCAGGTTCAGCACTTTTATCCTCTAACGTCAGATTCATCATCCTGCCCACACAAACTGAGACCTGAGCTAAAAATAGATGTCCAAAATAAAACCAATCTTCACATTTCATAGTCCATGCTCTGGAACTGATTTTAGACTTGTATGTTTTAATTGTCTTCTCTGTTTTTGCCCTTACAGCTTCCTACTGTCTTAAAATTGTGGCGTGTTGCAGTTGATAAAAAAAAGACAGGAGACGGAGAAATAACCAAGATCAACGTGGCCTCGACAGTAACCTTATCGTTAACAAATTCTTCTTTATAAATGAGGTGAGTCTTGGGTGACGTGAGAATAATCATCTGTGTAACTAATTATGAGCTCAATAATAAACAGGGACAAAGAGCTCCTCTTTATGAAGATTACAAACATTATTGAGCAAATGTCTTTAGATTACTGTTTTAGCAAAGCTAAAATGTACAACCCCCTTCCTACACCTACACACAGTTTTACAATCAGGACTCTGGTCTGTACCTCAGAGGGAGACAAGTTCACAGCTTCCAGAAGGCTCAAGTCCTGGGAGGCGTCATAATCCTTATTTTTTATCAGCTGCTTCTTCACACCTGGAACCTTCACACACAGACACAGGATGCTGTTGTATCAGTTAAATACAGCCACTGACAGTAACTGTGTTTACATGCTGTTAAGTAACTGTAAATCCGTCTACTTATGCAGCAGAAGAGCAACGTGTTCTTTCCCCCCTCCACCTCTATTTTAGAAGCCTGGCACACAGATTTGAACTGTACAGTGCCTGAAAATGGTGCATTCGGACTTTGTTTTGTCAGTGCTCAAGTCAGAGCAGACAGAACAGTGCAGGGGGAGAGAAAACAAGCAAGACTTGTACTCTGAGAAACTTACTACATTTCATGTAAGAACTAGTATTTTTGCTACACAAAATCAGGCAGCTGTAGTAGGCACTTTATCCTTTCTGTGGATTTATAGCAAGATGTATTTTTTTCATCTGATACCAAGCATGGTTAGAACATGCAAGCCATTTACCCATGTGGCTGTAAATTAGGGCAGTTATTACGAATCTCCTTCAGAATGCCCACAGATTTTATTAACACTTGAAGAATGCATGAGGAAGATTGGCACATCTAAAAATATAGTTGTGGTGTTAATGACGCCATCTTGTTCTGTGTGGCTGAGGATAGAGTTCAGCTCCTCTACACACAGCTGCAGGATGAGACACAGTCCAACTGTTGCGAGACACAATGTCTAGGTTTGTCTCTGTATGCACAAGCTCATCATGTTGCAGTCAAGCCATGTAATGACCTGTGGATTTACACAATGCTAGTTCTCAGAATTTTATTAGCACTGTCTTCACTATCATTTAACTTGTCATTTTCCTTATGTCATGCTATGCCACAGAGTAAGATCCCATGTACTGAGTTGAGGTTTTTTTTGTTTGCTTGTGTTCTCTAATTTTTGATCTGTAATATCTCTAATAGTTTGTTGCTTGTGTGTGCTTAAATCCTGTGCACCTAATAGCTTAGGTTTTTTTTTCTTTTTGTATTTATGCAACATATCTGTGTCTGGTCTCCACTTTAACTAAGTTTTACCCTTATCTTCCACTAAGAACATTTTATGTTAATTATTTTACTTCTCTGTCTTAGTGTGGTTGTGTTCTTTGTCAACTTAAGTCCTTATCGTTTCTACGTTTCTCATCAAGCCAGTTCAGGAGTCATGGTTTTACCAAACCAAAATTTACCAAATTCATGAGTGCACATTTTATACAGAATAATAATATTCAAAGTTCTTTATTTATCAGAGTTGATGAAAAGGCATATTTGTTGAATAGTTTCATATTTTACTGTTTAGCGCTGATCAAGGCTATTTGCTGTTAAACAACTGAAAGATCTATCGACAAACAGAGAAAGTCTTTAAACCTGTCCCCTCTTGAAGATCAAACTGCTGCAGGTGAAATGAGCTGCCTGAACTTTTTCCTGATGTAATTTTATATTAAAACTTCCACAGCAGTAGAGCTGTGCCACGGTCAACGTTAATGAGTCTTTTAATAAGTCTGCATTTTCTGTTTCAGACGTGTATGTCTGGTTACCAGGCAAGTAAATCTCAACCAATCTCAACCAAAAAACGTAATGTCGAGGACAATATTAAATGACAAGGTATTTTTCAATAGAAAAGAGTAGAAAAGAATCAATGATGGCACCTAGATCTTTGGGGCAATGGTGTGTAAATAATTGTTCATATACTACTGAGAGCTCTATATTTATAACTGTGAATTAAAAGAATAAAAAAATACAAGCCTCAGCTGTTTTACCTCTACTGGCTCCACAGTCGCCATCAGTTCACAGACCCTCAGTGAGGAGTCATAACCGGAGTGCGAGGTGGGGACACAGAGGAAGCACAGGTGAGCATGGATATGAGAATGTCTGCATATGCTCTGTTGACTTGAGGTACAGCTGGACTCGTCCTTGACAGTGGAAAGTCTGTCAGCCTGTTGGAGGACAAATTACCTTTATTATCAACATTATACCATATATATATTATCTTTGTCATTATAGGTGTATGAAGGGTGGATGTTGACCTTTGCGGGAATGCTGTCCGGGCTGGGGGGGCCGCAGGTCCTGGATACAGGTCTGAAGTAGGAGGAGGGGTTGAAGGTGCAAGAGGTAATGGAGGAGTTGTGGAGGTGCAGGAGCTGCTGGTACCCTTCTTTCCCCACCTTCCTCTTCAGGGTGGAGTTCCAGTGGTTTTTGATGGAGTTATCAGTCCTGAGAATGGTTGAATAGAACTGTATTGCCCTGATCTGTTTTATTTTTATTTAGTTTTAGTCTTACGAAAAACTGGTCACATACAGTAACACATTGGTCCGCTGAGTAACTGCAGCAGGTGGTCTATGTTCTTGCCTGCCACCATCAGAAGTCTACATACCTTCCGGGCAGGAGTTTGGAGATGTCAGCCCAGCGGTTTCCCAACAGACTGTGAGCCTGACAGATGATTTGGTCTTCCTCTGGTGTCCAGCTGCCCTTCTTGACCTCTGGGTTTAGGTGATTGAGCCAGCGCTCGCGGCACTGCTTCCCGTTACGACTGAAAAGGTGTTTGGCAATGAGTGACCATCGCTTAACACCGTACTTCTGGACAAGCTCAATCACCTGCACAGGAAGTTGTATCAGAAGTTCCCATATTTAAAACCGACGTAAGTAAACAAACTCATCAAAAACAAGTAAAAGGAAATACACACCAAAAGCACATTCAGCAAACTCAAGTCAAGACTAACAGTTTTAAGTTTGTCAACAGAATCCTGATGCTCTCAGCTGACCTGAGTCAATTTTTAGCTCAAGTACATAACTGCCAAATGATGATAGGGCACATGAGGTGTCTCTGCTTTTACTCAGGTGTGAGTCTGATGATATATTCCTCTGTCTTAGACTAACAAGTCAAAGAGCAACACTTGAACACTCAAATAGAAAACTCATCTGCATCAACAACTAGTGCTTGAACAAAGTTAACAGCCAATGAGCATGTAGTGCTGCACAGTCTGCATGTGTTTTAGCCAAAAAACAATGCAATGCAGCAGTACCATGTTCACACCGCTCACACTCCCCCCAGACTGTTTACAGTTACTCCTAACGGATGTGTGTGCACTCTCCTGTGCACTGATTTGTTAAGCCAAACAGTCAGAGTGTGGGAGACAAATAGTAGGCCCACAGATGCTTCCCAACAAATGTTACAGCCCTTGGTCTTTGTCTTTACCCTGTCGTCCTCCTCGTGAGTCCAGGGACCTTTGACCAATTCAGGGTTCTGTATCTGCTGCCACCTCTGTTGACAGTCCATATCTGACCTTTGACCCTGAGTAAAGACAGACCGTGTGGACATGTTCTACAGCTTTTCAACATAAAACAGGAAACACAACAACATTCCCTGAGGGTTACAGATTTTACTCCAGACTTTGTGTTTCCTCTTACGACTGATTTGTCTCATTGATTAAAAATCAGTTTTACATAATTATATTTGTATAAATAGCTCTGTGTTTATGTAAATGAGCATTTTGAGACAGTGACATGACAAATAACACTACTCACTTTGAAATGAAGAGAAACTGAAGACCAGCTGTTTGATCCATACTTTTTGACCGGTCTGTGCAGCTTCTCATCCTAAGGAGGGGTATCATCATCACAATCATCACTCTAAATGCATAATCATACTTCTCTGTATTCTTGATACACATGAACGTTTACTTGCACTCTGACATGTGCAAATGTGCTTCTTTAATACTTGCACAGCTGATGTACACGCCTACAAAGCCTTACATTGCCTCTGCAGGAATGGTGCATTGGCAGGATGCTCTGCTTAGGTGTGGTCTACTAAACTGAATTTTACAGAAGTAAAGAGCAGTTATTGTTCAGATGACAATGTTATGTATTTGATAGACACAGAGAACTACAATGTCCTGGCATTTGTTGTTATTGAATACACACATGAATATTTTAAGAAATAACAGGAGTGGTCACTACAAAGATAGGCAACTCAAAACGCATACAATTAATACAATAAAAACTGATAAAGCATCAGTACAACAAAATAATTTATAAATATGATACAAAACATCTATAGATGTAATAAATGTATTACCTTCTACTTTTCTGTTCATCTTTCTTTGTCTTTTTTGCCTGTCTTCTCCACCTGACATTATCCTATCAGTTTGCGTGAGGCACATCTCTACACAAAACATTTAGAAGATGTCCACACCTGTGCTTCTGCAGCCTACATTAACTCAAAATTCCAGTCTCTGCATAGGTGTACATCAATGTTTACATGTATCAACAGAGAAGTATGATTCTGTCTTAAGCTGCAGCTGCATGATTTCAGCAGTAAGGAGCATGCACTGATGTAGTGTTTCTAGCTGTAAGTAACCAGGGTAAATTATACAGGTTTTTAATTTACAGTAACTATTTTATAATGCAAAACATTATCTTGGACACTGTCAAAATAACAGATGGCTGCTAAAAAAACAACAGAAAACTGATAAGTTTATTGTGAATCACAAAGTAGAAATAAAAAACTTGGTTAAAATATAATTTGTGTCATGCTTTTATCATATTTTGTTGTTATACCTCCCCAAAAATGTTAGCTCAAACTAGATGTTACCAAGTAGTGAGATAAAATATCAGACAGCTTAACCTAGTCTGTGTCCATTCTGTAAATAGACTTTAACTGTGAAAGACACAGGATGTCCACATTGTTTCTGGCTTAGCCCTGAACGCTAACACAATGACAGTTACCTTGGCTCTTGTCCATTCTGATGTGTGTAGATTTGTAGCTCTGGAGAATTGTCCATCAAGGCCTTTACTTCTTACCCAGGAGCTCTTTGTACTGAAACACATTACAGCAAAACAGTCAATTAGAGCTCAACCATAATCCTCTTTAATAATACACTCCCCTCTAAAAGTATTGGAACAGTGAGGCCAGTTCCTTTATCATTCATTTTAGCAAGTTAACTTTATTTAATTAGCACTTTTCACAGGTAAAATCACAAAGTGTTTCACAAGGTGTAATAATATAGCATAAAATAACACAGATACAAAAATAATAGTAAAAAAATAGTTAAAACCTAAAAGCTTGGTCAACTAGAGGCCTGTCTAAATAAGTGTGTCTTCAGCTGCTTTTAAAAACCATCAACAGATTCAACCATACGCAATGACAGGGCCAAGGCATTCCACAGCCTGGGAGCGACAGTCTGCAAAGACAAACGGGTTTCTGGGACCGTCAGGATGGTCTGACCTCAGGAATGGAGAGCACGCTTTGAGGAGCATAGCGTCAATAGGTCTGAGGTGTAAAGAGGAGCCTGTCCGTGTAGTGCTCTGCCTGTTAGCACTAAAATTTAGAAATCCATTCTTGACTTGACTGGCAGCCAGTGAAGTGAGAATAAGAGAATGATAAGTTCAAGCAAGGGAGGAAAGAAGAGTAAAGTGCACATACATTTATGTATTTTTGTATTTATGGTTTATGTACAAATGACAATTTACTACTACTACTCTTTTGGCTTTTCCCATCAGGGGTCGCCACAGCGAATCATCCTTTTCCACTTCACTCTATCCTGGGCATCTTCCTCTCTGACATTAGCTAACCTCATGTCCTCTGATAGAACATCCATATATCTCCTCCTTGGTCGTATATATACAACCTGAGTGATTTAATACAGTTTCAAATAATGAATCCATCAACAGCTTACTGCCTTTCCATCTGCAGCTGTGAAACACTGGTTACTCTTTAAAATACTTTGAATATTTTTGCTAAACTGTTTTATCAGGTAAAAAATAAGATTTGTTATCTATTGTCAGTGTACTTTTGCAGACAGAATAAATATTTAGTCTACATAACCGCGTAATTTGTCGTAGCGTAACGCTTTTGCCTCTAATGTGAACATTATATCAGAATCAGAAACTGTTTATTTCCAAGCACAGTTAAGAACACTTAACAGTACTAGGAATTTGTCTTGGTGTAGGCATGGCACACAACAAATTTTTTACAAAGTACTCTAATACAATAATACAACACCAGTTTATTATAACAGTGTTGCGTTCCTGGTAAATGTAGAATAAATCCTGAAAACTTCTCATGAGCTTCATACACCATTGACTGAATCTTCATTAACAGAACCAGAAAATCCACCAATATCTGCTAATAGTGAGAATTTAGTTGCCACTTGTGAAAGAAATGACGCAAAAACAAACAATAGTAAACAAACAAAAGTCCAAAAAGACTTAAAGTGGACGTGGTTGTTGTGTGTCTATTCTGGTTACCAAAGATTTTAGATGTTTAAATGTGGGCTAATTAGGCTCAAATCCTGAAGGCTAACCCACTGTGATGGATCTGGCGACTGTGGCGTGTGTATATCAGTTCTCACCAGGGTCTTCGGCTTCTGCGGCCCATTTCCGCTGCTCTTCTGAAAAAGTCTGACCGATCTGCTGCTGGACAAAGACAAACATGCCTTAAAGGAAGAATCTGCTTTGAAAGAATTCCGCATACCGGGCTTTGACTCAGTCAGTCAGGTCATTTCACTATAATACACAGCCCTTATTCACATTTTAGACCTGGAACCAGATTCAGAGAAATTAGTTAATTTTAAAAAAGCTTTTACTGATATACATTTTTAAAAACTATCTGTTGTGACAAATCATGTGAAAAATCATGATAAAAATAATAGAAAAGTAACATTGAGGAAAGTGAACATTTTGACTTTCTCTAATTGGTTACAGGTCAAACTGCTTCTGTTTTGCTCCAAGTAAATTTGTTCATTTTTTTCACAATTCACAATTTTTCAAATGTCTGACTTTTGTCACAAGTAACAGCAGCTTGGTGCCATTACAAGTTCAGCTGTGACACGACTAAAGAAGAATGTTGGAATGTTGGTCGATAGTTTTTTATAGCTCTTTTTTCACCGGACTGGTGAAACTGGGTTAAAACCTACGGACAGACTAAGGTGGCGTTAGCTAGCATTAGCAGAAGGCGGCAGCTAGTGACTTACATTTACGTGACTCAAACCACGGATTAAAGTGGGGCTGTGGACCGCCCACGGCTGTACTCTCTGTCCCGGTCCGTCAGCGGTTCTGTGTCCTGCCGTTCGCTGAACTTACCGGCGAACTTTGACGGTAAAACCAGTTCGAGCTGGAACCGGCAACCGGAGTCAAGGCACGAGCGCTCCGATCACGCTCCGTCTAATTGGACGGCTGTGGCAGTGACGTCACCAAGCGTTTAGTCGCTCCTGATGGGATTTTGAACAAACGTTTTTCTTCTTAAATGTTTATTGTGGTGTTTCTTTTTAAACAATTTATCATGTATATTACTTATTTTGGGTCATTTTAGATTTTAGGTAATAGGCAGTTTATTCAAATAAAGACTTGTAAGATAAGAGAATAGATAAGATCAAACTTTGTTGAAATTCCCTCGTTAAGCAGCTAACAGGAACATTAGAAAAGCAATGTTAAACACATTTATCAGGAAGCCAGTGGTCTTTAGTTGAGACGTTCTCTCTCAAACAACACCACCAAACCTCTGTGCATTTCGCCTATATTTCATGTAACATATTCACATGCACAGGTTTCAGTGAACTTATTGGCATCCGGTGGTGACAGTGAGAAGATTAAGCAGAGGTGTTCATCATCTAAACACTTTCTTTTATTTGATATGTTGACAGTTTCCAAATATTTTCCAAAATATATTACTATTAAAATTCTGCTGAGCTTTTCATTAACACCACTGTTAAAGAACTGTACAGTCTGTTACATCCCTGGATCAAGAAGCCAAATGTCTTTGATTGGAAACGAATCACAAAGCTCCTATGAATGTCACTTATACTGATGAAATAAACACTGCAATATGAGCACTGACAACAAAGACTGTTTCCGGACAGATTTTGTAACAGTGACGAAGAGTTCTCTTTCGTCACTGTTTAATTATATTTTAGATAAGCAGCTGGTGGTCTTCCACCTACAGAACATTGCCAAAATTAGCAGTGTCCTGTCTCAAAGCGAAGCTGAAAAACTGGTCCATGCATTTGTTACTTCTAGATTGGACTACTGTAATTCTCTACTTTCAGGCTGCCCCAGTAACCCTCTAAAAAGCTTCAATCAATCCAAAATGATGCAGCAGGATTACTGACTAGTATTGGTAAGAGAGATCATATTTCACTTCTCTAGCTTCTCTCCATTGGCTTCCCATTAAATGTAGAATAGAATTTAAAACCCTTCTTCTTACCTATAAAGCTCTAAACGGTCAAGCTCCATCATATCTAAAAGATCTCCAAGTACCAGATCATTCTAATACACCACTTGGGTCTCAAAATGAAGGCCTACATGTGGTTCCCAGAATGGGAGGCAGAGCCTTTGGTTATCAAGCTCCTCTCCTGTGGAACCAGATCCCAGTCCAGATTTGGGAAGCAGACACCTTCTCTACTTTTAAGACTAGGTTCAAAACCTTATAGTTAGTTCTAGTCCTGCTGCTATAGGCTTAGACTGCTGGGGGACCAACCCCTGATGCACTGAGACACTTTCCTCTTCTCTTCACTCTCCCCTCTCACCCCACATTTATATACAGTCACCATTGTATGACATGAACTCTGTGTCTTCTTTCTCCCATAGTTCTGCTTGTCCCTCTCTGTTTCCCACTCTCTGTCCCCGTCCTCAATTGTCCCCGGCTTTGGAGCTGTGTGTCTTCCAGTGGACAGCTACTGGTCCTACCAACCTGCCCAATGTGTTCCACTCAGCCCAACTGGTCAAGGCAGATGGCCGCCCACCCTGATCCTGGTTCTGCTGGTTAGTTCTTCTGTTTAAGGGAGTTTTTCCCTCTCCACTGTTGCCTATAGCTGCTCAAGGGGGATTTGTTGGCTTTTCTCTAAATGTTTGTATTGTCTTACCTTTATTATGTTAAGTGCCTGGAGATGACTTTGTTGTAAATTGGTGCTATATAAATTAAGTTGAATTGAATTGAATTAAGGTCAAAGGTTAGTCACTTTTGGTAAAGGTGGAGCTGTTTTAAATCTCTTTGCGTGCTGACAGCTGGTTAGCCCAGAATGATAACACTTGCGATTAACTGACTGAGCAAAAATTGATCATGAAAGAATTAATTAAAGACCACAGCGTACTAGCCTTAACATCCACATTGTGTCATTAGTGGGCGGCTGTAAGACACTGCATTTCTTTCGATTTCTGTCTTCTCTTCCACTTTCACTTTTATCCTCCTCCGCTCCGGAAAGCCTGTTCTGTTTCTCATCGTGTGTTTTATAGCAGATCCCACTTCTCCTCCGCAGACACAGGACACGACATTCTCTGAGAGGACGGTGCTTCACCAATCTGCGTGCCCTCACCCAGACCATTCTGGCCCCAGCCTCTTTTTCTCTTGCACTGTGGAACTGCCAATCGGCGGTGAACAAGGCTGACTTTATTCCCGCTTTTGCCATACACTCAGCTGTCCAGCTTCTTGCACTTACAGAGACCTGGATTACACCGCAGAACACGGCCACCCCTGCTGCACTCTCCACTGGCTTCACCTTCTCTCACACCTCTCGTCCATCGGGTCGGGGAGGTGGGACTGGTCTTCTTGTCGCCGACTCCTGGAAGTTCTCCACGACTGCGCCCTTCAACAATCTGTCGTCGCTGGAATATCACGCGATCAGGATTACGGCACCGATTACAGCCCATGTCATTGTAATCTACAGACCGCCAGGCCAGCTGGGGAACTTCTGTGACAAGCTGGATATCCTGTTGTCCCAATTCCCCGAAGATAACACTCCTTTCATCATCCTAGGCGGCCTCAACATCCACCTAGACAAACCCCACACAGCTGACGTGCTCGCTCTTCTGAACACGTTTGATCTGGGACTGGTCTCAACTCCCCCGACCCACAAAGCAGGCAACAACCTAGATCTCATTCTGATCCGGAACTGCACTGTGGCCGACATTGCTGTCACTCCGCTGCATTTGTCGGACAATTTCTTCATCCAGATCACTGTCTCCATCCCTACACCGGCACACCATCCTACCGCACTGGTTACATTCCGCCGTAACCTCAGATCTCTTAACCCAGAGCAGTTCTCTTCACTGGTTTCTGCTAAGCTGCCCTCGCCCCAGGATCTCTCCACCCTCCATACGGACACGGCCACTGAAAGACTCTGTAATACACTTTCGTCGTGCCTAGACAGTCTCTGCCCAACAACCTCTCGACCTGCTCGCCCTTCAGCTTCCAACTCTTGGCTAACTGACCAGTTTCGGGAACAACGTACTGTCCTCAGGGGTGCTGAGAGGAAATGGCGCAAAACCAATGCCCCTTCGGCTCTTTCGGACTACCAGGATTTGCTTGCTTCCTTCTCTCACAGTGTCACTAGGGCCAAAACTGAATACTACCAGGACAAGCTCAGCAGCACCACAGACACCAGAAAGTTGTTCTCCACCTTTAAATCATTACTCTACCCACCGCCGCCGCCGCCACCCACTTGTCTCACAGCCGACGACTTTGCCTCCTTTTTCACCAACAAGGTGGCAACCATCAGCTCCCAGTTCTCCCCACCAGATGACATCCACCTACCAACATTGAATGACACACCACGCTTCGCATTCACAACCCTGTCAGAGGACGACGTTTCTACTCTCCTCCTTTCGAATCGCCCAACCACTTGCTCTCTGGACCCGATCCCCTCCACCCTTCTTCAAGCTACTGCACCGACTAATACCAGCCATCATGCAGATCATCAACACTTCTCTCATAACAGGCACCTTTCCCACCTCGTTCAAACAGGCCCAGATTACGCCCCTGTTGAAGGAGCCTTCTCTTGATCCCTCCCTTGTGGAGAATTACAGACCAGTCTCTCTTCTCCCATTTCTGGCCAAGACCCTGGAACGAGCAGTCTACAATCAACTTTCAGACTTTCTTTCTGTAATGGTTACCGTAACTAGATACTGTAACCAAAGAAACTGTAACTACTGGACCCAAAAGCAGAAGCTGAGACACGCAGAGTGTGCAACAGGTTTATTTGCACATGAAATACAGTTATAAATTATCACATGAACTACAGATCCTATGACGCTTAACACACAGATCTGTGCTCAAACAAAACTCTCTCAGAGGTTTAACAATACTAACTCACAACAGTATGAACCTAAAGGCACAGACCTGTGCTCTAACAAAACTCTCAAAAGCTTTAACAATGTTAACTCACAAACAGCATAAACGCAAGCAAGACTCTTAGGCTATAACAAAACCTGAACTGCCAAAACTATCTACAGACTCACGACCAGTATTAAGGGCTGGAGATCAGGAAAGGCTGAACGAGATCAGGAGATGTGCCAGAACGAACCAGGACACACTAGCAACCCCAAAACTCAATGCAAGGCCTTAAATACAAACATGCAGGGTTAGTGATGACGATGATGATGAAAGGCAAACTGTGAGTGCACTGGTAACCAGCAGAGGAACAGAGGAATGCTGCAGGGACACACACAAAACAGAGAAATGAATGCCAATATACAAGTTAAGAGCAGTGAACAACTAAACAGGGACAAAAAGCACCTAACTTATAACAGGACCCCCCCCTCTAGGTCGCCCCCTGGCGACCCTTGAAGGCTGATCAGGATGCCGGCGATGGAAGTCTGCAATGAGGGAGGGGTCCAAGATGAATCGGGCGGGCACCCAACTGCGCTCTTCAGGTCCATACCCTTTCCAGTCCACCAGGTACTGCAGACCTTTCCCACGGCGTCTGGACTGGAGTATACGGTTGACTGTGTAGACTGGACCTCCATCAATAATGCGGGCAGGTGGGGAAGGTCGGGGGAGGCGAGCAGCGACTCCTTTACTGGCTTAACACGAGAAACATGGAAGACTGGATGGACCCGCATACTGCCGGGCAACCTTAACTTGACTGCAACCGGGTTAATCACCTTGCAGATCTCGAACGGGCCAATGAAGCGGGGAGCTAATTTCTTTTTCTGCACCTTCAGGGGAAGGTCCTTAGTGGACAGCCACACCCTGTCACCAACCTTGTAATAGGGAGCTGGGGACCTCTTCAGATTGGCGTAGTGAGCAGCCCTCTGTTGCCCCCTCAGTAGGTATGACCTTACTTTGAGCCAGGTGGAGCGGCAGCGTTTGATGAAGGCACCTACAGAAGGGACTGCTGCTTGAGCCTGCTGGGCAGGAAATAGAGGTGGCTGGTAGCCATAGGCTGCCTGGAATGGACAGCAACCTAGGGCAGATGAAGGCAGTGAATTGTGAGCGTACTCCACCCAGGGCAACTGCTGGGCCCAGGTAGATGGGTTACTACAACACATGCATCTCAACATACTTTCAATCTCCTGGTTCAGTCTTTCTGTTTGGCCGTTAGTCTGGGGATGGAACCCGGACGACAGACTTACGGAGGCCCCCAAGGCCTTGCAGAACTCGGTCCAAAAAGCTGCCGTGAACTGAGGTCCCCGGTCCGAAAGTATGTCCTCGGGAAGACCGTGCAGTCTAAAAACATGCTGCACCAACAACTCCGCAGTTTCCTTGGCAGAAGGTAGCTTAACAAGGGGAACAGCATGCACTAGTTTGGAGAAACGATCAACTACCACAAGAATAACTGTCTTACCACCAGATGGGGAAGTCCAGTGATGAAGTCCAAACTGATATGCGACCACGGACGAGATGGAACTGGCAGAGGACGGAGGAAACCAACAGGTGCTTGGTGGGGCGTCTTGTTCCGTGCACAGACCCTACATGCACCCACGTAGCGCCGTACATCCCCATTCATGGCTGGCCACCAATACCGCTGTGCAATCAGTGCCGTGGTCCTAGTAGTTCCAGGGTGGCAGGCCAGCCTCGAGTCATGGCCCCACCTAAGCACCTGTGGTCGGAGAGGGGCAGGAACAAACAAACGCCCTGAGGGCAACCAGTGGGTATTGGATAGGAGGGTTTGAAATCTCTTACCCTCCGTTCTAGGTCCCATCGTATGGCCCCCAACACGACAGGTGGTAGGATTGTTTCCTCTAGGGAGTCGCGTGTAGATGGTTCCTTTCTGTCTACCTCAAACTGACGGGATAAGGCGTCAGGTTTAGTGTTCTGGGCCCCGGCGATATGATAAAACAAAGTCAAATCTGGAGAAGAAAAGGGACCAACGAGACTGCCGCGCATTTAGGCGCTTAGCCGAGCGAATATACTCCAAATTCCTGTGGTCAGTCCAGACCAAGAACGGCTGCTCAGCCCCCTCCAACCAATGTCTCCACTCTTCTAGTGCCAGTTTGATCGCTAGGAGTTCCCGGTTCCCCACATCATAATTCCTCTCCGCGTCAGTCAGGCGTCGTGGAGAAGAACGCACAGGGATGCACCTTGCCATCCCTTTCAGCGTTGTGAAAGCACCGCCCCAACTCCAGTGTTGGAAGCGTCAACCTCCAGAATAAACTGTTTCTTGGTGTCAGGTAAAGTCAGGATGGGGGCAGTAGTGAAAAGCGTCTTGAGACGAGTGAAGGCCCTTCCTGCCTCCCCTGTCCACAGGAAAGGTCTGTTGGAAGAGGTGAGAGCGTGCAATGGGGCGGCTACCTTGCTATAATTCCGTATGAATCTACGATAGAAGTTAGCAAACCCCAGAAATCGCTGCAGCTGCTTACGGTCCTGGGGAACAGGCCATTCTACAACTGCTCTAACTTTACAGCTATCCATGGAAATCTTCCCAGGGGCTAGAACAAGTCCAAGAAATGTAGTTCGGGTTGTGTGGAACTCACATTTCTCAGCTTTGGCAAAGAGCTGGTTTTCTAGCAACCGTACTAACACTGCCCTAACATGCTGCCTGTGCTCTTCCAAGTTCCTGGAATATATCAGAATGTCGTCTAGATACACAAACACAAATTTATTTATCATATCTCTCAGAACATCATTAACCAATGCCTGGAAAACGGCCGGAGCATTAGTGAGGCCAAATGGCATTACCAAGTACTCATAGTGGCCATTGGGGGTATTGAAAGCTGTCTTCCATTCATCCCCCTCCCTTATTCGAACTAAATGGTAGGCATTGCGGAGATCCAGCTTGGTAAAAATTGTGGCCTCCTGCAATAATTGAAAGCTGAGGACAAAAGAGGGAGAGGATATCTATTCTTAACTGTGATGGCATTAATACCCCTATAGTCAATGCAAGGTCTCAGCCCCCATCTTTCTTGCCAACAAAGAAAAATCCTGCCCCTGCTGGAGATGACGATGGTCGGATAATACCTGCTCTCAGAGAGTCATCAATGTATGCCTGCATGGCCTTCTTCTCT
Organism: Channa striata; assembly: GCA_033026295.1. Classification (NCBI taxonomy): domain Eukaryota; kingdom Metazoa; phylum Chordata; class Actinopteri; order Anabantiformes; family Channidae; genus Channa; species Channa striata. The sequence continues at coordinate 21,508,259 of CM065185.1, forward strand.
GGCTCTGACAGGGGAGTAGAGACGACCCGGGGCGTGGTACCTGGTAGTAGGTCGATGGCACAATCATACGGCCTGTGAGGAGGCAACGAAGTCGCCCTTGCCTTGCTGAACACCTCTGCTAAATCATGATAACAGCTGGGCACATTTACCACGTCAATAGGATCCTTAGACTTCTCACTAGTGTTAGGGGAGCGATCACAGGCATCACGTAAACAATTAGCTAGGCAGTAAGTGCTCCACCCTATTACCTTGCATGAGGACCAGTTAATGTGAGGATTGTGTTTGGACAGCCAGGGTAACCCAGCAAGAGGGGAGTATCCACACAGTCATAAATGTAAAACACACACTGTTCATGATGGTTGCCACTGATAGTCATTTTAACCGGTGCAGTGCAAAAGGTAATATAATGTGAGATCCGATTGTCTAGTGTCTTTACCTTTAACTCCTTGGGAAGTCTCTCTATTCCCAGTCCCAGAGCTCGAACCAGCGTCATATCCATAAAATTTGCCTCCGAACCAGAGTCCACGAAAGCCGAACAGTTCTGGGAGGAGGCAGGACCAATGAGGAACGCAGGGATGGTGGGTTTGGATTGGGAGCTTATGTGGACCGAACGGCTCATCAGCGCCTCCCTTCCAGCTGACGAGCCTTGTCGTTTAACGGACACGTGCGTGCCAGATGTCCTGGCTCCCCACAGTAGAGACAAAGGCCCCCAACAAGGCGACGTTGGTGCTCCCTAGCGGACAGCCTGGACCGCCCCACCTGCATGGGCTCCTCACCGAGGCTCTTCTGAGCTGCAGTCGGTTGAAAGGCAGGGGGATAGGAGTGAGTGTAGTCTCGGCCAGCTGTCCTTCCTTGTGACCGCCGCTCCGCCTGTCGTTCCAGAATTCGCTGGTCAATAGCGGTCGCCAATTCCATTAGCTTGTGAAGGGAAGAGGGCAGCTCACGTGCCGCCATTTCATCTTTTACGCGATCTGCTAAACCCTCATAAAACTTGTCAAAAAGTGTGTCCTCAGTCCATCTTGTTGAGGCAGCTAGCGTACGGAACTCAATGGCGATTCGGTAACTGAGCGATTGGCCTGAGTTAACTTAAACAGCCGGGATGCCGCAACTCTGCGTGGAGCTAATGGGTTAAACACGAACTTCAACTCTTCGGAAAAAGCCTCAAACGTTTGACAGCATGCAGACCCCTTCTCCCACTCAGCCGCTCCCCACTCCAGCGCCTTTCCTGTGAGTAACGAAATGGTGTATGCGACCTTGCGCTGCTCGAACCAAACTTGTTTGGTTGGAGATCAAAAAATATCTTGAGCGCTGAAATAAAGGGGGCACACTTGGTGGCCTCGCCAGAAAAATGTTCGGTGGCGCCATAATTAATTCTGAGGAAGCAGGGGAGCTAGCTAGTCTAAGTGCCTCGTCACAACGGGAAGATACCTCTTCTAGCCTACGTGCATTCTCCTCAGTACGTTGGTGATTGACACCCAAGAGGGTCCCGTGAGCCTGTAACACTTCTGCTGGGTCCATGTTTGGCTAGTGTGTACTGTAATGGTTACCGTAACTAGATACTGTAACCAAAGAAACTGTAACTACTGGACCCAAAAGCAGAAGCTGAGACACGCAGAGTGTGCAACAGGTTTATTTGCACATGAAATACAGTTATAAATTATCACATGAACTACAGATCCTATGACGCTTAACACACAGATCTGTGCTCAAACAAAACTCTCTCAGAGGTTAACAATACTAACTCACAACAGTATGAACCTAAAGGCACAGACCTGTGCTCTAACAAAACTCTCAAAAGCTTTAACAATGTTAACTCACAAACAGCATAAACGCAAGCAAGACTCTTAGGCTATAACAAAACCTGAACTGCCAAAACTATCTACAGACTCACGACCAGTATTAAGGGCTGGAGATCAGGAAAGGCTGAACGAGATCAGGGAGATGTGCCAGAACGAACCAGGACACACTAGCAACCCCAAAACTCAATGCAAGGCCTTAAATACAAACATGCAGGGTTAGTGATGACGATGATGATGAAAGGCAAACTGTGAGTGCACTGGTAACCAGCAGAGGAACAGAGGAATGCTGCAGGGACACACACAAAACAGAGAAATGAATGCCAATATACAAGTTAAGAGCAGTGAACAACTAAACAGGGACAAAAAGCACCTAACTTATAACACTTTCCCTGAACAACCTCCTCGATGTAAATCAGTCTGGCTTCAAGAGCGGTCACTCCACAGAGACGGCACTTTTGACTGTTGTGGAATCCCTACGGGCTGCTAAAGCTGCAGGGAATTCTTCTGTCTTGATTCTACTGGACCTGTCGGCAGCCTTTGACACTGTAAACCACCAGATCCTCCTGAACACAGTCTCTGCCTTAGGTGTCTCTGAACCAGCTCTAGCCTGGTTTCGGTCCTACTTGTCTGGACGAACCTACAAGGTATCCTGGCAGGGGCGCGATTCTAAATCTCATAACTTCTCCACTGGTGTACCCCAGGGCTCTGTTCTTGGTCCTTTTCTTTTTTCCATCTATACTTCTTCCCTGGGCTCTATCTTCCAATCACATGGCTTTTCATATCACTGCTATGCGGACGACACGCAGCTCTTCCTGTCCTTTCCGCCAAATGACTCCAGCGTCTCCACACGCATCTCTGCCTGCCTCTCTGACATCTCTGCCTGGATGAGAGAAAGACATCTTCAGCTCAACATCTCCAAGACTGAGGTTCTAGTCTTCCCAGCCAAGCCGTTGACGCAGCACAACATCAGCATCAACATTGGATCCGAAGTGATTGTTCCCGCTAAGTCGACCAGAAATCTGGGGGTCATCATTTACGACCAACTGAGCTTCACGGAACACATCGCCTCAGTCTCTAGGTCGTGTAGATTTGCCCTCTACAACATCAACAAGATCAGACCCTACCTCTCTGAGTACACGACTCAACTCATCGTGCAGGCATTGATCATATCTCGTCTAGATTATTGCAACGCACTGTTGATGGGGTTACCGGCATGCGCGACCAAACCCCTGCAGATGATCCAAAATGCAGCAGCACGCCTTATCTTTAACCAGCCAAAAAGGACTCATGTCACCCCTCTCTTCAGATCTCTGCACTGGCTTCCTGTAGCTGCTAGGATTAAGTTCAAAGTTCTGTCTCTTGCCCACAGAGTGGTCAACTCAACAGCTCCGGCTTACTTAAAGTCATTCATTCAGGTCTACAGCCCCTCACGTCCGCTGCGCTCGGCCAGCGAACGACGTCTGGCAGTCCCAGCGCCACACAGAAGACACCAAGGAAAACTCTTCAGCTCAGTAATCCCACGGTGGTGGAATGAACTGCCAAACTCTGTGCGCTCAGCGACCTCACTCACTACATTTAAAACACTGCTGAAAACAGAACTCTTCCGTCTCTTCCTTTAAAAAAAAAAAAAAACAATCTTGCTTTTTCTTTTTCTCTACTTGCATCTCATGAAACCGTAACACTTGCTTGATAGCACTTTTTTGATAGCACTTTACTTTGCATCTCATGAAACCTTACCACTTGTTTGATAGCACTTTACTTTGATGTTTTACTCCTAAACTTAGATTTTATTGCTTGTTTGTTCCTCACTTGTAAGTCGCTTTGGATAAAAGCGTCTGCCAAATGCCTAAATGTAAATGTAGTTCTATCCAAGGACACTGACCAGAATTAGGGACTTGAAATGTTCATCAGAGAAACTTAAGAAAAGTGGAGAAAATGGCACAGTGGTCAAAAGCCTCAAGACTGCAGTGAGAAACCACAACAAACAGGTGTTGCTTTCATATTGAAAATAACAACCCTGGCAGTTATTCTGGACTGAATGCTGTCAGCTTTCAAAGAATACTCAAGCAAACACATGATTGTTATACTGTTCGAGCTGATGAAACCACTGACATTATCTATAACATTGTCCAAGAGCATTTTAACCAGTTCGTTCCTGTTCAGAATAAAGCAGGACAATTGAGCAGACTCATCACTCAGGCCTAAGACAGGACGTCCAGGGACTTCAAAGAGAACTGTTAGCAAAACCTCCAGTTGTGACTGCAGACCATTAGAGACTCTGGTAATTCTGATTAGCAAACGCTCAGAGAGACTGGGCACTTCGTGAGGACACCTGGAGATGAAGATTTTGGTGTTTTCGTAGTTTTGTTCCATAAGGTCATGACACACATGCACATGCTGTTTAACAAGCTGCAGGAAATTAAAACACGTATCACTAACCAAAAAAACTAGACCAACGAGACCTCCAGTAAAGTACCTCAAAGTTCAGTAGTTCTAGTTGTTTATTTCTAAAGTGCACCCCCCACCCCCTCAACTAACAGGTCGACCACAGAAAGAAAAACTTCCGTCAACCCTTCACACTTTAAAAATGTTTATTGTTCACACACATGTCACTCAGCTTCTTAAAAAATAATTTCCTCTGTGTGTTCACAGTAGAACAGGTATATAAACGGTGCACCATGAATCCTGGTTTACTGATCCTCAGACCTCAACGTTTTACTTCTCAGCATCTTCTCATCCTCAGCTGGTGAGTTCACCTGTCAGTATCTGTGTAGCTGCCTTTAAATGTTCAGGTTTTTCTGTGTTGACGTGTGTGTGTGTGTGTCTGCAGTGATGACCAGCAACATGCTGCTCTTGTCTCCCCAGTGTTTCCTCCTGTGCTGGATGCTGCCTGTAGACTCCATAGGGGTGAGGGAATCAGGAGAAAATCCACTAATTATCACACATGTTTACACAGAAGCAGCTTCACACTGATTCTGTTCCACTGCTCAGAAACATCAGTCTGTGTAAGATGTGGGATGACACACAATAGTTATTAACTTAAAACTCTGTGTACTCATTTCAATGCATAAGCCGGTCAAAATTTATCTGCACAGCAGCTTTTATCTGGGTTAGAGCATGTCAAGTATCATGGAGTATCATATTTGCCTGATGATTGATAATTTGATGTTTATGGTGTCAAACTGGTGCCTGAGTGAACAACTGCACTGTTTTTGGTAGAAAATATTAAAATCCCCATCCCCATTAGACTAACATGTAACTGATTGAATAACTGTGTGTCCACGCCTTTGGTTCCCATGATAATTATGTATTTTCGTTAATAAGAAGTACAATCATGTCTCAGCATTAGTATTACTGTGCACATGTCTGGTAGTATTCTGCTCCACATGTAACGCTGTGTGTGTACACGTGATAAACTACCGTTTAACTGTTTCTGTCTGTATTGTCCTCCCAGATCCGTTCGGGCTTCAGTTCAGAAGAAGCCAACCAGCCCCTGCCACTGACCATGGTGGGAGACGCTGTTGATGACATGTATGCTGGCTGCAAAGAACCCATGAGAAAAATGGTGAAGCAGAAATACTTTGTAGAAGAGGACACTGGACTATTTGCAAATGCGTGGAAAATGGCAGGAAAATGTGTAAAGAAGGCGCAGAAAGAAAAAGAGAAAGAAAAGGACCTGGCTCTGACTGATGATCATTTACAGGCCATCTGTGTTTATACGTCCAATTATGAAGGCTTTTATAAAGTATTCAATCAGGCAGTGCGCAGTAAGAGGGAAGCATATAACACTTCTTTCCAATATCATGCCCTCCATTTCTGGCTCACAACTGCTTTGCAGATTCTCAAAAAGAAAAAGTGTCAGACTACCTACCGAAGAACTAATCTGGACTTTACTGGCAGGGTGAATCAGAAAATTCATCCATGGGGGTGAGTGGAGCAGGAGAAAACAAACTAATTATTACACGTGTTCACACTGCAGCAGCTTTACACTCTAAACTGCCTTTTTCACTTTGTTCTCATTTTAGATCAGTTTGAGTTCTCCCATTCAAGGCAATGATAAAACATTCCCACTGAACATGGTTGAAAGTTCAGTTGATGACATGTACTTTGGCTGTGAAGAAAGAATGACACAAACGGTCTGGAACAAGTACTTTAAAGAAGACAACTCAAGCACATTTTGGGATGTGTGGGTAAATGCTTCAGATTGTGCATATAACAGTCTAAATGAAAGAGATCCAGAGAGCTCTGACTATAGATCACATGCAGGCCATCAGTGTTTATACATCTGATTATAAAAAGTGTTATAAGACATTCAAGGATCATGTCAGGGATAAAAGGAATGTTTATGGCACTGAGTTCCCATTTCACTCTTTACATTTCTGGCTGACGACTGCTGTTCAGATTCTGCTTCAAAATTACAACCTGTTCAGGTGATTTTCTGAAATATTATTCAGCTATAACAGGTGAAGAAGAGGTGCTGATTCCTCCTCATGAGATGTTTAGGATAATTGGTAAAAGAAAGCTTCTGCTGTAGAAGAACTGTCTGATTGTTAGGCCGTGTATATGTTAGAGAGCACAGGAGTCCACAGCAACCTGAACTGCAGAGCTGTGAACCGATCCGAGTGAAAACATTCCATCTTTTATGGCAAAGTACAGATATTCACACTGATCTTGGTTTTGTTATAAAATTGTCAACATGAGCATCAGGAATAACAACTCTGTCAAATATCTGCAAAGATGCATTTGTTTGTGATGATGTTTAAACATCTGTTTTAAATGTGGTTTTCTGTGTGTAACAAATGTTTTCATAAATTCAATAAATCCGTTGAGTTAGTTGAGTTCTTTGCTGCCACCTGCTGATCAACAGGTTCACCTGCAGCTGAAAGTTTCCTCCAAAGACTTCTGCACCCTGGTTTCTAAGCTGCGTGTAGACAAGTGTTGTTGAAGTGACATGTCACATATTTATATAACCAGGTAAATGTGGATAAAAGTATTCACTTGGACAGTTTATTCATCCACCCAGATTTTCCCTGATGTCTTTAGATATTGTTCATAGAGTGCAGTGAGGTGCTCAGCAGGACTAGATGGTGGAACAGCCCCCAGGTGTGTGAAGCCTTCACTGCACATGTGTAATGACCCTTTTTAGCTGAGACAGTCAGGAACCAGATGTGTCGACACTGCGTAAGACCCAGGGTTTTCTACACACAATAATGTGTCAACTTCATATAGGGATATTTTGGGAGAGGTCCTGGTCTCTCATTCCATCTATTTATTCTTCCTTATAACTTCTGCCAGATCTTCATCAGCATGTGGAAACACAAGCATTGAAACACGTCTCCTTGTGTTGTTTCTAAAACTAATTCCATTTATTGACCAGAGTCGTGTTGTAGGTGAGGTAAGGTCATAGAACTTATTTATTCTTTCAGTAACTTCTCATTGGTCTTGTTTTGCAGGTTTTTGTTTTAAATTTGAGCTTTAATGAATTTCATGTCAGGGGATTTTCACATAAAACAAATGAATATCTGTCACCCTGCTGAACTGGACCACCCAATTTTCATTTGGAGGACGTAAACCTCATTTCTGCTTCAGTGTTAAATCACCTCTGTGAATCATTTTAACTGTAGACTCTCTGTTTACTGATTCTTACAAAGAGATGAATCAGACGAGTCCTAGAGAAAATAATCAGATGAATAAGCCGTAATAAAACTAACGTGTCGAGCAGCTTCAAAACAGCTACGACAGTTAAATACTGCTGACACATGAAAGCAGGAGAAATTATGAATCTGTGATATAATACTTATTAGTGTAACACAGACCTTTTACTTTGAGTATGTTTACTTTTAGTTAAAATTTCAAAATCCAATAGTAATCCTAACTTGGATTTTTTGCAGCTAACTTTACTCGGTTATCAACGTTACGCACTTCTTACTAGTTTTTATCAAGTTTTAGGTAATTGCGAGGTGAAATACTTGACTCACTGTCTTTGAGTGACGCTAACCTTAAACGTGGGGGTCTGTCTACCTCAGTAGTACAATATATAGTAGCATAATATTTTGGTATAGTGTAGCATTGTTCCAAAAGTAATGCACGTTCTTCAATTTGGGGGGGGTGTTGTTAACAAACCAGGTAGAAAGTCGTGCATGACGGACAGTTGGCAAATTGAAGTTACGCAAGTAACCATGACTTGATCTTTTTAAGGCAACAAATTTGCACAATGTTAGTAATTATTAAAGTTATTAAAGTGACTGCAACTAAGACATTTAAAGTTGTGGGAAATGTCACGTTAGTTGGCCCAACTGGAATGTTATTTTGTTACATACATACACTTAACTTGAAATGACTCTGTTTTTAGTAATATTACTAATGAGTACTGTCATACTTGCACTATTACTCAACTAATGTATGTGAATACTTTCACCACTACCATAATTTATTCCAATTTTGATATTTAGTGTTTCTGCAATTCATCATATATGTCCTTTCCAATCATTTCTGATGCGAAAACTAAGCATCATCTTTACATAGAGAAAAATCTTATTTAACGCCAAACCCAAAACTGAACCATCTTTGTGTTTGTGAAGGTTTAACTGTGTTCTGTTTGTCAAACTTTGTAAGCATCTGATATTTACCTGGACATACTGAGCCGTCCAGGATTTGCTCCATACATAATTGCCCAGAATCTGGACACACCCTCCACTGTGTTACTGGTTATTTAACTCCGTTAGTGGATTCAGATCAAATGTTTGGCAGCATTTTACTCATTTTTTCTTTTCAGTGTTCTTGCCAGAGAAATTATTGCTATGTGGCATTTTTGTGATACACCCTGACTCAGAAAAAGATGTTAACTGGCACTCTGTAACATTTGATCTTTTTCTCCTAAATATAAACTGCGCCAAAGCTGAGTGAGGCAGCTTTAGTATCTTAAAGCAGGTGTCACATTCATAGTTTTGCTCCAATCCCACTGTTCATGTTCTTCTTCTTCTTCTTCTTTCTGCATCTTTAACATGCAGATGTTTTCCACAAAGAGTGGCTGACAATTCAAACTGACTGTGTGTAAATCATCATCATTTACACACTGCTGCTTGCCTGTTCGTTGTGTGTGGATGCACAGCACTCACGTCTGCACACAGCACACATTCACACTTGCTTGCAGGCTTTAGTCAATGTGCAAACTGCGAATGTGTGTGGGAGGATCTGTCTGTCATAAAAGGAAATGTAAAGAAAAAGTTTGCTGTGGCTCCTGAACTCATTCGTCTGATAAGAATCTGCCAACATCTCCTCATCCGCAACTAGTAAGTTCAAACCTTCCCATATTGTATTAAAAGTGTAACAGCAGCACAGTTGTTGACTGTGTGTGTGTTAGTGTCTGCAGTGATGACCAGCAACATGCTGCTCTTGTCTCCACTGTGTTTCCTCCTGTGCTGGATGCTGCCTGTGGACTCCATGGGGGTGAGTGGAGCAGGAGAAAATTTACTAATTAGCACGTGTTCAAAGTGAAGCAGCTTTACACTGATTCCTCTGAACAGACATGGAGATTTGGAGGTGTGTCATCGTAGTATCTGAACCTCGTTGTTCTCTCTTTCAGACAGGGTCTGAATCAGGGATTTTGGAGGTGTTTCCTTACATCAGGCACATACATGAGAATTATTGTTCACTGCATGAAACTGTGCATGTCCAGCTTATTTAAAAACACTTCCTACCAACAGGTCAGTGATAAACTGACATTTGTCTCCGGTTTCCTTTCAGATCGAGTCCAGCATCAGCTCTCTACTTCCCTGGCGGTCGCCCTCACTGATGGTTCCAGATGCCGTTGATGACATGTACTTTGGCTGCAACAAAGCCATGACAGAGCTTGTCAAGAGCAAATACTTTCAAAAAGAAAACACTGAAACCTTTCAGAAAGTGTGGGAAAATGCTGAATCTTTTGCAAACACAAAACTAAAGCTAAGAGACAGAGGGGACAAGGCTCTGACTAAAGATCACTTGCAGGCTATCTGTGCATATACGTGTAGTTACAAAAAGTTTTATGAGATGTTTAATGAATCGGTTAGGAAAAGCCTAAAGACATATGGCACTGACTTCCCTTACCACTTCTTCCATTTCTGGCTGACGTCTGCTCTGCAGGTTCTCAATAATAATACTAATGATGGAAAGTGTGTTACAACCTACCGCAGAAGCAACCTGAAGTGTTCTGGTAAGGTCAACGACATAATGCGATTTGGTTTCTTTGCCTCCAGCTCAAAGAAATCAAGCATGAAACAATTTGGTAATAAGACCTGCTACATAATTACGACCTGTTCAGGAGCTTTCCTGAAAAATTATTCAGTTATAACAGAAGAGAAAGAGGTGCTGATTCCTCCGTACGAGATGTTCAAGATAACTGAAAAAAAGAAAGGTGGGAAAGTGAAAGAACTGTCTGACTGTAAAGATGTGTTTGTGTTAAAGAGCGCAGGCATCCACAGCAATGGGAACTGTAGAGCTGTGAACTGATCAGATCAGAGTTTCTCACATCCAAACTCCCTGGGATTAGGGGCCAAACATGAGCAACAATCTCAATATGTTTCTTGTGTCATTTTAACAATTATCCCTTTCATATATTCAATAAATGTGTTGTTCACCATAAGTGTGGACTTGTTTTTTGATTTTTATTTACTGATCTTTGTGTGAAAGTTCACATGGGGACAAACAGTGGGTCCTAGTTTAAGTCTAGAACTTTATTTCTGTCCCCAACAAGAAAAATAAAGGAGGAAACACGGAAACGTGCAGCTTGTCTAACCCCTGACTCTTAGCAACAATGAATTTTTTACTCTATTTACAAAATTTTAATTTAGATCTATTAGAGAAAGAATTCACTGGGGCCTCCCATCAAATATTACAGATAAATCTTCATGTACAAGAGCTCTAGAATCATTACTAAGGTAATACAGTTTTGGATGCATAGATCTCGCTGAGCTAACTTAAACTATTATGTCATTAAAACCAACAACATGTCTGCTGGACACTATTCCAGTTAGACTGCTCAAGGATTCTCTACCCGTATTAGACACATTCATATTAGATATCATAAATCTATCTTTAGAAACAGGATATGTACCAAAGGCCTATAAGGTAGCTGTAATCAAACCTGTATTTAAAATATGTCTTATCTGAATCCAGGTGTCTTGCCAATTACAGACCAATATCCAATCTCCCCTTTATTTCTAAAATACTTGAAAAAGTAGTTGTAAAGCAATTATGTGACCACCTGCACAGAAACGACTTGTTTGAAGAATTTCAGTCAGGATTTAGAGTTCACCATAGCACAGAAACCGCACTGATTAAAGTCACCAACGTTCTTCTTCTGGTTTCAGATAACAGACTTGTCTCTATACTAGTTCTGCTAGATCTTAGTGCTGCATTTGACACCATTGATCACAGAATATTATTACAGAGACTAGAACATATTGTTGGAATTAAAGGAACAGCACTACTACTACTACTACTCTTTCGGCTTTTCCCATCAGGGGTCGCCACAGCGAATCATCCTTTTCCCCTTCGCTCTATCCTGGGCATCTTCCACTCTGACACCAGCTAACCTCATGTCCTCTGTTAGGACGTCCATATATCTCCTCCTTGGTCGTCCTCTCGCCCTCTTGCCTGGCAGCTCCATCTTCAACATCCTTCTACCAATATAATCACTATCCCTCCTCTGCACATGTCCAAACCATCTCAATCTGGCCTCTCTGACTTTATTGCTAACACAGGCAACGTGTGCTGTCCCTCTGATGAACTCGTTCCTAATTCTGTCCAACCGTGTCACTCCTAAGGAGAACCTCAACATCTTTATCTCTGCTGCTTCCATCTCTGCCTCTTGTCTCTTTCTCACTGCTACTGTCTCTAACCCATAGAGCAGAGCTGGTCTCACCACTGTCCTGTACACCTTTCCTTTGAGTCTTGCTGACACTCTTCTGTCACGCAACACTCCCGACACTTTCCTCCACCCATTCCAACCTGCCTGCACTCGCCTCTTCACCTCTTTTCAAAACTCCCCATCACACTGAACTGTTGACCCCAAGTACTTAAACTCCTGCACCTTCTTCACCTCAGCCCCCTGTAACCTCACACTTCTACCTGGATCCCTCTCGTTTACACACATGTATTCTGTCTTACTACGACTGACTTTCATACCTCTTCTTTCCAGAGCAAACCTCCACCTCTCCAGCTGTTCCTCCACCTGCTCTCTACTCTCACTGCAAATCACAATGTCATCTGCAAACATCATTGTCCAGGGAGATTCCTGTCTGACCTCATCTGTCAACCTGTCCATCAGCATAGCAAACAAGAAGGGACTCAAAGCCGATCCTTGGTGTAGTCCTACCTCCACCTTGAACTCCTCTGTCTGACCTACGGCACATCTCACCACCGTCATGCTTCTCTCATAGATGTCCTGAACTACTCTGACGTACTTCTCTGCCACTCCTGACATCCTCATACAGTACCACAGCTCCTCCCTCGGCACCCTGTCATATGCCTTCTCTAAATCCACAAAGACACAATGCAGCTCCTTCTGACCATCTCTGTATTTTTCCATCAACAACCTCAAAGCGAAAATGGCGTCAGTGGTGCTCTTACGGGGCATGAAACCATACTGCTGCTCATAAATCTCCACCTCCTTCCTGAGCCTGGCCTCCACTACTCTTTCCCACAGCTTCATTGTGTGGCTCATCAGCTTTATCCCTCTATAGTTGCTACAGTTCTGCGTGTCACCCTTGTTCTTAAAGATCGGCACCAGAACGCTTCTCCTCCATTCCTCAGGCATCTTCTCACTCTCTAAAATCCTGTTAAACAGACCTGTCAGAAACTTCACTGCTGTCTCTCCTAGACACTTCCACACCTCCACAGGTATGTCATCAGGGCCAACAGCCTTTCCACTCTTCATCCTTTTCAGAGCCTTCCTAACTTCATCCTTTCTAATCTCTCCTATTTCCTGCTCCACAACATCCCTCCCTTCTTTCCCTGTCATTTTCCACATTCATCAGCTCCTCAGAATACTCCTTCCATCTTCTCTGCACACTCTCCTGGCTTGTTAGCACCTTTCCATCTCTGTCTTTAATCACCCTTATCTGTTGCACATCTTTCCCATCCCTATCTCTCTGTCTGTCTATCCTGTACAAGTCCTTCTCTCCTTCCTTCGTGTCTAACCTGTCATACAGCTCATCGTAAGCTTCCTGTTTGGCCTTTGCCACCTCCCTCTTAACTCTGCGCTGCACTTCCTTGTACTCCCGTCTACTTTCCTCAGTGCTTTCTACATCCCACTTCCTTTTAGCTAACCTCTTCGTCTGGATGCAGTGCTGTACTTCCTCATTCCACCACCAAGTGTCTTTATCATCTTTCCTCTTACCAGATGACACACCAAGCACCTTCCTATCTGTTTCCCTAATTACCTCTGCTGTAGTTTCCCAGTCATCTGGAAGCTCTTCCTGACCACCCAAAGCCTGTCTCAACGTCTGCCTGAATTCCTCACAAGTTTCTTCATTCTTTAGCTTCCACCACTTGGTCTTCTTTTCTGACTTTCCTCTCTTCTTCTTCCTGACCACCAGAGTCATCTTACACACCACCATGCGGTGGTGTGTAAGATGGCTATACTCTCTCCTACCACCACTTTACAGTCACTAACCTCTCTCAAATGACCTCATCTACACAGGATGTAGTCCACCTGTGTGCTCCTACCTCCACTCTTGTATGTCACTCTATGTTCCTCTCTCTTCTGGAAGTAAGTGTTAACTACAGCCATTTCCATCCTCTTAGCAAAGGCCACTACCATCTGTCCTTCTGGATTCCTGTCCTTTACACCAAACCTGCCCATTACCTCCTCATCACCTCTGTTCCCCTCACCAACATGCCCATTGAAGTCTGCTCCAACAACTACTCTCTCTCCTCTGTGGATACTCTCTATGACCTCATCAAACTCACTCCAGAATCTCTCCTTCTCTTCTAACTCACAGCCAACTTGTGGATCATACCTACTGACTATGTTCACCATCACACCTTCGATTTCTAGCTTTAGGCTCATCACCCTGTCTGAGACTCTTTTCACCTCTAGAACATTGTTCACAAACTCCCCCTTCAGGATCACTCCAACTCCGTTTCTCTTCCTATCCACACCATGGTAGAACAGTTTGTATCCTCCTCCAATACTACGTGCTTTGCTGCCTTTCCACCTCGTCTCTTGCACACACAGTACATCTACCTTCCTTCTCTCCATCATGTCTGCCATCTCTCTACCTTTCCCTGTCATTGTGCCAACGTTAAGAGTCCCTACTCTAAAATCTAAGCTCCTGCCTTTCCCCTTCTCTCTCTGACCACAAACCCTTCTGCCTCCTCTCCTTCTTCGACCAACAGTAGTCCAATTTCCACCGGCACCCTGTAGGTTAACAGCACCGGTGGCGGTCGTTGTTAACCCGGGCCTCGACCGATCCGGTATGAAAGTGGTATGGATGACTCGCATGGTTGTACTTGGCAAAATTTTTACGCCGGATGCCCTTCCTGACGCAACCCTCTCTATTTATCCGGGCTTGGGACCGGCACAGAAGTTACTGGCTTGCAACCCCTGTGGCTAGATTTAAAGGAACAGCACTAAATAGGTTTAAATCTTATTTATCAGATAGATTCCAATTTGTTCATGTTAATGATGAATCTTCCACACACAAAAGTTAGTTATGGAATTCCACAAGGCTCTGTATTAGGACCAATACTCTTTTAGTCTATATATGTCTCGCCTATGCAACATTATTAGGACGCATTCCATAAATTTCCAGTGCTATGCATTTATATTTATGCAGCTATATTTTTCAGCGAAACCAGAAGACACTAATCAATTAATCAAACTATAAGCATGTCTAAAATACATAAGGGACTGAATGACGTATAATTTCCTTATTCTAAACTCAGATAAAACTGAAGTTATTGTGTTTGGGCCTAAAAGTCTAAGAAACATGTTTTCCAACCATATCGTTACTTTAGATGACATAACTCTGGTAGTACTGCAAGGAATCTGAGTCATTTTTGACCGGGATATGTCATTTACCTCACACATAAAACAAATCTCTAGAACAGCCTTCTTCCACCTACAGAACATTGACAAAATTAGGAGCATCCTTTCTCAAAGCGATGCTGAAACATTGGTGCATGCATTTGTTACTTCTCGATTGGACTACTGTAATTCTCTACGTTCAGGCTGCCCCAGTAACTCTCTAAAAACCTTTAATTAATCCAAAATGCTGCAGCAAGATTACTGACTGGGATTGGTAAGAGAGATCATATTTCACCTTCATTAGCTTCTCTCCATTGGCTTCCCATTAAATGTAGAATAGAACTGAAATTGAAAAAGAATGATGAAACTATTTTATGTAATGTTACCGTAATTAGATACTGTAACCAAAGAAACTGTAACTACTGGACCCAAAAGCAGAAGCTGAGACACGCAGAGAGTGCAACAGGTTTATTTGCACATGAAATACAGTTATAAATTATCACACGAACTACAGACCCTATGACGCTTAACACACAGATCTGTGCTCAAAAAAAACTCTCTCAAAGGTTTAACAATACTAACTCACAACAGTATGAACCTAAAGGCACAGACCTGTGCTCTAACAAAACTCTCTCAAAAGCTTTAACATTGCAGTTAATCATCAATTAACAGTTTAACAAAAGCAGAGACTCTTAGGCTATAACAAAACCTGAACTGCCAAAACTATCTACAGACTCATTAAGGGCTGGAGATCAGGAAAGGCTGAACGAGATCAGGGAGACGTGCCAGAACGAACCAGGACACACTAGCAACCCCGAAACTAAATGCAAGGCCTTAAATACAAACATGCAGGGGTAGTGATGATGATGATGATAATGAAAGGCACTGGTGAAGATGATGGAAGGCAAACTGTGAGTGCGCCGGTAACCAGCAGAGGAACAGAGGAATGCTGCAGGGACACACACAAAACAGAGAAATGAATGCCAATATACAAGTAAAGAGCAGTGAACAACTAAGAAGGGACAAAAAGCACCTAACTTATAACATTTTAATTCTCATTAACTAAATTTAATTGTGTCCCATGTGGAGTATAGTATGATATTAAAACCCAGACTTTCCTTATTTTCTTTTTTACACATGTCAAAACCCAGTGAAAATAAAAATTAATACACTAAAGACTGAAAAAGAATACATGAAACAATGTATATTAATAAAATAATAAAATAAAATTATTAACACCTGAAAAAGTATAAATGTTTCTTGTTCTACTTTTCTGTTCTTCTTATCAGCGTTATTCCTGTTAGAATCCACGCACACCATCCCATGGTATGTTATTGAGATCTGGGAGGTGTGCACATCAGGGCCACTGCGACCCTGCAGCCTACGGTTACCCATAATTCCCTAGTCTACGTAGGTTTGCATCACAGTTTATGTGTATTGACGGAGATAGATAGAACAATGGTGAATTTATCTCCATCATAGAGGAGCTGTTCACTGACTTCTCCATTAGACCTGACGTCATTTTCCTGAATGAAGAAAAGTGAAGCAATGTGAATGTAGATGAGAGTTGCTGATGTTGGCCAGCTGTCTACATGCTGACAGACGGTTAGTGACTTATGATTTACTAAAGTTTACCAAAGAAAAATGAGACAGTTGATGAAATCAGACCCCGTTTCTGTCCCTGACAGTTTGCCAGAATGTCTTTCAGGTCACCACAAATTCTTTCTCTATTCCCTCATCTGACCCACTTCTATCGGTTTGTTCGAGCAGATCCTCGAGGAGATCCTGTCTGTGTTTGAGGTCAGTCTTTCACCCCCACACAAGTCCAATCATAAAGCACCACTTGGTTTCAGATTGGTGCTGTTATCAAGAACACATCCAGAGTCTCCACAAGAAAAGGAACACTCCAACCTGCTTTTCTTGTGCACAAAAACAGTCAGACTGTCCTTCCAGTGACACTCACTCCCATGCAGGAAGAGCTGTTTTTGTGAGTCACCTGAAATCAGCCCTGCATCTCTTGCTTCAACTTCCCAAAGAAATGATGTTCAGTGTCCCTACAACAAGTCCCCAATGTCCCCTGTCTGTCCCTGCTGGGCCCACAGTGTGTATTTTGATTCCTTAGTACGGACAAGTGGAGTATTTTCATTGTGAGAAATGATGAATCTGTGAAGCTGTTTGCGACACTGAGGGTGTTTGGCTGTTGCAGACAGCTACATTCAGAGCCAGTAAGTAACAGCTCTGTAGCATCACTGTGGAATTCCTCTTCTCTCTTACTGATGCATTTGGGATTTTGCTACTTAGTTTTTGGCTTTTATTTTCAGATTATTCGGGTACGTGGATTCCCAGAACATATACACTTTGCCTGTGGATTTTGGTTAGGTAAATGTGTGTATGTGTGGGACCACCTGTATCCTCATATATATGCAGTCCACCACTAGTCCTGGTTCACTAGATTTCACTTCTGTGATGTTGTTTTTAATGATCTATCTAATATACAGTATTTGTGTGTGTGTCTGCAGTGATGAACCGCAGTTTGCTGCTTCTGTGCTGGACACAGTTTTTACTTTCTTCTTTAAATTAAAACCTTCTGTGTGTGAGTGGACCTCCTTCTTTTGAGCATCTTGACTCATATTTTCCTTCAGTATCTGGTTCCTAAAGCTTTCATTGTGTTAGACCTGGTCGGGTTCATTCACTTCATTAAAAAGCAGATGTGTTTCAGTCAGAGGGTGAATTTATGAACTGAACTTCAGGAGCAATTAAAAACATGTAACATGACTTTTTCTGACGTTGAGTTCCTGCAGTGTCTTTCCTGCTGTCTGACCTCTGACATATCAGGTAATCCTCAGCATCACATGACCAGTTTGACTTTGAAGGTGAATAAACACGTCCTTTATGACTCTTTTACTCACAATAGCTCTTTGTTTATCAATCCACTTTGACCAGCTGGAGGCAGAGACAGAGCGAAAGGGGACAACCTAAGGTGACTAAGTGAGATAGAGACAAACGTCTTGGCCAGAGATTTTTAACGAGATGTTAGTTATGTTACCACTGACTTTACTGCTCTGAACGAGATAAAATGTTTTCACCTTCATGAAGGAGTATTAATGGCTGAGATGCTAATTATTTATCATTTTCAGGTTGAATAAAGTTTTGCTTGGTGTGCAGAAATAATTGTTCGATCATGCTATTTTGTTTTATACCCTGTTGTTTTCACACCTCTAACTTTGAGAAATGTGGTCTGTGCAGGAGATGATCAGAAGCCGGATGCCCACCACCCAAAGAAACCACTGAGTATGTGCGTGTGTGTGTTTATGGGGGTCGATACTCACACATGCATGCAGCTCAGATGGTTTAGCTGTTGGTGGTTTCTGACAGGATGTTGACTTTGTTTTAGATTATCCAATTGTCAGATCTAGGATTCACTGCATGTCCATGTTAACAAAGACCCAGTTATCAGCCTCTGAAACGAATCTGATACCCTGTCTCTGTGTGCGTGAAATGCTTCAGGATCCTCAGATCACTGCACACATAGTTCAGCTCATTTGGGAGAGAAATTTGGTTTGAGGGGCTGTTGCCTCTGTCACTGAGCTTTCATGGCGAAGAGACTATGATTCAAAGGGTTGTTTCACTTTATTTTAGGCTTAGTGCTCAAAAACGGGAGCATCAGAAACTTCAACAACCTGAAACTAACAGGTGACGAGCGGATCTGTGTGACCTCAGATATGTCGCTGTGCAGCTTGTAACTGATGTTGCACCTTTTCATATTTTCAAAAAGTAAATGCAGGAAGGGTTTTAGAGAACAAGTGAGCGAAGTAGAAAACTGACGTTGAAATGGATGTTTTTATGGCAGCGAGGTTAAAGACACGCAGAAGCAACAACTCTGTCACTTGGTTAAAGTGTGAAAGCAGGTTGTGGCCGCTCTGCTTGTTCTTTCCACCACTTTCTTTTCCGACCTGTTAACAGCAATCATGAGACTCTTCACATTTGCAAAGTGCTTTTACTTTCTGATGGACATAGTAAATTGCTATTTTTAAAGGATTCTTTTTTTTGCTTGATTGTGTTACTTTCACTTTTTTGACTAATAATAGAAACTCCAGCTCACACACAGTAAGTTGTTTTACGTTTACACATTTGCCTCATGCATTGGCTGTGCCAAAGTGCATGTGCAAATTGTGCAGATTGTGCATGGGAACCTGAGAATTCTGTGACCACATACACACAGTGAGTGTGTCTCGTTTGACCTGAAGCTCTCACTCATCAATATCTTCTGAACACCGGTGAGTTCTTCCTCTATCCAACATTACTGTAACTGCCCATGATTTATTATATGTAATAGCTGTTGTTCTGTTGTTGACGTGTGTGTGTGTGTGTGTGTGTGTGTGTGTGTTTGTCTGCAGTGATGACCAGCAACATGCTGCTCTTGTCTCCACTGTGTTTCCTTTTGTGCTGGATGCTGCCTGTGGACTCCATAGGGGTGAGGGAATCAGGAGAAAATCCACTAATTATCACATATGTTTACACAGAAGCAGCTTCACACTGATTCTGTTCCACTGCTCAGAAACATCAGTCTGTGTAAGATGTGGGATGACACACAATAGTTATTAACTTAAAACTCTGTGTACTCATTTCAATGCATAAGCCGGTCAAAATTTATCTGCACAGCAGCTTTTATCTGGGTTAGAGCATGTCAAGTATCATGGAGTATCATATTTGCCTGATGATTGATAATTTGATGTTTATGGTGTCAAACTGGTGCCTGAGTGAACAACTGCACTGTTTTTGGTAGAAAATATTAAAATCCCCATCCCCATTAGACTAACATGTAACTGATTGAATAACTGTGTGTCCACGCCTTTGGTTCCCATGATAATTATGTATTTTCGTTAATAAGAAGTACAATCATGTCTCAGCATTAGTATTACTGTGCACATGTCTGGTAGTATTCTGCTCCACATGTAACGCTGTGTGTGTACACGTGATAAACTACCGTTTAACTGTTTCTGTCTGTATTGTCCTCCCAGATCCGTTCGGGCTTCAGTTCAGAAGAAGCCAACCAGCCCCTGCCACTGACCATGGTGGGAGACGCTGTTGATGACATGTATGCTGGCTGCAAAGAACCCATGAGAAAAATGGTGAAGCAGAAATACTTTGTAGAAGAGGACACTGGACTATTTGCAAATGCGTGGAAAATGGCAGGAAAATGTGTAAAGAAGGCGCAGAAAGAAAAAGAGAAAGAAAAGGACCTGGCTCTGACTGATGATCATTTACAGGCCATCTGTGTTTATACGTCCAATTATGAAGGCTTTATTCAATCAGGCAGTGCGCAGTAAGAGGGAAGCATATAACACTTATTTCCAATATCATGCCCTCCATTTCTGGCTCACAACTGCTTTGCAGATTCTCAAAAAGAAAAAGTGTCAGACTACCTAACGGAGAACTAATCTGGACTTTACTGGCAGGGTGAATCAGAAAATTCGCTTTGGTTTCTTTGCTTCCAGCTCTTACAGTAGTTCACTGACCAAATTTGGTCAAAAGAGCTGCTTTAAGATTCAAACCTGTTTTGGCGCTTACCTGAAGAAGTATCCCTCTCTTAGAGACATTGAGCAAGAGGTGCTGATCCCGCCCTACGAGGTGTTTAGGATAACTGCCATCAAGAAAGGGCGAGCTGTAAAAGAGAAGTTTGACTGTGACGTTCTCTACACGCTGAAGAGCATCAGCTTTCTCAGCAACTTAAACTGCAAAGCAGTCCAATTACGAGATGGCTTCTCTTCATGACATTGCCTGATGAATTTCTGAAGCTTCTACCATCCAAACTCAATCCATCCCTACATTTCTGTGTAACTGCTGGTTTTATTTTCTCTCCTTCTGACATTACTTGTCGTTGCTGTAACTGTGCAGTTTTAAAATTTATTTCTCTGTGTAACAAAATGTTTCCTTTATGAACCAATACATTTATCATTTAGCAAATATAGTCTGTCTGCATGTTTTCTCTCAGTCAAACTAAGATCTTACTGTCCACAGCATAAATGTACGAGCCAACGATGGCTTTTTGTTTTTCATGTAACCATGCTGTGTCTTGAAAGGTTAGGTAAATTAATAAGCATGTGTTTAAGTGGATCAGTGACATCATCAACGGCATCACATAATTGACTTTAAAGTTTGCCTAAACAGTTGCCACGAAAACAAATGTTTGTATCGCTGTTAGTATTAAGATAAGGACAGGAGCAACAAGCAAGTAGTGGAAAGTCCTTGTGTATCTGTGGAGCTACACGGTTCTGTGGGATTTTAGTTATCATCTGAGGGATTGGTTTATTATCAGCACAACTGTGGAACCTGTTATTCAATAAATCTTCAGTGTATTATAATACGACGACGTCTGGAGTAAGTAATTGTTGGACCACCGGATACGAGTAAGCTTGCTTCTAAAATAAAGTTCATTAGTGTTTAAAATACCTAGTTTTTAAATCAGTCGGATGGATGCCCAACACTTGCCCAACTACTTATACTTTTATAGGTCCGGTAAGCGGAGTACTGTATTTATTAACCAAGCAATAACATTTACTGACTATTTTCTGCAAAGACGCATGAATAATTGGTATTTCATAACTAAATCAGTTGTTTTGAGTATTTTTTTACATGTCTGTGCATTTTGACTTTTCCTCCACAAATATATGAGTAAATATCGGTGCTTTTTACTCCCAATACATTTCTACCAATCATGTATAAATGGATGCTTATACTTTATACGTTTATTCTGTCAAAGTACAGTTTTGACGTATTTGACCAACCACAGAACAAAATGCAACATGCAGCTGGTTAATATCATGCATTATAAACATCATACAACTCAATCTCTCGGCGCTCCTTCCCCCAGTTACGTCATGGTCTCCCGCCCAGGGAGTAAATCTCCCGACATGCTTTTCGCCAGGGCCGAGTAGAAAGCGTCATGATGGAGTCCGCTGGTGGCTGAAGTGATAAACCTGCAGAAATTGGAGTTGAATAAAGTCTGAGACGTTCATGTTTCTCCAGAGAAACCCGTTACAGAAGAATCTAGCCCGTTAATGACAGCTAGATAGCTAGCTCTGCTGCGGAGATTGTTGGTGAGTGCTGTAGCTCAGCGCGTTGTTGTTGTAACACCGGGCCGCCATTTAAAACTCCGCCACCGAAAAGCGGAGCGGTCGTGATCTAGATGGTGCTCTGGTGCCCTGGCTCGGTTACACGTGCTTCACAACGCTGCCCGCATCGTTTAGCTTCAGTCGTAACGGCAGCGTGTCGGCGAATCGGCTGTGTGTTTACACGCTGCTAACGGCTAGCTTGTTAGCAACGGTAGGAGGGAACGGAGCAATGGAAGCTAACCGTGCTAGTAGCAGCGAGCAAATGTTGTGTGGAAATAGAATCAAACTCACAATAGAAGAATAAAGAAACGTTACCATTTGTATATTTGTGTCAATCAGGCATCTATCTTAATTCGTAATAACGATAGTTATTTATTTGTTCAGGCACGTGCAGACACAGACAAAGCTCGTGTGAAAGTTTGTTTCACACGAGCAGCAGAGCATTCGGGCTGCGGTTGAACTAATCGAATTACTGCTTCACTTCTGTAGAGCATGCGTGGAAGAAACGGTTTAAGCCGTCGTTGTCCAGCGAACTTCGTTTTAGTTTTGAGAAAAACATCAGGTGCAAAATTCTCAACACTAAGTCTGAAAACTAGAGTTAAAACACGTGTATATGTCTAGTTTGATCGGATGGTCGGAATCCGCGATTGTAACAGCACAGATTACCCGAAGGCTTTCATCACTGAGTAGTAATGTGCTAATTATCTTTACATTTACATCACGTAAAGATTCAAAGGACATGATTGCAGGAGGAAGTATTTCCCAGTGTAATATTCAAATTTCATGATGTAAATTTAAACATTTAGTGTCAAAGCACATTCAACAAACGGCTGTGTAGGTATCATCATCCCAGTTTCTCATGAATATTGCTGTTTATTGGGTGAACTACTTTTTGTAGATTTGTTCAGGACTGAAGATTTGTAGAGTTGAGTTTAGAAGTGTGCTCCTCCTGCACTGAAATGGAGCTCTATGCTGTGCCCTTAAAAAGAATCTTTCACTTTGAAATTATTAAACAGTCAAAATAAGTCACCTGGACATTAATAATTTAGACCAATTTCTTTGCATTCGGTGGGGTACCTTATCTTACAGCAAAAACACTATTCAGTGTACGAGTGGTTAAGGATTGTAGCCTAAAATATTTTTATAATCTGATGTCTTCGTTGTATCACTTAATATAGTCTATTAAATGTAAGAATGGAGTGGAAGTTTCAGTTCCCTGTGATCATTCTTAAGTCTTGTTTTCTCCACTTTTCAAATAATTCCTTTTTATGTGATCTGAAGCAGAGATCAGGAAATCTCAGATATGAAGAAGCATTTTATTTTTGATACTAATTGGGCACTAAAATAGTTTCTGGTTATTCTGTTGATTCATAGATTGATTGTTGCAGCTCTGTTGAGCACTGGTTCTCTTAGCATTTAGAAACAGTTTAAGATCATAAACTGAAATCCCCCAGAATCCACATTTATAGTTGCAGCCTGTTTAATATTTGCTGCACATTTAATGCGCATTTTGCAATTTTCAACATTTTTTACGACCAGGTTTTAGCTCATGTTTCCTATGAAACTTCTTTTTGAAACAGGGTCACAAAGTCACATTCTTTATTTTTATATGAAGAATAAAAGTGGTAGCGGCATTACCACATTTGGGTGGTCGATTGTGTCTGTAAAGGATCAGATCTAATTTGTGGTAAAACAAACAATTTGTACCCACAGTTCTATTTAAGTCTTGTAACACTGAGTTGAGTAGTATGTTGCTGGTTGTTTTTTGTTTGTTTTTCTATGTGAAATCATGTGAAATGTGCTAAATTCTGTTTCTTGATTGATTGATTCATTTTTTTAAAAATATAACCAGAGATCCAACCAGTGAGTCTTCTGTTGCTGAATACCATTTTGTGTCCCATGAACTGTGATTAGTTACATATTTTCTTTTAGAACAAATTAAGGCATGGTCAGCAAAGTTATATATAGTCCACACTTTCTGTTGGTGTAAAGATATTCACAGATGTTACATTGCTCTGTGTAGGTTCTTTATTCTCTGTTCCTATTGCTGCTGAATTACAAGAATTTCCCCACTGTGGGATAAATAAAGCCCCATCTTTTAACCATCTAGTTATGTGTGTAATGTGAAGCAGCATAAAACATTTAAACCTGTATCATACATTGGCACGTCTCTCATCTTCCTAGATTTGTCTGTATTAATGTTGTATGTATGTACAAAATGTATGAAACTCATTTTAACAAATAATGATTATGAGTTTTATTTATTGCAGTCTTGTTTAGGGAAGTGAGGGCAGTGGTCTTGTAGTGGAGGATGCTGCGTTCATCTATCACTGTCAATGCAGACATATCCAAGTAGTTATGCTAATGAACTGATGCTGGACTAAATCATGTCTGATGTCATGTGGTTTACAAAAGTTATTAATGTGTAGATGCCTCAGGTCATCAGAGCATGAATATATTACATGGTCATTATTAGAGTTTAAATATTCCCCATCAATATACTGATAACTCAGATTATATAGATGGGTCATTTATTTAAGTGTGGTGTAAACTTAGACATGAGCTGAGGAATGGGTGGTTTACTTAATTGCCCAATATTACTGTGTGTTTTAAAATTATTTCAGTGTTTCTCTAACATTAGAAATGTCTATGACTTAATGTGACAAGTTCACAAAAATACAAAAATTAAACAGTATACCAAGAAAGTAACAAACCCTCACCTGTTTGGTATTTTACGGTAAACTAAATGTAATTATTAGCATTATGAGGTAAAATGGTGAAGAAAAAGAAACTCTGCCAAACAGATCAGGTTTGGTGTTTGTCGTTTAGTAAGAATTCCGTGTAGATGTGGTGTTGAATTGTGTGTCAGTTTCCTTCCTTTAAGTAATTTCCACATTAATAATGACAAATTTGTCAGTTTATAAGGTGGAACTCTCACAAAGGTGATAATTCTAAAATATGTTTATAACTTATCTCAAAGTAGTGAGTGATTCTAATTTTTTGGCATTGTGTCAAGCCCAGCATTGTGTCAGCTGTGTCTATCCCTTCATTTATTTCTTGTCTCTTCCCCCGTCCTGTCCTGTCTTTTCTGTCACTAGACAGTTAAAACATGTGAGTTGTGCTTCTATGAAATGTCCGAGGTTGGTGAGAAATGTAGGATATGGTTGTCCTTTCTTAACCTTAAAATGGATTTGTGATGGAGTCCAGGTGTTTGTCTAAACATTTTTTTATTTTTTTGATATTACTGTTGAGAAAAATGTTGGCTTTGAGGGAGTGTTGTGTCTGATTTAGATTTCAGTCTAGCTGGAATTTATATTATACACATTTGACTAAAGAAGAAGAGGTCTGGTGGTTCATCTGGTGTCTGAAGTTTGTTATGGCAGGTTAATGGCTGATTTTGTCATTTTATTCACTAATATTTTGCCCGTAATTCTTTGTTTTCAATCAAACCTTTATTGGAAAAAGATTTGCAACATCATATAAAAAATACAAATATTTAAATATTCATTTAAATAACTCATGTCCCCACCTGCAGGTTTAGTTGGTCACCATGGCAACAGACATCGGTTCACCGCAGCGGTTCTTCCACATGCCGCGTTTCCAGCACCAGGCGCCGCGTCAGGTGTTCTACAAGAGGCCAGACTTTGCTCAGCAGCAGGCAATGCAGCAGCTTACCTTTGATGGGAAACGCATGAGGAAGGCTGTGAACCGCAAAACCATTGACTACAACCCCTCTGTCATCAGATACCTGGAGGTAATAATCCTCTTGGATGTGTAAAAAGATAAATTCCTAAAGCTACAATAAATCACAAACAAGGAAAAAAAATTCACAAAAGGAGGTCCAACATATTGTGATTTGTGTTTTGCTTTGTTTCATCAAAGCATGCCTCCCAGTCAGTCCACCTGTTTGCAAACTTCACTTATGTTCAAGGTGCATTAATAACGTGGATCCATGCTTTGCTGCGTGGGTGTGTACGGACCATGGTTCTGACACATGTCCAACTTATTTTAGAAGCTTTTTGCTTTAACCGGCACTAATCTTTGTTGTTACCGGTTAAAGTGTAGTGCTGCAGTGCTGATCAACTCAACAAGTACGATTTAAACTGAAAGTGAAACTGTTGTTGGTTGTGTTTTCAAGTCAATGGAAAAACAGGCACCATTATATGGTTTCTGTACTT
Organism: Channa striata; assembly: GCA_033026295.1. Classification (NCBI taxonomy): domain Eukaryota; kingdom Metazoa; phylum Chordata; class Actinopteri; order Anabantiformes; family Channidae; genus Channa; species Channa striata. The sequence goes on from CM065185.1 coordinate 21,534,363, forward strand.
CAAATAAAATAAAGGGATGCTAATACCCCTTTAAGTTACTGTAACAATATACACTGTTGAAGTAATTACCGGAGCAATAACTTTTATGTAACACCTGATTGATGTATTTAATTTTTTAAAAGTACACAATTTCTGAGGGCAAGCTTACTCTGCAACACCTTAGAGGGTTTGAGTTCCACCCACTGTAGTCTCCTGAAATCTCATGATAATAATAATGAGCCTGTCGTTGAGTGTGTCTGATTGTATGTCCTGTATCTCACCGGGCATAGATTTTGCCATGATATCAGCTGGAACGCAACTCCTCTCTTTTTGTCTCTATCTCCTCCATTAGCAGTCCAGCATTGTTGCAACAGTTTTTCCTCTAAATCTGCCTGTCTGCTCTTCTATCAAAAAGTGCATCAAACCACCACCATTAATGCGATCTTTATTAATAGCTTGTTTATTGAATTAGCAATCTTTGACACCACTACATGAGTTGAAGCCAGTTTATGTGCCCTAAATCAAACAGCAAGATAGGTAAAAATGTTCTACTATGGTTGTTAAAATTGTATACATCTCTGTAGCTGTGATAGTTTAAACAAAATAAAATAAACCAAATAAAAATCATAGTGTTTATAAAGTCAATGAGTAATTGAGTCAAAATAATTGGGAGCATTATTTCTACCATAACCAAACAGCCCTATATGATATGCTGTCTGCCGTACTACTTAAAACTACTTACAAATGATTATTTCTATTACACTGAAAATGCATCAGTTCACACTTTACTGTGCTCTTAGCGTAATAATGGTTTGAAACCAGTTGTTACAATCATCCAGATTGACCAAAAATACTGATTGTAGGATTGGCTACCCAAGCCTCAGACTGACTGATCTGTGTTCTCAATGTTTTAAATCAGTTCATGTGCTTTCTTTGTAGAACCGTTTATGGCAGCGAGACCATCGAGACCTCAGAGCCATTCAACCTGATGCTGGATTTTATAACGATGTGAGTTTAGTTTTCCTACTTTACATCTCTCCTGTCATGCCTTCTCTAATGCAACCGCCAGGATTTTCGATAGTTCCTTTCACGTGGTCTTCAATGTAACAGACCAGCGCTTGAGTGAACTATAATACTTTTTATTTGGTTAGTAAATATTAAAACACTATAACAGTCTCTTTTACTGTTTACCCAGGTGCTGTCTTCAGATCATTTGATTTGAACATATTTTGAGAACCGAGACAAGTTTGTAGTACTATCAAATGTGACAGTAGTTATATGAAATAATGTTAGTTCACGCTTTTGACCATTTTTACCACTTACTGGTACTATGCCAGGTTTTATTGGCTTGGAAAATGTATTTAGCTTAAAGAGCATGTAGTTTTCCAGACTCTGTTGATGTAGTGTTGTGTGATGTAGTGACCACATGGCCTCTTCTCTGTGTTTTCTGTTTGTATAAATGTAAATGAAGATAAACAGAGTAAAACCCTCCTGTGTTTGTTCTCTTCTTTTTGTGCTGTAGCTGGTTCCTCCAATTGGTATGTTGCACAACCCGATGAATGCCGTCACCACAAAGTTTGTCCGAACCTCCACCAACAAAGTCAAGTGTCCTGTGTTCGTCATCAGGGTACGCTGATTTGTTTGCATCAAAACATTTCTGCCTTATGGTACCGTGTGCGAGGTCGCTGGTGTTGGTATGTTTAAAGGGTAGTCATTGTGTGCACTCAGTGTCTGAGGGTATAATGTCTGAATGTCCTTTGTTTGTCTGCAGTGGACTCCTGAAGGCCGACGTCTGGTCACTGGAGCCTCCAGTGGAGAGTTCACTCTCTGGAACGGACTTACGTTCAACTTTGAGACTATTTTACAGGTAAACATGTCTTTATCATTCGCTCATTTGATTTTAATTTTAAACCTGTTGTTTTATGGATCATACAATCAGTGCTCTACTTGTCTCTGATTCAACAGTACCAGCGTCCTTCCCCATATGAAAATAACAGAAATGTTAAGTTTCTGACATGTTTTCCAGTGCTTAAGCTTTGACAGGAGACCTTTTATTCCCCTTGTCTTCTTCTGCACCAATTGGACAGTTAGATCCATAAGCTGTTTGTTGCCATCAGGCAGCTAATATTCACATAACCTTAGTTCTCAAGATTTGTTGATATCAGATCAAGTTTGCCAGAGTCAGTTTGTAACGGGTTTTATCATATAAAGGTCAAGCAAAAAAAAGGGGTGCGAGTCAGCACTAGGGCTAACAATATATTAAATGATAATTCCTCTGTAAGGTTACAACAATAAAACAAAAGGGTTATACAGTATACAAAAAACAATGCATCAAATACTGCACGAACACAAATTCAAATTCTTAATATATATATTTGCACAGTTCAATAGCTCACAACTACAACTGCTTTTCCCCACAGTCCATTAGTTCATCTCACTTTCTTGAATTAAACCGTTTTCATAAGAATCCGCTCCGGGTTTTATCTCGGACCCTCCACAACCAAGACAGTTCCAAGACGAGAAAAAAAGTGAACACCTAAACACGGAGTCTATGACCACGTCTCACGGCACTGAGCGAGCCAAACGAGCACTTTCGGAGGTTGGCAACAGACTCCCTTTAAGCCGTCCTTAAACCAAATTTAGGGATCCAGAAGAAATATAATCCAACAGGAATCGCGGTCCCTCCGAGGTCCACTCCAGTGCAGGCGAACTCATTGGATTATACCCGCGGACTTATCGATGCGGCCGCAACCAAATAGCGTGTTCTCCATGTCTTTTTTCCCCGTTTCACCAGCCTTCAGTCCTCCTAGAAATACACTTCCTGACTTTTTTTTATTCACACTGCGCGGGGAAAAAAAAATGAGGTTGTGATTCGCTGGCTGACCGTCATGTGGGCAGTCGTGTGTGTTCATGTGTATGTGACATGTGACACAGCGTGCTGTTTTACAGTGGTTCTTTTTACATTCTTTTGTACTTTGATGTTCAGGGTTATCCTTATGTCCTTTTCCACATGATAAAATGTTTCATAGAAGCTAACCTCTAATGCTTGTCTCCCCTGTCCCCCCATGCAGGCCCATGACAGTCCAGTCCGGGCCATGACCTGGTCTCATAATGACATGTGGATGCTGACGGCAGACCATGGTGGCTACGTGAAGTACTGGCAGTCCAACATGAACAACGTCAAGATGTTCCAGGCTCACAAGGAGGCCATTAGAGAAGCCAGGTTTATACCCAATCTACCATTTTCTGTAGTTAAACCAAGTCTTTGCTGCTCAGTATCAGCGCTGCAGCGCCCCTCTGCAGCCCTGCGGGGGCGCTGCCTCGCCTCTTGCCACATGTTGTTGTTGTGGTTGATTAATGACAGATGTAAGTGTGTGCTGTTGCAACACTGCAGTAATCTGTTGTTGATATTCTACCTGATGTGGCTGATGAGCTGTTTATCTTGTGTTAAATAAAGTCATCAATAATTTATTTTAACTGGTTGGGTTAGGCTCAGTGGTGGGGAGGGGTGCCGCCCAGGTTTTGACTGAACCAATAAAGTTTCAGCAGGATCAATAAAGGGGAGCGGAGCTTTTTAAAATAAAGTGAATAAAGAGAAGCTGCTGCTGCTGCTGAATATTACCAACAGACAGCTATAGAGGTTTTAAATAAAGGTTTAAATCCACATCTGCATCATAAACACCACGGCCCTCAAAGTAAACATCCTATCATCCCTTTTTCCCTTTTTAAAAGTTCAGGACAAATCCTCTCTTATACTCTTAAAATCTCTGGATCCTGCAAACTCCATGATAGTTTGGATATAGTAAATAATAGACTGAAGACAGACCTGGACCTGCACTGACTGAGGACTAACTGGGACCAATACATCAACCTCTCTGTGTAAAATCAGTGGGACTTCCCTTTAACTGACCAGGGAAGTGTGCATAGTGTGATGCCATCCTCTGAGCCGCATCCTCAGACACAGGCCCTCAGTACCGTCGGGTAAATGGGATATCTGGAACACTCAGTAGTGTTTTTGAATTTGAAGGAAAAACGATGAGCCCCAGCACCCAAAAAGACCACAGGTGGTAAAAAAGACCTAAAAGAGAAGAGAAGTCAGACAGAATGACAATAGACACGTGACGAGCTAAAACAGACAACACTGCGATTAAAATAACCTAAGCAAGCAGAAGCAACCAGAAAGCATGCAAATGACTTCAAAGACATATGATGGGTGAAAGAAGCAAAGTGAGTGCCAAGAAAAAAATGAGGACCAAAAACAACAGTAAATATTTGACAAATGTTGAAAAAGGGAAGCAAAACAATGAATGGAAAACACTGATAAAGACAAAGTACAAGACGACAGATTTAATTTGTGGACATTTTGTTAGTAGAATTTGAGTTGTTGGTGGTCATGATCTTCTTCAGGTTGTAAGGGATTCCAGTTATTTTGTCTACCCCTTGCATACCTTGGTCTTACTGAGTTGGAAGAAAAACTCTGCTCTGTTAGTGGTAGAGTTTGGCATCATATTTTAAACTATATTTTTTCAATGTGTTGAAGTAGTGAGAGTGTGAACCAAAACACATGTAATCTGTGTAAATAAAGATACAACACGATGTTTAAGAAAGTAGCTGCTTCTAGTCACATTACTGCAGTAGATAATTGTAATGTTTGTTTATGGATCAGTCCTCAAAAGCTGGAACTAACAGACTCCAGTAATACATAGATATTGAGCAGAGTTAAACTAACTTTCACTACCGATGTATTAATATTCATTTTGTCATTCAGTAAAATGGATTCTATAAATCACCTTCTACTACATGATGCTCTGAATGTCACCTGAAGGTTAACTGGTTGTTGTGCCGGTGCAGTTTACAGAATGTGCTAGAACACTGGCTGTAGACCAACACTCAGAACTCGTTCTCAACCAATTGTTACTTCAAACATCTCAACTGTTTCCCCTTCATCATCAGCTTCCTTATATTTTGCTGATATGTCACAAACTTGGGGGGGGGGGGGGGGGTTGTCATCAGTTCTTTTATGTTAACTTGTCTAATCTAATCTGAAAAGCCAATCAGAGTTGTCACTCACCCTGAGCTGTGACCATCAGCTTAAACCGGATCTTTGTTTTCTCAGTGTGCTTCTGCACTATTAGTAGGAGCACTGGTGTTAGTTGCATAGCAAACAGGTTGAGATTGTGTTTTGAATGAACCCTGAAATGTTCAAACTCCATCCACCTTCTGCTGTTTAAATCCGGTCACAGTGGCGGCAGGTTCAGTAAGTTAGTCTAGATGTAATGTTTGTCAGCTCTACCTGGGGGATTCCAAGGTCTTCTCAAACCAGATGGGATGTTTAATCTCACCAGTATGTTCTGGGTCTTCCCTTGGGTCTCCTAATATTTGGACAGGTGAGAAGACCTTAAGTGGAAGGGAACCAGGAGGATCCTGATCAGATGCCTGAACTCCGCAACCGGCTTCTCAGAGCAGTGGCTTCTGAATGTCAAAGATCCTTGCCTCAAAGGTTACAGCCTGGCCTTGAGGAAACTGTTTTTCGTCGCTTTAAATAAGAGTCTCATTCAATCACCACCCAAACATCATGACCTTAGATGTGGGTTAAAACTTGCCTGAGACTGAGTGGTAAATTTACGTCCACACTGCACAGTTTTCTCTTTTTTTTTTTTCTTTTAGTCTGTTGCAATTTCACACTTCGCATTAAAAAGATTTGTGTTGGAGCAACAGCCACTAAGTCCTTGAAATGTCGTCAACAGTTTACCTATAGCGATAAAAGCACTCTGACCTCATAGCCAGAAGGACCTGTGTACATTCCCCTCGCTGGCTGGGGCGGAGTTTTCATGTTGTACTCCTGTTAGCTTGACTTTCCACAGTAGAATTCAGTGTTGATTGGTGATCTGTTCAGGGTGTGTAGATCTCACCTATTATCTTCAGATTCCCCACACCCTTCCCTCAAAATTGTCATTTTATAAAGTTGATTACACTGACTAAAGCCGAGTAACTTGACCTTTGTGTTAAATCAGTGGAACGCCCCTTTATCTTACCTGGACAGTGTGACGTCATTCTCATATCTGCGTCTTCTGTAGTTTTTCATGAGGTGTTTAGTGGACTTCTTACCTCAACATGTGAGGTGACCATTTTGAACTTTGATGTTTGACAATGCTTATTTTTTTCTTTGGTTCTCCAAAAAAAAACTGCACCTAGCCATAAAGCTTAGTGATCTCTGTCACAACTCTCATATTATTTGCTGTAGGCCACATCTCTAATCACAGTAAACACTTTCCTGGTGTTAATGTTTTAGCTTTGTGAAGGACATGTGCAGCTGCAGGTATTTAAAGTGAATTTAGCAATAACATTTTAAAGTCTTTTCACGCTTTGTAAATTTGCAAACTGTAGTGCAAACTCTTGGTTATTAGTGTCCTGATGGTATTTGATTGGAAGACATTGTAAATGAGCAGGAAGCACATGGAGGAAATGTGGAATAGAATCTGGTAGTTTTATAATGTTTGATAACATCCAGCAGTTTTAAAATAGCAATTTTCAGTTTGTGCATACCACAGCAAAACCCTGTTAAAAAAAACAACTTTTACATACAACTGCCTGAGGTGGAAGAGAAAAATGTCTGGTGGAACCCACCGGTAATTGAATCGTGAAGTTGACTAACTGCACTTTAGTAGGCACACTTGTACCATTGAATAGCATCCAGTATAACCTTTATTAAGCTCTCAATGGTTCAGTGAAATTGTCATGTTTTTAAATTATATTAATATGTTCATCCCGTTCATGTACATTAGGTTTTCGGAATATTAAGGAACAAGAACAGAGCGCTTTTTTAACAACCAAAACATACATAAAGCTCACAGCTGGTTCGATCCCCAGCTCCTCCGGCCACTTAATTGCGTCCGGTGAGTGTTGGCCAGCTGCACAGCAGCTGTGTGTTTGATTATGAGTGTGAATGTGTAAATGAGAAGCAGTGTAAAGCACTTTGTAAGTGCAGACTGTCTTCTATGTACCAAAGTGTCCCACAGCACAGTGCTTGAATTACACAGGGATTAAGGTCCCTGTGTGGACTCTGAGACCACCAGTTCACAAGAACACCTTAATCCTGAAATAATTATTTGCAGCTTCTCAGTTGTTCAGCTGTAGCGATGAGTTGAACAAGCAGTGTTCTGAACCTAATGAGCTGAGGTATTTGTTCAAGACACAAATTATACTTGTTTTGTACAACTGAAAACAGGAGAAAACTCTGAAGTCCATCACGTCAGTGGTTTTACTGGCGTGGCCTCAACTTCAACTCATATTGGTAGACTTTAGACAGAAAATTGGTGAATCATAAAAAATATCGACTGTCACATTGTAAAGTTAAGAATACTGCTGGTATAAAAGATTTGAGTTCTGTTTACCAGGTTGCCTCTTTCTTGCCATGCCATTAGCTGCAGCATAAAAGTTTTATAGTTAGTATTTATTGTTTTTTTGATACAATCAATGAATGTAATGTAGTTTTAAAAAGTACTTAATGATAAATCTGTGAACAGCTGTACTCAGAAAATCCTCCATCAGTGCTCATTCTAATATAAACATTTCAGTAGTAGTAGTTTAGATTACAAGAAACCACTTTTTCTGCAGAAGTCTGTGCTATGTGACGACAAACACCAAGTTTTATCATTTCAAAGTCAACAGATTTTAGCAGATATGTAATTGTATTTATTTTACAAATTTAAGGAATTACAGAGAGAGAAAGCTAATAGAAATTATCAAATACAGTCCTGTACACGGTAGTTTAAAAACCTGAACCACAAAAGTAAAATAATTTTTACCCTTGACGACATGAAAATTATTAAACCAGTGATTTTTCAGCTTTGAATGATTTTCACACTACACACACGTTCCTGATTTTACTTATAAACGTTTGCTGCTTTATAGTCTAGTAGTTTTTACTTGTAGTGAGACAAAGCAGGTGTGGTTGAGCTGCTGTTCCAGTGAAGATTCAGCAGGTGGAGACATTTAATCTTGAATGTCAGCTGATGAGGATCCTCTGGATGATTTGAATCATGTACAGAGAGGATGTTAATATAAGAGTGTAACCTGGTTATATGGTGTTTCAAATGCTTACATCTTAATTATTTCATTTATCCCAGAAGGTATTTATATAGTAACAGAACAGACATTAAAAGGAATAATGAAAAACATTGAGGTTTTCATAACCTCTCATAAAAGACCTGAATGAAATTAAATATGTTCAGACAGAGATTGTGTGTGTGGATTTGTATAAATGTAGAGGTCTGACCGCAGGAGTTATGTTAAACATTTAGAACAGTTTGAGCAGATGTTGCCAACGTCTATCACAAATCCTAGTCTTAATCTGTGAGTTGATCCTTTACCAAATAAAATGTTAAAACTAACTCTCACAGCTTTCACTATTTTATCTTGTACTCTGTACTATACTACCATAAAATGCTAAAAACAGATGAATCCTTCTCAACCCAAAGGATTTGTTTACAACCCCATAGATATGCAGTTCATTGTGAAACATGTTTTTAGTTATTCTATTAAATCAGAAATGCAGTATATTCTATTACACATTAGAGAAGGTGGGACTGTGACAAATCAAGAGTGATTTGAACATTTAATGCTTTTCAGTTGACTGTGTTACCTCTCTGTGTGTTTGGGTTTGTGACGCTGCAAAGGAGCTGCTGTTAGCCCTGCATCAGGCTGGAATCTGGCTTTACCCTAAACAGATCACAGGTGATTTATGGGATCACTGTGCACGTGTATGCAATTGAGTCTGGGCTCGGTGTCAGGTTCGGTGGATCTTTTATGCATTCACAGATTTGTCCTGACTCCTCGTGTTCTGGTCAGAATCAGACAACAATTAACAGACAATGACCTGATGGAAAATAGGAAATCTGTCTCATGCTGTCTCATTCTTTTTTGGATTTATCTTAACAGTAACTATACTAATTCTAGTATTTTCCAACATTTTGTTTGTTGCTGTAATGTGGAATGTCTGAAAATAATTTCACCACTTCTTTACTTTTGTTCTTTACTGACAGTGACACCATTGAGTGTCATTTCTGTATAAACAATACATTTTCATGCAGGACTGTTCATGTTGATGCTTACAGCTGTTTGAAGAGAATAAAGCGTATATATTGCAGTAGAAAAAGTAACATGGCTATTTGTATTTACAAATTAATTGAAGTGAGAACGATAATAGGGTTAGGGTTAACCCAAACACTAAACAGGAACCTTAGGTTTAAATTGTAGTTAACTAAAATAATTAAAAGGATCCATGATTGAGGAGTCAGCTAATATTCCAGCTGACATGTTGTGTTTTTAAAGAGATGGTGACATAACCTAAATATACTTTCTCTGATCTCTACAGTCAGACAATCCTAATGATCAGTTTACAGCTCTCTCTGCCTCCTCAGTGACTCTCTTCTTGTCTTCTCCAGTTTCTCTCCAACAGATAATAAATTTGCCACATGCTCAGATGATGGAACAGTTCGGATCTGGGACTTCTTGCGCTGCCATGAGGAGCGGATCCTGCGAGGTAAAAACTACTGAATGTCCGCAACGTACCATGAAAACCTGCCCCACTTTATTTTCCTAATACTTTTTGCAAGTAAAGTTAAAAACAAATGAAACAAAAAAGTACAAACACATACAGTATGAAACACATAGTATTACACATTAAATTATTACACATATCTTTTCCTGGCTTCACATCCATATTTTACTAACACTAAAATGAAACGGCCCTTCCATCTATTTTTTTAATTGTATTTGCCCATAGAAGACTTTAAAACAAGATGGTCTTGTGTATTTTTCTATAAATTGAAATAATTAAGAACAATTCCAGTCATATTTTTAAACCATAAATAATTTCTACAGATTTATTGTTGCCCAAAACCAAACTTATAATTTCATTTTTACATTTTATAACTTCATATATTATTTTCATTATTGTGTGTGTGTGTGTGTGTGTACATGTGTGTGTGTGTGTGCAGGTCATGGTGCTGATGTGAAATGCGTGGACTGGCACCCCACTAAAGGTCTGGTGGTGTCCGGCAGTAAAGACAGTCAGCAGCCAATAAAGTTCTGGGACCCAAAGACTGGACAGAGCCTGGCAACGCTGTGAGTCTGTCAGACATACACAATCCTGCACATTGTGGTGGCCTCCTTTTCCGATTCCAGACTTTTATGCTCTTCAGAAATAAGTGTTTTCAGTGTCTTTGACATTGAATGAGATGCAGCTTGTTGATCTGTTGGTTTAAATAAATCCCTTCACACCCGTCTCTGTGTTACAGCCATGCCCATAAGAACACTGTGATGGAGGTGAAGTGGAACTTGAATGGAAACTGGTTGCTGACGGCATCTCGTGACCACCTGTGCAAACTGTTTGACATCAGGAACCTAAAGGAGGAGCTGCAGGTGTTTAGGGGACACAAGAAGGAGGCTACAGGTGAGTCTGCCCACAGGCTGGAGACAACGAGAAGGCCATCAGAGTTCAAAGCTTACCTGGACACCAGATGTTTTGTCTACTTAACTTTATAAATGACATCAACAGAGTGGGTGGAGGTAGTTTTAAAGAAAAACACAATGTCCACTGCACAACATATCGCAGATGTAATTTTCAGTAATAAACACGTGTTCCTAGATACTGAAAAGAATCAGTCACCATTGAGATACTAAGAAGCAAAATTCAGTCTTACTCCAGCAAAACAAATACTGAGCGGCTGTGTTTCTGTCCTCAGCTGTGGCCTGGCATCCTGTCCATGAAGGTCTGTTTGCCAGCGGAGGTTCTGATGGTTCTCTGCTCTTCTGGCACACTGGGTAAGAAAGAGCAACCTGTTCCACAGCCTGCTTTCATTGGGATTAATGATTAACCTATGTTAGTGTGGTAACTGCTCTTTGAAGGACTGCATGGTGTTTGATGTTTTGTCCACCTCCAGTGGTTACTAATGTAAGGATTTCTTGTTGGTTTCACTGATTCACATATTTACTGTTGTTGGTGTCAGGGTGGAGAAGGAGGTTGGAGGGATGGAGATGGCTCATGAGGGGATGATCTGGAGTCTGGCCTGGCACCCACTGGGCCATATCCTGTGCTCGGGCTCCAATGACCACACCAGGTATATAGACAACCTGTGGCCACTAAGAGCTTAACTTATCAATCTCTGTTCAGACTGCATTTGTATTTGGAATCTTTTCCAGTAAATTCTGGACAAGGAATCGCCCGGGCGATAAGATGCGGGACCGTTATAACCTGAACCTGCTGCCAGGGATGTCAGAGGATGGCGTTGAGTATGGTGAGCCCCGTGAGGACTAAAAGAGAACACACAGATGTTTGTGACTTCATGTTTCACAGCTGAGAGTTTTGTGTCTGCATCTCAGATGACGTGGAGCCAAACAGTGTGGCCTCCATCCCCGGCATGGGGATCCCTGAGCAGCTGAAGGCTGCCATGGAGCAGGAGCAGAGCAGTAAGTTTCATCCTGGAACAACCTGGAACTTGCACTGAAAGGTGTTAAGGAATTTAAGCAGAACAAACTAAAATAAGTAAAATTAAGTGACAGTTACTTATAATGACCTAAAGACATTTTTCGCTTAATATTTGGTCCTTCACGATTTTTGACAAATTTGCTTATTTTTAAAATTATGTTTCAGTTAGCTGTTGGCTCAGGACGGATCAGATTTAATTTCTGACTCTGCTTATGGGGCAATCCCAAAAGGTTGATCTCAGACAGAAATCAGTATTAGTCTAGTATTTTTATGCAGGTGATACAGTGTCAGTAGTATAGAAAACTTTAGGTCCTGAATTTTGGACCCTACCTGAAAATGATCCATGAAAAATCTACTCTGACCTAACACATTATTTTGTTAAGAAAGGGGCCAATTTGAAGTTGGACCCAACCCACCTTAGGTGTCGTGTCAGTTGTCTGTACCTCGGTTTCTCAGAAACAAGTGAACCTGTGATGTCCTCAACATCTGTTCTTGTGCAACTACGATAAACTTAGGTCTTTTTTAAGGTCTTTTGGTATCTGTAGTGTGACTCGGGTATTAATGTGATCCAGACAAAGAAGCGGCTCCTGATGTGGAGATGTCCATCCCTGGTCTGGACTGGGGCATGGACGAGGTCATGGGTAAAGACGCCAAGAAAGTCCCTCAGAAGAAAGTGCCGTACGCCAAACCAATCCCAGCTCAGTTCCAACAGGTAAACCTGACTTCACAGACCACAGATGTTCACTTAAACCACAGAGCTATTTTCATTCTAATGCTCTTAATCACAATGAACTTTGGATTTTATTATTATTATTATTTTTTTTACATTTATTAAGATCTGCTGTAGTTATCTTATCAATGCTGTAGAAACGATGTAAACCGTGTTTTGAATGTGGACTCATTTGCTGCCCCACAGGCCTGGGCTGAGAACAAAGTACCCATGATGCCGTCCTCTGGAGATTTGTCTAAAGACCGGAAGGTGGAGCAGAAAGTGGAAATGAAGAAGAAAACTCAGGCTGAGATCGAGCAGGAGATGGCAGCTCTGCAGTATACAAACCCTATGCTGCTGGAGGTAGGAGACTTATCTGCAAAGAACAAAACAGTCACTGGATTTTTTTTAATCTTTTTTTTTTTGTAGGTTTATGTCTCTTTTACGCTGGCTCATGCTTTCAGTTTTATGCATTTTCAGCTGAACAGTTGTTGCACCCAACAACTGTATGCACCCAACTACAAGCACCTTGTAATCCCCAAACCCATTCCCCCACCCTCCGGAACCTCCCTGTGACACCCCAGCCCCAGCCTTATTGTACTGTACATACTCAGTGAGATCAAATGTGTCCAGGTCTCCGCAAAAAGGAACTACTGATCTTGTTTTAACACATTATCTTTTTTTCCGCAGCAAATGAAGATGGACCGAATGAACCAGATGAACACAGATGGGAACATGGGCCCACCACAGGGACAGGGCCATATGCCCCCCTTCCCAGGCCCAGGAGGTCCTGGAGGTCACACTGGTCCTGCAGGTCCTAGTGGTCCTGGAGGCCCCATGCCTCCTGGCCAGCAGGGCTTCCCTCCCAACATGCCTCCACAACAGATGGGCAACAACAACATGGCCCCCCCTATGGGCGCAGGAGGTATGCAGCCTCCTTTTATGCCTCCTGGACAGATGGGGCCACCATCGGGACCGCAGCCTCACCAGGGGCCCCCTCAAGGCATGATGGGACCACCGGAAATGCAGAGACATTCTGGCCCACCAAGAAACATGGGGCCCCAAGGGCCCCATGGTATGGGACCCAGAGGGATGCAGGGGCCTCCTGGAGGGATGATGGGCCCCCCTCCTCGAGGAATGGGTCCAAGGGATCCTCAGGGGCCTCCACCTCAGGGGGGTATGATGCCACCTCAAGGGAACATGATGGGCCCCCAGGCTCCTATGCAGGGTGGGATGATGGGGCCCCCACCAAGGACGCATGGCAACATGCAAAACAACTATGGCATGGGCAACATGCAGGGGCCCCCTGGAGGGATGCACGGGCCTCCAGGAAATATTCAGGGGCCCCCAGGTAACATACAAGGACCTCATGGAAATATGCAGGGGCCCCCAGGTAACATACAAGGACCTCATGGAAATATGCAAGGACCACATGGTAACATGCAGGGGCCTCCATACATGCAGCACCAGGTGAGTTTCATCAGTGATGTAACTGCTCCACGCTTAGTTTCAGATGGACTGAGTTCTCTGTATCTGGGTTTGGTCTTTACAGGGCCAGAATTCTGGGCCTATGATGCATGGGATGGGACAGCAGGGGCCCAACAACAAAGGTAAGAAAAACAAAGTATCCTGAGTTGTATTTACAAGAGCAAAAGTTTAGTTTGGTCTCAGTGTGTACTGATCATTCAAACTGAACAAACTTTTGCAAAATCAGCCCGAGTCATGGTCTAAAGTTAAAAAAAAAAGTTCAGGTTCCCTGACATCGTATAACATTATAAATCTGGCAGTTTTCAGCAGCTATTACTATTAGTAATTTCTAATAGTAATAACTACTACTGTCTCTTCCCTTCAAAGGAGACCCTCGGGGGCCACCTCCCAACCACCACATGGGCCCTCCTGACAGGCAGGGTCCTGGAGGACCAGACCAGGGCACTGGACCTTACTGGGGGGAAAGCCAACAGGGTCGACGAGGGCCGCAGGACTTTGATGGAGGACAGGAGTTCCATGGAGGACAGGATTTTCACAGCAGAGGAGAAGAGGGTTGGAGGCCAGGACCTGGGCCAGGATACCAGGGAGGAGGAGGTGGGGGCCACAGAGGGGGCGGACACAGAGGAGGGGGGAATGGAGGGAACTGGGGACCCGATGAAAGGTTCACTGGAGGAGAGTTCAGAGGACGAAGAGATGACCGGTAAGTTTCTGAGAATAACAGACTAAGTTTTAGAGAGTTTCTGTAAACGGATCCTGACTGAACTGGACTCTTGGTATTCCAGGTTCCGAGGGGGAGGCCCCGGCCGGCCTGGAGCTCGAGGTTACCCTGATGAGTATGGTGGCCAGGAGGAAGTCTTTGACGGATCAGAGGAAATGAACCGAGGTTGGGATAACGGAGGCCGAGGGAGACCGCCCCGAGGTGGAGGTCCCCCCAGGGGAGGAGGTGAGCATATTGCACCTTTTGTTGGTTTGATTTTTCTTTGCTTTGTTACCTTTTTTTCCTGTTACTACTAACTTTAAGTCAGGCGTCTCCAACCTTTTTTCATTCCCCAGAGCTACTTTTACAAAATGAAAATGACTGACAGCTATTCGTGTTTGCAACATTTATTCTCACAACTTATTTCAACCCAAACAAACTGATCAGCTGTTTCCCTGAACCTTTACAAAATGTTTGCGTCCACAACTTACATTTTGCATTAAAAGATCAAAAGCTGTAGGAGGACTGGGTTTGTTAGTGTTTTGTACATGGGAGGGGCCTACGGCAGCACATGCTGCTCACTGAGAAGAGTGAGAACAAAATGTGCTTTCACCTTAGAGTCTCCAAATGCCTCCAATAACACCAGAAAATGTAGCTAGGTTTGTCGCTAGTCGCTTTTTTGAAAGTCGATAGAGGTTCTGAAAACTAGCGAAATATTTGGCAACACTGATCATCGCTGGCTCAACAACCTTGACAGCAGCACAGTTTGACTGACAACCAAATTGTCAAATAATCCTTTTGTGTAAGAAGGAGGCGGGACATGAACACATAAGTTTGGATATCCATGTGGGTTGGTTTGCCAGTGACCACTTAAATTTGAGTGAGTGTTGTAGTTATGTAGGATTCATTAACCTTTTGGTGAGCTACGTGTTGGAGATCCCTGTTTTAAACAAAGGTCTGACTGAAAAAAGAAAATGTTAAGTTTGTGCAGGAGAACTGTTTGTTCTGAATCTTATGTCAGTTGAAAGTTTAACTTGCTGGACTTTGTTAGCTGATTTAAGCATAAATTCTTACTTTTTCATCTTCCTGTCCACAGGCCACGATGGTTATCGGGACGCTCAGCACGATGGCTTGTCTTCGGCCGCTCGCGAGCGCTCATCGTCGCTGCAGGGAATGGATATGGCGTCTCTGCCCCCTCGGAAGCGCCCGTGGCAGGACGGACCAGGAACCGGAGATCCCCGTGAGCGAGAGTCTCCTGGAGCTGAAGGAGGTGAAAACCCTGGCTTCTAATAATTGATTGATTCTTTAAATTTAGATAAAGAATTAAACACACTTGCCACCCGACACTAAAACTCACTTTCTGTTCACCACCACCCTCACACAGGGATGTGAAGTATTTGTATCATTAGTTTTGGGGGCGGTTCCTGTAGGCACATGTAGACATCATTGCTGAGCTCAACACAGGACTCAGTGTATCTCGCCCTCTGTCCAGCACAGTTGCAGAGTCACCGTGGCCTGCAGCTGCAGGAGCTCATGCTTGAAGCTTACACGATGGGAAAGCATAGGTGACAATGCAGACCATGTCACAGTGCCTTGCTGTCTGTTAGCCATCGCTGTTAAACCTTTGTCTCGGAACATGGTGGCTTTCAGAAACTGTCTCACTCTGACAAACAAATATAGCACATTTTCCTTAACACATAACTGAAGCAGGATTTATGGGCTATGTGTAATATGTGTGGGAGGGGGACGGTGTTCAATTATTCTTCCGTAATAATTTTTTATGTTCTGTACCTACAATAGAGCTAAAAAACTTTTCTGTATAAGAAACAGGATATATCCTTAGTCCAGCACCATTCAAGCTCACTCTAAATTTTCATTTTTAGCAAAAGTCGAAATATTGTTTTCTTTTTGAGACTGGCAGTATTGTTTCTGGTGTTGCAGTTCTGCTTTATGAACACAATCATATTTGCAGTAGTGAACACTTATGCAACTCATTATTCTAATCGCCAAAGTACATAAAAAAACAAAATAATAAGAGGGCAGCTACAAGGTCCAGGTCAGCACACTGAGGGGGATCGTGAATGTTGACAGTTTGTGAATCCTTTCTGTCCAAACGCCTATAGACGCGTCTATATGCTTGTTCTTCATAATTATCATTAAAAAATGAAAATTAAGGATTCTAAAATAAATCGAATTGTCTGATATATAATGAATGAATAAATGAAATTAAAATCACAGGCAATAACAGATCATCAATCGTATTTTTATGATCATGTCTAACAAAATAACAGACAAAGAGAAAGTGTAATCCAACCTGACCGTCTGATTTGGACCAGATGTACCAGAAACAACCAATCTAAGCAGCTGCCTCTTTCTGCAGGTCGCCCTCCTCCACGGGAGGACGTGGGTTACGGGCCCTCTGGTCGAGGCGGAAGAGGTGGCTGGGGTCTTGGAGGAGGACCTGGACCGGGGCCAGGCCCCAGAAGAGGAGGGCCACCACCCCGAGGAATGCCAAGGGGTGGCCCCCGGGGTCGGTAGTCCCAAAGAACAAAGCTCCCATTAACTTTTCCCCGTCTGGTCATTCCCCAACTGGTTCCACCACAGACCTTTGACCAGATCCTGATGAACCTTCAGACTTTTGGCAAGGTTGAGAAAAGCCCCTGAGGTGACAGGTGTTCTCACCGAAGCACAGGAATCTTTTTAACATCAGAAACTGAGAATCACCATGCTGTCTCTTTTATTTCACTCTGCAGGTTGTTATGTCCTTTTTGTAAAAGATTTCTTTGTTTTTGTGTTTTCACCCATTCCACTGAGGTGGACAATAAAGATTCAATCTGGAAACTCCATTGTTACAGCGGCACAATGTGTAATGAGTCAGACTAAAAAAGGTTTCTCTTTAAAACAACAGTCCAGCATTTCAGGGAATCTTCTCATTCTCCGTGGGAATGGTTCTGATTATTAGTTCTACTTCTGGAAGAGACCTGAATTAATGAAGCTCTGCAGCTGAATGAGTCCTAGTGAATATGTCCTTCTGTGTTCATCTCCTCTCTTTCTCTCTGACTGCACAATCAGCAAAGAACAAAGATGGCCGATCAAATTCAACAGAACCACTGCAACATGTGGTCCCTCTGCAGCGTCCACTGTGTCGAGGAGTAGCCTGATGTTACTCCTATTCTGTGACCTGGAGGAGAGCAGGTAACGTTCAGAGCATCTGCAGCAGAACCTAAGAGAACTGATTTATAACGAGTGTTAAAGTGAAATTGTCACTTTGCAGCCCCCACATTAAGAATTCAGTTTGATATTTCATCACTGTTTGTGTTGTTTGCTGGTTGAGCCCTAATTCGTTTTTGAACTGATCAGAACTTATTGCACAAATGTTAAAATTTGTTCGTTTTTGTGCTGAGTGAAATAAAGAGACTTTTTTTTTTAACAAACTGAATGAAATGCTGTCAAACACTGTTCTTATTTCTGACTTCTCCAAAGGAGGATCTGATAGAGACGGGTCCAGGACATGTTCAGCCTAGCAATGCACAAAGACTAGATTCCACACACAGTCTTTCAAAAAGAGTAACTCTTGTGTTTTTAGAGCTCTGCACATTATGAAAATCTCTGGATTTGGGTGTATGAAATTCTTTTGAAAGACTACCTAAAATAAATTTACTGCTTTTGTGTTTATGCATAATGTTATTTTTTATATTGAATAATAGAACAGAATAAAATACAGAACACTAGTTTACTTATCGTACGTTGGAGTAAAGTGAAACCTTGTTGAGAAAACTAAATGCAGGGTTTTGTGATTTAACACGTCTTAAAATGAAGATGACCAAGCATTAAAAACACCTTAATATAATGACTCCACTATGACCTCAATAATAAACACATGGTAGAATTAACAGAAATTTTAACCCAAGAACTCATGGCAGAGCTCCTAGGTTAGACTGTGCAGGTGTACCTAATTTTGTGGCTAACTGGTTTAATTGGTAGCAGTTCGTGCCTCTTTGTCCAACCTGTATCATACAGAATGTAATTCAAACTATAGACTGTAAATTTATTATTAACCTTTAATGGTGTTGAAAAATCTCCAGCCAAGAGAGATTTTTGTAAAGAAACACATTAGCCCATTACCACACAAACAGAACTAAGAATAAACAAGTGTTTATATCTAATATTTTCTGGGTTTCTTCACCTTCCACTCATTAGAACCAACAAATTTTAACGTGTCAGCTCTGTACATTTAGATGGTTAGTTTAATAGCATCCCACCAGTCCAACGTACAGCAACAGGTCAGTGGTCACCGTTGACAAACTGGTTTTCTTTTTATTTGTTTCCTGTAATAAACTGTTCACACCTGCACCCGAACCATTTACCCAGAAACATGTCAATAGATAATCAATGTAAGAAAATAGAGTTTATCTTTGGTCCTGTGTTTGTCCTGCGGGTCAAAGTTCAGGGTTTAGTCAGTCTCCAACCAAACATCTGGATCAGATTCAGCTGACAATAGCCAATAATCAGTCTGCAGGGAATGTAGTGGCACTTATTAAAGTTAGTCCTCACTCGTCTGGGACCACAGGGACTCTCCTCGGGGCGCCAGACCCTGTTTTAAGCCTGAAAGGCCCGTAAGCGCCGTCTGGTCTCTGGCACTTAGTCCTCGCTCAGATCGGCATCGTCTTCCCGGTGACGGTTCTTTTGATGGCGGAGGCCGCCATCCCCCCCATGAAGCGGATCCCGGCGCTCCCCCCGGGCAGCAGCGACACCACGTAGCCGACGATGACGGTAACCTGGAGGGCGGCTCCCAGCGCGGTCAGCACAGTGCTGTGGAGGCTCAGCGCCGCGTACAGAGTCCCACCGAGGGCGCACAGGTACACGGCTGCTCCGGGGGAAGAGGGCAGGCCGGCGGCCAGTCGGCTGGGGCCGCGCAGCACCGCCGCGGCTGCGATGGCGAACAGCGAACCGAGCGACCAGAGCAGCGCGAACTTGCGGGCGTACAGCAGCAGCAGCGGCGCATACAGCGCTGACAGTCCGAAACACAGCGCGGAAAACGACACGCACACCCCGAAAGCCACCAGCCGCTGCCGACGGCTCATGCCCGGCAGGCAGGGGTCCGGCTCAGCCGACCAGGGCCAGGAAAAGCTGCTGTTTCCGGTGGAGGCGGACTGGCTGCCGCCGCGACTACCCGACCACGGACTGGACCAGCGGCCGAACCAGCTCCCAGGTACGGGCTCTGGGTCGCCCAGGTCCACCGCGGTACTGCAGCTGGACTGGGAGATAGTCTTGGCGCCGCCACCTTTAGACTGAGCCAGATATTCCTGCAGCTGTCGGTTCAGTTCCGCCATGACGCAGAAGCTAACTGCGAAACGTTAGCGCGTCTTCTTCTCTGCTTCTTGTTGTGCTAAACTTCCGGCACCTCGTTCCCCCTACAGAACAAATCCTGGAGAAGCTGCGGTTCAAAAGAATTATAAAAATAAAAATTAAAAAATAATAATAAGAATATATATATATATGTATATATCCTTATATAGACACTGAATCCAAAGCTGCTCTTGCTTAGTACCATCAGCACCTAAACCCGATGCTGCATTGACGGACCATTTAATATTTCTACCATAAATACGAAAAATGGCAGGATTTTTCCTGCAATTTCAAATCAGAAAAAAAAAGTACACATTCTCACTTTATGCTTTTTGAAATCAAATTTTATTTCTGAGACAAATGGATTACTCCAGCATTTACCGCAGACCTGTGGATGTTGTTTAGTGGACAGCGTCTCAGCTCTTATTTTAGGAGGAAAGTCACGTGACTTCAGGACAAGTTTACAGCTGTCGCCCCAAAATTAACCCCGAGATCATTGGCTGAGTCTCACAGCCATTTACGGCAGCGTGAGTGTGTTTGTTTCATTGACAGCAGTTATCAGAGGAACCAACAGCCAAAAGTAAAGGAAGCAAGCAGGTAAAGATGAAAACAGAATTTATACTGTTACTGTAAAATGTAAGGCGTTTCTGTTCTGCTGTACAGAAATGACTTCACAATCTGATAAATGTGACTCAGACGTTATTATTATTTAGAATCATAAAGAAAAACTGACTGAGCGTAATCTTAGTAAAAGTAGCACAGTAAAAGTACTGGTCCTCTGATATTGTCTGACCCCAAATCATTGTTGTTTCTGAATAATTTTTGTATCATTTGAACATGAAACCATGTGAAAAGTTAAGAATATAAATGTTTGTCCAGCTAAAACAGAGTTCAGAATCCTCTAGATCACTGAAAAAATAACCATGTTATGTTGCAGCTCTGTGATGTGCTGCTCGGTCCTCGGTGGTGTACTAATTCCCCCATGTCCTGACAGGTTGGCCTCATGTCGGTCTCTCAGATCACCCCCACTCTGTTCCTCAGTGGGGCTGATGGGCCCCTCAACGTGGCACTGGTGTCACAGAAAGGCATCACTCTGATTGTCAATGCCACAATCAACCACGCCAGTCCCAATTATCCAGGTGTGGAGTGTGTTCGGGTTCCTGTCTCTGACCTGCCCAGTGCCCGCCTTGGGGACCACTTCGACTGGGTGGCCAAACGTATCCACTGCAACCTAACAGGCAGCACCCTGGTGCACTGTGCCGCTGGGATGAGCCGCTCTCCAGCACTGGTGATGGCCTACCTGATGCGTTACAGGGGTGTTACACTCTGCCGTGCACACCGTTGGGTGCGTGAAAGCCGGCCCTACGTCAGGCTGAATGCTGGCTTCTGGGACCAGCTGCTGCAGTATGAAAAACTGCTTTATGGAAAAAACACTATCAGGGTGGCTGCAGTCGAGGAGACCCCCCCCCCAACACTAAGGATGACAAGGTTTGTGCTGCCCCAACAGCAGAAGAGCTGTTTAACGCTGATACCCAGGTCACCTCTGATGTCACAGTCTCTGGTTATGACACCAAAAAACCGGCCAAGAAGAGGAACCAAGTCCAGCAGCATCAAAGTCTGAGCAGCACAAAAAGAAGCAAATGGATGTGGAAGTTATGGAAGTAGGAACCTAGAGACCTTCACCTTGGCTCCTGAAAGACAAATGCAGTGTTTCCACTGGTTATTACATAAAAAGAGACAAACTGGCAGCTCTATCTCAGAAATCCCTGCATACACACCTGTACAACACAGACTCTGGGACCTGCTCTGTATTTGTAGAATTGTCCATAATGCCTTGTCACACCGTCATTAAAAAGACCACAGTCAAGCTTAAGTTTGACTTTGTTGTCCCGAATCCTATCTTGAGAAGCTGCTGAACTTGGAAGACCATCCAGTGTTTATATAAGCCACCGTTACGATAGTCTAATCTCCTCCACAACAGACAGTTTTACCTTTACTAACAGAGTGACCTGCACTGAGCTAAAAAGCAAGTCAGGGATAAACAAATGGATGAATATTGTTGGGTGGGACAGAAGGACGGACTTTTAACCAATAAAGGTTTGGTAAATAGAACTATGCCATAACCTTTCTAACCATAAGGAACGACTGTTAGATTAGAAAACACCTGTGTGATGTTTAGCAACTAAACACTAGTATAGAAAGTATTGCACACAAAGCAAAGTAGCTTTGACTTAAGTGAATGTAAGTTGTCTCTTAGAAAGAATCACAATACGCGCAATCCATACGAGTATAATAAGTGCATGTGTCATATCTCTCAAGCATTAAAGCATTTGTATTTGTACAATTAATTTTTCTTTTTTTTATTGTAAAATGCCACACAGGTTACTATGTTTAATGTTCTTTAAGCCCCCCCCAAAAAAGAAATACTTACAGCAATACAAACAGCAAAACTAATCTATGACGTGTTGTGGATAAACTCAGGCCACAACAAGTCCATATATTAAGAAAATTGTGTCTACAATAATACACAGATTCCAACTTGTACCAGACAAGACGAAATGCAGTCGGTTAAAAGCAGATTACAGCAACATAAAACAAAAGACAAATAGAGCAAAAGGAAAAGAGCCAAGGGGAGAATAAGTGCCTCTCCTGTCTGAAAACCTCAGCATTTATCTGCTCTCCTTAGATAACCACCAGCTCCTGATTTTCTATTATATTTGGGGAAAAATTCTTTAGAATTGTTCTAGGACACTAGCCAGGTCAAGCCCAACTGCTCTTCACAGACTTCCACAGTTTGTTCCCCACTAACATAACAACTTGCATCTCACGTAACATAATGTAATGGTAGTATGACGTGTAAAATGATTAAATATAACTTTATATTATATTATACACTAACTCCTACATTAAAATTTGATTACCTAAAAGGACAGGGCACAACCACGTACTGACCCACTGAGACAAACGGCCAAATTGATTTGTCTTTGTGAATTTTCTCTTATTAGTTCTGTCCTGTAGGGGGCGGATATGCTCACATCAGCTAGTTTGTCAACCACCAAGACGACGAAGAAGAAAGTGTCGCACCTTCGTCATTTGAGAGTGAGAAACTACGGAGCCCCGGAACTGACATGGTTGAAAAAAAAATTATCGGGGGAAAAAAAAAACCTAAACATTTGCAAGATCTCGCAAAACTTTCGCGGGAAATCCAAAAATGGTTTGCGAGATATACTTTCGGGGCAGTTGGCTACGTAGTAGTTAACCTTTTTATTGCAAATATACTTCACTACGAAGCACTGACTTAATGTCTATATTTGAGTCCAAGCTCAAAGTAAAGTTCTTTTAATGGCTCCCATACCGTAAACGTGCCCTCCATTGTTGTAATATCCATGATAACTAACTAACCCGGAAGTATACCTTCGCAAAACTTTTGCGGGATCTCGCAAAACTTTTGCGGGAAATCCAAAAGTGGTTTGAATGGTTCTCGCAAACCATTTTTAGATTTGCCGCGAAAGTTTTGCGAGATCTCGCAAATGTTTAGGTTTTTTTTCTCCCCAATAAAGTTTTTTTTTCAACCATGTCCCGATTCTACGGTTTAAAAAAAAATTGCTGAGTGAAATAATAAAAATGCAGTTAATTTTATAATGGCGGCTACACGGACCACAACGGTAAAACAACGTTGTACCCTAAAAACTACAACTTTTATATTTTTGATAAGTCTGTTTTTAAGTTGCAGTTATGTTGTGCTTTCCTGGCGTCAGCAGAAAAAGTCGGTTTGGTTTGGTTGTCCAGGTGAGAAACTGACTAAATAAGTCATCAGAACATCAAGTACTTTTTATGAAGTGCAAACTGACGGATAACGCAGATTATAGACAAACGCACACTAGGACAGTGGGTATAAATATAGGCCGTACAGAGGTGTGCAGGTACGTCCTGATCCAGTGAGGCCTCAGAACTCATAGTGGAGCTGGACCATAGGGAGACCACTGGTAACCACAATTAAGTCACACACCTGCTGTGTTTACAGTGTGCTGGATGAGGGCCTGGTGGTCACCTTCTCCCGCCCTGCTGATGTCCTGCCTCACGCCCGCTTTGACTGTCCTGTTCATCCTTTCACGTGAGCAAACACCCACACACACTGTGTATAATGCGACTCGGGACTGATGCGGAAAACTGCCTCTCTGCTCAGGGCTGCACACTATGAGCTCAGTGCTCCTCTGGCCTCAAATCAGCTCCTTTGTGACCAGTGCTTCTGCTACATTTGCGACAAACACGCATCACTGGTACGTGTCGACGTCCTCTGTAAATATATTCCTAGGACAGAGCACAGACAGACGATTGTCTTGTGTTGTCTCTAAACTGCTGAACCCACAAAGACTAATTTTTACTCTGAGAGTAGAACTTTTAGAGCCTTAAAGAGATGGAAAATACGTGAGAGGGTCGTTCACCATGCACACACCAACAAATACTGCGTCCTAGCTACTCTGCTAACAGATCTCACATCAAATGTACACATAATAAAACAGTCACAGGTAGCTCCATCTGGGTAATTAGTGGCCAACAAGCTCAGTGCAGCCACACCTTCTTACCTGAGCACGCTGTTATGGTCAGAGCTCCACAGGATATGTTGGTGAGCTGGGTTTGGTGTGTGTCATGTGTTTATCACATATTGGGAGTAAGGAAGTGACACAAGCCATGTTAAAGGTGTGCGTTTGTGTGTGCAGTGTACATTGTGGTGTCCCAGCAGCATGTGGAGTGACTTCTGGAGGGACGCCCGACACCGCACACAGTTGAGAGGACTCAGAGGTTTTAACCTTGGCCTGAAGGAAGTCGATGCTACGCTGGCCGAGCGGGTAGGTTAAGGTACTTGTTCTTGACGGAATGTATGCGGACAAGTTTGGAGCCACATGTGACTAATGGCAAGTCATTTTTCTGCATTGGGTAGTTGGATTCGGCCGTTTCCGATTTCTTCTGCTTTCTCCTGCAAATCATAATGTGTGAGGACAGGGTTAACGACATGCTGTTAGTCACATGGGTAAATTACAATCTGAAGTGGGCAGTATTATGTCTGTGTTGCAGGTGAGGTTGACAGTAAGTGTAGTCATAGTAACAGGACCCCCAGATTCAGTGTTAAACGCTTCTCACAGCTACCTTTGTGTCCTTGTTCCTAAGGAGATCAGATGAACAGGACGTGAGAGCTGCTGCTGTAATGAGGCTGGGAGCCACTGAAGACTTCGTTCAACATTTTCAGCCCTCAGGGTACAAACACGTTTGTACCTCTATACTTGTGAGGACACTCATTGACGTAATGCAATCCCTGGCCCCTAATTCTAACCCTGACCCTAAAACCCAGTCTCGACCCTCAAAAATCCTCACTTTACAAAAATGTCCTCAATCTGTTGTTAAAAAATGAAATTTGGTCCTCAGTAAGACACACTGTGTTTAGTTTAACCCTGAGTTTGAGCTTCTTTCCTCCAGAGCTCTTGTCTCACACTCTCCTCTGGCAAATGCTGCTGAGGCCGGACTGGTTCTACTGCAGAGGTAAACACACACTCCAGCTCATCATCTCTGAAACTTAGTGGACCCTGAGCCTCCGCTCCTGTGTGTGTTTCCAGGGTTGTAGCATCAGTGCATCAGACACATGGTGAAGGGCGATTTTGCTCCAGAGTTCACGTTGAAACAGCAGAATTTTTACAGCAGGTTACAGTTTCCTGCTGAGCTGAGCAGAATGATAAACTGGTAGGTTTGCTAGTGTGTATGTGTTACCTACTTGGAGCCCCAAACTTTTTTTCATAACCTTGTTTGAGCGTTAGAATTGGCTTTGGGTCAAAGTGAGGGTTTTAACAACGGCCTCACGTTAAACCCACTTTCTGTGTTTGACTATGACTCCGCAGCCTGTGCATTCGTGCCCAGGATGCTCACATCTGTGCTGAGAGGAAAAAAACGTGCGGGTCGTTCACAGGAAGGATGTCCTGATGGAAATCATCTCTGTGGCTCTACTGAGGACAGAACTGCTGTGGCAACAGAACAGGTACACTAGGAACGAACACACACTCTGGAGACTCACAGCAGCAGAGGCTTAAAAATTCAAGCCTGTTTTTGCAGGTACAGAGAGTTGTGTCGGTACCTCCAAGTGATCCAGACGGACGATATCACGCTGTGAGTTCATTACTGACACATTCAGGGCCTGTGTGACACTAGTCTATGTAGTTCTGTTGTGTAATTTCAGGCAAACTTGGTAAAATTAGAACTGATAAACAAGTTATTTATTTGGCAATGATCAGATTAATTAATTTAATTAATTTAACCTGATAAATTGATTGAGTTGATCAATCCACTTGCTAAGAAATGAAATCTCCACCTTTCACAATAAAATCCATGTGTGTCCCCTGCAGCTTGCAGCAGCTTCAAGACCTCATGCCTTTTCTTCATGTTCATGGACAGGAACGTAATGGCAGCCGTACGAAGTTTACTGCCCCAGGGAACGCCCCTGCCACCTGCCTCTCTCCCCTCCTCTTCCTCTTTTACCTCCACGTCTTTAACACTGCGACACCACCAAACCTGACGGTCACTCAGCTGATGCAGCTGTGTTCCTGTGATGCACCATGGCAGCTGATCAAAGGTCAGACTCTCAATCTCAATCTCTGCCTTTCTCACTGTAAGACTTGATGAAGGGTCAAACTCCGTGATGTCCCCAGGTGCTGTCCCGCTGAAACACACTGTTTGCTCTCAGGGCTCAGACTCTGCCCGGCTGTGTTCGTGGACGTACGTGTGCAGCTCTCTTTGCTTTTTACACGTTTGACAACAAATCGGTACATCAGATTGTAATCAAGTATTTTCCACATAATAATCAGACTTGAGGAGTCTAACTTTTTAGCATCCCTGCACTGACCTAAGTAAAAAGGGTGTTAGTGGCTTTTCGTACATACTGTAGTCTTGTCTGCATCACCTGTTTTTAAGGTGCTGTGGGTTGTGTATTTCTTGGTTTGGATGCTGTGTTTTCAGCGTGAAGACTCTTTTGTGACCGTGTCACACGTGGCTTCTTAGGATCCTGTAAAACGTGATTCCCTGATGACTGATGTGTGACTGTCTGCTGTTCTGAACCAGTCTCAGTGTTGGACCCTCTTACTCTCAATCCTGAACTCACCTTGTGCCTCCATCCCTGCTCTGCCAGCTCCCCCCGACACTCTTGTGATATGTGAGTATTCCTACTTTTTTACAACTCATTCTTATTTCTGTATTATGAAATCATAACTTTTCATTCTGGACTTAGGGAGCAAAGGATGCTGTGCACTTTGTACTGCACAACATGGATGGGTCAAACATCCAAATCCCAGCCTTCTTTGAGCAGGTCATTGTGTTTAGGTGATTCAACTCCTGCACATCACAGGTGGTAGGAACCTGTTCAGGGGTGGGTTTGTGTGTTTGTGTTAACAGGAGTACCCGGATCAGGCCTTGCTGCTGTTGGTAACAGGAGCTTTACACTGGAGAATCCTCAGAGCTGCTCTGAGACCAGCGCTGCCTGTACTCGGCACATTCAAGGTGTGTATTTATTTATTTATTTTAAACTGAAGAACATGTCACAGAATGTTCAGTTTATCTAGGGTTTGGACTTGTCAGACCATCTGATCATGTTTTACCTCATTTGTGCAGAAAATTCCCAATGGAACAAAAGTCACTGATGAGCTCTGAAGCTGAAACAAGTTTATAAAGGCTGGATGTGATTTCTATTTCTCTTTTCTATCTTTGTATGTATGGGCCGTCCAGTGGCTAGGGGAAGTTTTGGGGCCACATCTCAAGGAGGTCACTCAGGAGATGAAAACATGTGTGTTTGCTTCTGCTCTTCATCACTAAACTCAACACTTGTGTCTGTAAAGTGAGGAAGAGCAGGTGCTGTGAACTCACTGGGATGTACCCAAACATTTCACAGCATTAACAGATTTAATTTGGCAGTAGAACGTGGACACATCTCAGCCACTAACACAGCTTCTCTGTATTTTGGTCAGATCAACAGCTTCCTGTTCAATATCCCATCATAGTCGCTTTGTCCTCGAATTGACACCATCTAATTAGTACCTGCAGCAAGAAAGGTTGGGCCTGGATGATGTGGATCAGATGTGTTATCCTCTCTCAATGCTGTGATCAGCACCTACTATTGTTTAACCCTCTATATTGATGCCTCCTGCATGTGCTTCAGCCTCTGGTGACTCCCTGTCTCAGACGTAAGTGTCACAGCTCTCATCAGATGCTCCTTAACATCTCTTTCCCTTTAGCAGACTGTACACTGCAGTTTTCAGCCAGTATTTACTTTGCTATTGGGCATTTTTCCATTTCATGGCCCATTACTGCTGCCAACTGCTCACAGCATCACACATTACCTTTGACAGTAAGAGTCAAAAATTAATCTTTAGATTTCATGGCTTCGGGGACAAAAGCTCAGTAATAAATATTCATCTGTCCAAACCAGAATTGATTATTATATTCAGATTAGAACCTCAAAGTACAAAAGTAGAAAGAACAGACATGACAGACTCAGTCTTTCTGGGTTTTGGACAGTTGAATAGACAAAACCAGACATTTAGTGAATTCAATTCAACTGAAAAATTAGACAAATCCTCGAGGACAGTAAGTGACAGATTCAGACCTAAATGGTGTGTAAAGATGAGTAATGTTGCTTGTTAGTAAATGACATTAATCAATTAATGAAACTGTCTGAGTAGTGTGTCAGAATATACAGTGTGTATATATACATACATACACATATAGGGAGAACACATGAGATAACATTGATTACAACACGTCACCTGTGTTCACGTCTATACCTCTTGAAGTCTCTGGTGGCTTCAGTTTCAGCTGACATCGCACGGAGTGTCACACTTCAGGATAAAGCTCCAGACCAGTGTTTTACAGACTTCACACATGTGCCTGTTCTTGACCAGCTATTAAAAACAGATTTTTGATTCATCTACAATTTTGATTTGTAGATGGAAACATGTATACACTAATGCTTGAGAGATAATTATGTAATGTTGTGAATAAATGAAGTATTTTATTAATCATTTTGTGCAGGTTCTATTTTTCAGAATTTCAGGGACACAGGACATTAATCAGCATCAATGTAAATGTGTTAAACACAGACGTTTAACAGTGAACAATAGCTGACACACAGCAGCGTCATTCTTAGTTAAATTCTTTAATTTAGAATATCATTGTAAATCTACTAATTTTGAGAGAAAATACACAGACTCAAACAAAAAAAGTTGCAGTGTTTGGCAGGAGGAGGCTGCAGCATCAGAAACCAACAGAACTCGGCTCCAATCAGTCCAATCGGTCCGATAGTCTTTCTCACGTTACAACAAACTGCAGAAGTGGCTGCTCCTCTGTTCTGCGAGTGGGTTGACGTTAGGAGCTGTAATGCAGCAGATTTCTTTTGAATGTGATTGATTGTGACCCCGACCAATCAGATTACTCCTTAAATGCATGTCTCTGCAGACTCATTCTAATTGAGTTATCTCTGACTGCAAGTGGATGTTTGAGCTCTCTGAAGCGTCTTCGGAGTTATCATCTTGACAAAAATGGGAAAAACTGACAGTCTGAGAATGTGATGATGCGATACAGAGCCTGTAAAGATGTCCGTAGAAGTGGAGACATACATGCTGTGGATCTTGCACTGGTGATTCATCATCGTCATCTTCTACTTGTGTGTCTCTACAGACACTGAGGCCTTTGCAGGTAAAATCTTCAGTGGCGGATGTTTCCAGGTGTTAATGTACGGAAACTTCACCTGAGTGAATGCGTATCTGAAGGTGTGTATGTGTGTGTTACTGTCAGGATCAGGGAAGGACCGTTTTCCTCGGGTCCAGTCCAGATTCACTCTGATCCTCTGAAAGATCTTCTTCAATTGGAGAACAGTATCTGGATGTGCTGGGCACAGCGCTCTGTATTTACCGTTATAGAACCATATTCTTCATAATCCAGGTACTAAATTCTCTTTCCTCTCCACATACTCTGCTAACACCCCCAGTCTCCAGTCTGCATTGTCTCCAACCTCAACATCCCAGCTGTGAGTCCCAGAATCGAATCCCTCAGAGCCTAGGACAGAGCGGTACAGGTCTTTAAACCTCTCTGGATTGTCAGGACAGTTTTGCCTTTCTCTTCCGCTCACACTGGTCATATCTTCAGACAGGATCAGTTCTGAATTTCCAGAGTTTGGATCCAGAATGACAGGAGTGTAGGAGACCAAGTCCTCCATCTTGTTCCAGATGTTTAAGCTCAGGTTGCCCAGGTGTTTGGCCTGGTCTATCAGAGCTCCTGAACCCAGCTGTGGATCTTCCAGCAAGGGGCACTGCTGGACTCAGTGCAGCCATTCTGGCCTCATCTTCCTCTTCTAGAAACTAGTAACGCTTCTTAAACTGCTCCTGAATCTGTCTCTCTGTGTGTCGGGCCTGGACCTTAATGTGTTCTGCTGTTTGATCAAACGTCACTGTAACTTCTCCAAAAATCCTTAACTTCTCCTTTAAAGGCTCCAGACTTTCCTGAAGTTCTTTCCTGTGTTGTTGAGCAGCTTCATCGATGGGTTGGAATGTTTTTCTGAATCTCTGCAGACCAAACACACTGGCTGCTGATGGTCAAGACAGAAGAGTCTGAGTCTCTCAGAGTGCAGACTGCAGAGACCCCCTGAAGATCTCTGGTCTCTCTCCTGTAGGAAGGTTTCATACAGGTTCCTCAGTGCCAGGTTAAGAGGTGGGAATTCCTTTGAAGGACTTCTTTTACAAACTGGACACTCTATTTGAGATGACCTTGTTGTAAATTGGCGCTATATAAATAAAGTTGAATTGAATTGAAATTGAATTTGAACACTTTCTTTGTCCACCAGCTCTGCAGACAGACTTCACAGAAGCTGTGGCTACAGGACAAGAGGACAGGGTCGGTAAAGATGTCGTGACAGACCAGACAACAGTGATCCTTCTCTAAACTGGAAGACATCTTGTCTCTGAAAACACTGTAGCTTCAAAAACAAATGTGTCATTCCCTGTTCCTCGAAAGTTACTTTCACTTTCACTCTCACATATTTTTCGATCCACTACAAGTCTAGTTCAGTGTGTGGAGTCAGGTTGAAGAGAGAATATCTGCAGTACCAGTTTTCGCAGTATCCTGTCCCGTAGCTGTGGATGTGGTGGTTTTGGTCTGAGGGTGAATCTTATCATCTGTCTCTGTGTGTGTTTGTCTCACCGAAGCAGAAAAACAGAGTTTGGAAGCTTGTTCTGCTTGGGGTCTTTTGTGTGGAATAGGGACCACCAGACGGAGTGCAGTGGACGGGAGGGATTGTAGACCTGAATAAGGGAGTTTGGGTAGGAGGGAGCTGATGAGTCGACCACTCTGTAGCTAAGAAACAGAGCTTTGAACCTGATGAAACCAGTGTGTTGAAAGGTGAATGCTGTTTCTACTCGAGTGAAGGGAGAAGGGACTCTCAGGAAATATACTGGTCTCACAATAAAACATCACCAAAACATCGAATAAAACAACATGACTCTGACACTTCCTCTGGAGGTGGACTAACAGAGGGTAAACTCAGACTTCCTACACCAGTCTGCCAGTTGCTGCAGTATATTGGTGGGATAAAACCACCTTGTATGGAGTATCCTGGGTAAATACATTGAGGTCACATGTCAAAACACAAACTCTTCTTGAACTGTCTGGAGAGGGATATCAGCACCTCCAGAACACAAACTCTACCAACAGGGTTCATAACTGGAATTGTGAATCAGGAAGAGCTTTCTGCTGAGAATTTAAATGTCTTCAGTCATCTCAAGAAGTCCAGTTCCCGCTGAGTAGCCCCTTTGTGTGAGCGAAGACATGGTGGAGTGACAGTCCCCAGACATTCAGCTACTCTAAGTTGAACCCCCTTCAAATGGTACAAGAGTATCAAAGAATATCCAGGAAAAAGTGCAGCTTTTGACGGTCGAACCGGAATGGCATATGGAAAAGTGTCAAATTTGTAGATCTCAGAGTTTGTCTCTGTGCAGGTTTGTAAAGTTCAGAATTAATCCTCACTACTTCACTAACCTTTCAGTCTGGAGCCTACTCACCTGTTGAAATTTCCCCAATATCGAATTAAAGTAGACAAACTTGTGGGAGTATCATCTGATCAATACAAAGATTTAAAAGAGGTTCATTCTGGGAAGTTTTAAAAACCCAATTCTTTTGGACTGCAGAAAGTCATCACCCCCCAGGCCTGAGAGCTGTTGGACTGAGAGTGCACTGAGAGCCACTGGGCTCCATGTTTTCAGCCTCGGGTCCGGGATATGCTGGAGCCGGTTTGTACATTGTGTTGTCGGGTCACGCCAGTTGAATGCAATAAGTTCCTGCCTATGCAAACGAGAAGATGATGGAGCTTTGTCCTGGAAGTTCACAGGGGACTTTGTCTTCCCATCTCAGCACAGGCCCCCTAATTAGGACTAATTGGGCCCCATGGCCCCCTAATTAGGACTAATTATTAACTGGGCAATAAAGGAACTCCCCTTCATTCCCACTTTTTAATCTCAAATGTGAAACAATTTGCATGTAAAAAAAAATAAACAGGAGCCTTGAATTCTATTGCACTATTATTGCTTTACAAACATAACACTATGTTCTCTAACTTTGTATCACACTAAGCTAATAACACAGCAACAGGTAAAATTTCGACTTTTCTTGCCTTCACTTGTTCCTTAAAGTCATCAGTTACATCACATGAAGAAATCTGCCCAGGATTTACAGCATAAATTACACGGTGGCCCACATGAGGACGTCTATGGTGGGATACATGCAGCTGTGTGTGCACATGCACGCAGTTGTGAATGTGAATGCCCGTTTAGTGCTGGTGGACTTCACCAGCTGCCTATGTCGTCTGAACCTAAAGCTACATGTGACTGAAGTCACGGGTGGGTCACTGTCCTGAACCTGAACTCTGTATGTAAATAGATCCCGGTGAACTGGAACCATCATCTGGATGCTTTCTGTCAGCAGCATGTGGACGAGTCTGGCATTCCACTTACTTAACTTTGAATATACACATACATTAATAGACTTTACACCTTTACACATGTTCGTCAGAGGGAAATAAATATTTCACCTGCAGGTTTCATCTATACTATCTCAGGTGTTTTTCCCCCCCTATTTTTGAGTAAATAATTTATGTCATTTCAAAGCGGTAGTAATTGCTTTCAAAATAAAAGCAGACATTAAACACGGAATTTTATAATCACTCATAAAAAAATAGTTCATATAAGGGCTGAAATAATTGTGACTCGTGAAATAAAGATAAAGTGCACTCGGATTACTTTTCAACACATGATGCCGTGGGAAGAGAACTACACAGGAGGATCTTTGACCCACTGACTCCAAACCAACACGACAAGTCACTTGTACCTGCTGCATTAGCCCGAACCTGTCTGCTAATTTCTGTGCAACTGGTTTACTGATTTTCTCAAATTTAACTTAATTTAACTTATTATTTATTCCGTCTTTACGAATTGATTTCACTTTTGAAAACATTTAAACGCCAACGGTTTATTGTGAAAAGCCAAACAGGAAGTCGCCGTGAGCGCTTCGGCTAGCCTGACCTCGGAGCAGTTCGGTAACACTTAGCTCGGCTCGTCCCGCCCCTTAGCGAGACGGAGCGAGATGAAAACCGGATCCGCGGCGTTTGCGTGTCCTACCATCGGTCAGACTGGACAGAGAACTGGGAGCGCGCGGACCACGACCGTTTCACGCAGGTTTCAGAGCGAAAAGACGCCGCTGAGGCACCGAGCGGTTCGTGGAAGCGCAGCCGACTTGAAGTGGAATCGTGGCGGCCGCAGCTCCACCTGCGTCCCGCTGATTTGCAGCTGCGCCGGCGGACCGACTCAGGGACATGTACCAGGTCCAGGTGAGTTTACCTGTTTCCCACTGTCCTGACCGAGCACCCCAGTCCGCAGGTAGCGGCCACGGAACAAATCCGAGTTTTGTGCTAAAAATTTGACTTTTTAAAGGAGCGTAGGAAGGTGAGGCTGTAATGTCCCGACAAGAGGCGCAGTGCGTTTTTTTCATTCACTCATTTTTTTACAATTTGTGCGACATTATTAAAAACAGTTTGTCAAATTAACAAATGACAGAAAAGTTCGTACCATTTATGATTTATTACAAATACTAAAGTCACCTTCATACTTCTACTACATGCTTTTAGTGCAGTTTCCAGACGTATTCAGTGCAGTTATTTCCAATTGTATGTGACAATGATCAGAGAACTGGCTGGTGTAAAAATAAAAACGAAAAATTGAATAAAGCTAAATCAATGGTAGAAAACTGCAGATGGTTAAAAAAACACACATCGCCCAGTGAACCTGGAGCCAAGAAGTAACTTGTTCGCTCTGAGAAGTACAGGAAGAATGTGTGATGGTCCTCAGAGGTTTTGTGTGTGAGGAGGTTCTGAGCCTGCAGCCCCTGCATCGTTTCCGCTCAGTCAGCCGAGGCTTCTCACTGCCCCGGTTCTGAAGTTTGTACAGAGTCTCGGTATTTTCACACACTAGCAGCACAAACGTCCAGGTCTCTTTTAGTGCGTGGGGCACTTTTCAGCGTGAGGACAAATGACTGTCAGCAACGATACAAAATCTGCAGGATTCATAAAGATTAGTTTCTGGTTTGTGTTTGAATAGTTTATTCAGTCAATAAAAGTGTGGATCAGTTTTTCAGACGAGACTCCTGCTCTTCAGTCCAGCTCCAGCTGAGTTTTAGCAGTTGACTGTGGAGCGGGTTAGACAGCGAATTACTCGTGGAAGGTTTTTAAGACAGACCTTCCCCAGTCACTCAGAGTCACTCCTTCACTCCCTCACCACATCACCCTGTGTGTGTGACCCTTTGGCCACTTTTCAGCTTCTCAGTATGTTGCTGTTCTTTAAGCTCAGGGTAATACCTGAGATGAAATCCTCATCAATCACAGCCAAGTTACTCTAGTAACGTTACAAAGTTTAGTGGTGACGTTCTTTCCACCCTCTGCTCAAACACATGCTGAATCTCTGTTTGTTCTTATTCTACTCATGTAGAAAATAATTGATGAATGGATGTTCAGGTAAGTAGGAAGTCGACACATCCTGCCTTATCCTCATCGGCTGTTCCTCAACAAATGTACCTAAATGAAGGCAATAATGTAGCCAGAACATGATGCCAAAACTACTGTGGTGGTCAGGTTCATCTGTTTTGGATTTGCTCTAACATAATTATGATTTTTCACTTGTAGTAGTTGCTCTTTCCCCTCATTTCCTGTGATTTCTCTGTCAGTATGAAATTAAGGCATAAAATGAACTACCAACAATAAAGTTGACAAAGTGTTTCATGAACAAATGCAGTGCAGGTGGCTGGTTCCCTCGAGTTTGTTGGAAAAGAATCTGTGACAGAATTTTCATAAGTTATAGAGTTTAAACAAATTTTTTAACAGCAGAAATCTTTTATTCTTTTTTGTTTAATTTCTCAGTAGGATTTTTAAATTATCCCAAAGTTTAATCAGTGCAGTATTCCAGTAAAAGCTCAGGTGCTCTGGCTATTTTGTCTGCACAGTAAACTATGTGTGATTGGGTGTTTTGGAGAGAAATCTGGGTGAAGAGCAGACTTTGATGTGTTGCAATAAAGTGCAGATCAAACAGAAAATCACACACAACAAACACACTTTGATGTTATGCTGACAACAACTCATATTTAGTCAACAGGGCAGTAAGTGCTCAGGAAATGACAGAAAAGTTCATTTTAAATCTGCTGTTCATTAGCATTTATTGTCGTACAGTACAGTATTGTTGTACAATGAAACAATTTGTAGATTATCTTGCTCTACCTACCTGAAATGTGTCAAAATAATCAGTTAGAATGAGTTTTGTAATCAGGCCTATTAAGAAAGAAATCATCTTTTGCGAAATACTTATTTGCTGTCCTAGTTATTTAGTCACAAAAGCCACAAAAAACTATCCATTAATTATAAAAACCTAAACAGATATGAAATAATCTCAAACTGCAGGGTAAGGATGACGAGTTTGTGCAGTAAACTGTCAGCACGTTTACTCCTGATTTCTTCTGGCCTCAATTTCAAATAGTACCTAATTACTATTTGAAACTGAGGCCAGAAGAAATCTGTGTGTGATCACTGTACAGTAATTAACTGTACAGTCCTAAAACCTAAAGACTCCATATTTGTGTCAGTCAGTGCAGAGTCAATGAAGGTAAAGACTTTAATTAAAGCTGCGAGACGTTCAACCTCCTCTCCACACTCCGGGTAGCCTCTCAGCGTGTCACTTCCTCCCATTAAACACCCTGAATGAGAATGTCCAGGAGGACCTTTGTGATAAGTGTGGTGCGGAAAGGGGCATGTCTGACCTTGGTGACAGCATGACTGTAAGGAGCAAAGGGATCAAACAGCTTTTCTGAAGAGGCCGAATGAATGTGAGAGCAGCTTCCTGTGGCTCTAATTACAGTCTGAAGAGCTGAAGGAGGTGAGGTGGGGTTTCTGCTGCAGGACGACTTTAATCCAAAAGTCCCGTAGTCAGGAGATTCTTCAGGGAATTTGTGCTGGATGTTCTTAAGAGGGAGATGCACAAAGCAAAGGACCAACCTGAACACAGGACCAAACTGCAGGCGCAGGTTTCAAGTGTGAAACGTCCAATCACAGAGCAGAACCTCATACACCTTATTCATGTTGTTGTCTCTGTCCTCACCTCACGATGCACTGATGGTCTTCGCTGATGGTGACTAGATTTATCTGCTCATTATTAGTTCAGGTTTCCCTGTGGACAACTAACGTGAAGCCAGTTTTGGTGCCGCAGCAGACTATTGGAGGCTGGTTGGAGTGCAGTTGTGCTGCTACATTTGAGACCACTATGTGAAGTTTACAGAGGTAAACGGGTTGTTGCAGTAATGCTCAGAAAGTGTGGCTGACTGTCCGTGTTCCAGTTCTGGAGGTTCTGGATGCTTTCGCAGCAACATTGAATTTTTCTCACCGTGCTGGGAAAACGGTATTGATTGATCTTTATGGTTAGATTGTTGTCAAGTAGAAACTGGAGAGAAACGCAAACGGACTTTAAGAAGCAGGAGTATAAGAGCCAGATTAAAGTGTGTTTACGACACAGTTACACTGATGATATTTGAGCATGAGAATCAGAATAGGTGAGGTGACCTTCCTGCTGAGGTGTCCAGGTGAGAGCAGCTGTGATGACCCGTATCGTCTCTGGCAGGAGCTTGTTATTTCCACTTGACTCCACAACAGAAGCACTTCATGCTGTTACGTAATAAAAGTGCTTAAAGTTTAATGAAGAGCTTGGAGCCGTAGCCAAAACCTCCTTTAGTTTCCCAGAGTGTCTGTTGTGAAAACCCAGCTCAGATACGTGTTACAGAGAAAGTGGCTCAGCTAACTAATTCTAATGCTAGCTTCCCTTTTAGTTCTGTTCCTTGTGTGAATCGACCCCCTCGTGTGTCAGATACATTTACGGCTCATCCATCAGGACTGAAACTTAAGCTGCGTTCATATTCAAGAACAAACATATTGTACTGAAATATTAAGGAGGAAAAACAACTGGGTTGATCATGGATTAGTCAGCTATACGATGTGCTCATGCCAACTATTCCCAGACTGAGTACAAGCACTTACATTTTAATATTCGCTGTTGCAGAGGGCCGAGTTGTGAGTTGGTGGAAAGTAAAAGTGTCACTAGTGCATCGCTGTCTAACATATGCGCATTCCTCTGCCAAAACAAATGAGGTGAAAAGATCAAAAAGAGACACAGATTTAGGGCGAGATCATGGATGGAGAGGTATGGTCACAGAATTATAGAAAATAAGTAACGTTCTACTTACTGTATATAACTTTCATTGTTGCTGGTGTCAGATGCACATTTGAAACAGAGTTTGTATTTAGCTTTACTTTTGTCCTCATTGATTATCTTAAAACAGCTGTAAACCACAGATCTGTACAGGTACACAAATTTAAGACTTCAGCCTAATGCAGATTCTGGCATGAGGACATCCATAATATCACAGGATACGTTTTAAGCCAAAGTACTTGACTTTTCAGATTAGAGGGCTTTGGACTACGGCTGAGAAGGTGTTTTTCACTGCTTGTTGAAATTCAGTAAATGAAATAGTCCATTATCCAGGAACATAATCTGTCACTAAGCGTTGGTGTTGGTGTTGTTGCAACATGGCAGGCTGTAAACGTAACACACAAAGTCAGCTGTTGGAGAAGGGGGACGCTGGGACATGGTAGACGCTGCGGCTCGTGTCTGGCTACTCCAACGCTCTGGACTCTGGTGCTGTCAGCAGCCTAGCGGGACAGATGCTGCTGAAGTGCGAGGACCTATTTGAGTCTAGTGACTTTGGTGAGTTTTGAGACTGATGATGCAGTTTAGCTGATCTTGTTCAGATGTTCCATTTTGAACTCTGAGACCCGATGGAGCTGCCTAAATGAACATGGTGCAGAGTTTGAAAGTTGTGTGCGGTTTTAAAGCATCGTTAAAACCCACCTGATAAATATATCAGAGTTTTTCTTTTTTTTGTTAACAGACAGGTGGACTAAAGCCGACACACCACAGTCAGGGGGGAGGGGGGCTTTCTATGATTTCCAGTCCATTAAGTGGAGCAGTTGTTTTTCCACCACGTTGTCACGGGAGACGAGTTGGCTTTCACCAGCACAAGGTCAAAACTCATGTTGTCATAAATCCACTGAAGGGCTGTAACAGGCTTCCGCTGAAGGGCTGATAGATTCAGATCTGATTATTTACATTTACATTTAGTCATTTGGCAGACGCTTTTATCCAAAGCGACTTACAAGTGAGGAACAGGCAAGCAATAAAATCTAAGTTAAGGAGAAAAACATTGAAGCAAAGTGCTTTCAAAGAAGTGTTTCGGTTTGATGAGATGTAAGTACAGGAAAAAGGAAAAAGCCACCCCCTATAGTACAAGAAGAAGCAGGAAGTTGTTTTTTTTTTTTTGTAAACACACACATTGATGAATTTGGATTAATCTGATCAGTTTCTTCTTGCAAAAATTTCAGTCCTCTGATCTCATGTATCCTAAAACCAGATCAGAAACTGAAGCTCCCCAAACCACCTAATAACCATGACTATCTAAAAACCACACCACAACTGAGCATCTGACTTGCTCATACACTGTTTCAGTGATGTGTTGTTACTTTATTAATCAGAGGATTTATACAACATGTCCTCTGCAGTCTCCTATAGGGGTCCTGTACTGTAGTTAAAGTCCGGGTGACACTGATCCACAGGGGATACGCTCTCATGCAAGATTAATTAGCAGACGAGCTACTGGATCATTGGAGGATATAAATATCTAAACTCCCCAGGGTCACAGATTCTCCATCAGATGGATTGGCTGCTGCTGCCCTTGGCACCATTTCACCACCGCAGCTTCTTTATGTGATTTATTGTAGTTATCGCAGCTGAGTCATCAGTTCATCAGGCTTCATGTGACGTAATTCCTGTAGTAGATTTACATAAGGATCACAGCTGAACGGTGAATGAGCTGCAACATGAACGTGACATAAAAAAATTAAACTTAATCCATAGGAAAATAGGATAAAAAAAACTTGATCAAATGTGTCAGACACTGACTCAGTTTAACCACAGAGTCTGTCACACGCTGTAGGATCAGAGACGAGCCTCTTGCTCTCACACATGGTCTTTGGCTATGTACACACAAACGTTTCACGTTTGTTACCCACAAACTCATGTTCCCCCTGTAGGTGTCGCTGCTTGTAACCATGGAGACAGGCATGTTTGCCTGTGTAGGCTTAAAATAAGTCTGTGAAACTGGAGTAGCTGCTGTAGGATGTGAAGACGCTAAGTGCTCTGTCGCAGCAGCATAAGCGTGTGCCCAGGTGCTGACTGAGTTTGTGCTGCAACAGCACTGAGCTCAGCTCTGCTGGGACTCTCTCTGCGCTGATGGAGGGATTGTTTGCTCAGCACAACAGCAGGTTTATTTTTAGTACAATAGCATCTCACAACACACACGCAAACGCTTAATTGTTGCACGAACGACATGGGGACTAAACGAAGCAAACTGAGGGAGAGAGGCCATTAAACTAAGACAGCAGACAGTGAGCAGCTTCTCTGCGACAATCACATGACTCTGATAACGTTCCTCTGTAACATGATCCATGTGGTAATTTTGAGATTTTCTGTTTTGTGTCTCTGAAGAAAAACAGTTGACCATTGACCGCAGCTGAGGCTAAAATTAGCGTCAGAAGTATTGAGGAGAAGCATTACTACAAAATAAACACATTCCATCTAATACCAGGACTTAAAATCCAAACAAAGCACTATGAGGAAAATGTACGTAAGTTTAAAACGTATAAGAGAAATAATGTCTGAATACATAAAACTAACATTGGTTTAGTGTCCACACTTGGTATGATTCTTGTGTCTATATTGTGCTGTCTGATCTAATTCTTTGAGGTAGTTGTGTCATGCTCTAGATCTGAATCATATTCAGCTGGTGCGCTTTGATCAAGATGCCTGTAACTGTGGTGCATCCTTGTTTTCACGTTGTATTTTAGTCATGAGCTTTTCTGCATTGACACAGTAAGATCTGCAAATACTGTAACACAGCACTGAGAGAATGTCCGCAGTGTGCCACGCTTCACTTCAGTTTTTCTATTCCAACAGAAAATCAATTTTACAGATTAGTCTCTGCAGCTCTGCAGTTCAAGATTCTGAGCCATGGTGAAGAATTAGCCTATAGAACAGAAAATGAATTTGTGGCACTTGTTTTTAATGATCTCGACTGAACCTGAACGCCCTAAATGAATGAATGAATGAACTTGTCGATCTGCCTGTTGTAGGGCAAAGGGGAAAGGGTCGTTGCCATGGTGCTGAAGGAGCTTCCTGGTAAAAAGGCATCCTGTGAAGGAAACCCCCTCCTCACCGTGACAACCAAGGTTGGCATGACAACCACATCTGTTTAACTTTTTGTTTGCTTGAGCCTGCGTCACGCACTTTCCACTCAAACAGAAACGATTGTGTTAAACATCCAAGCATCAGTTTGTTATATTCTCACCAGTTTTAGGGTTTAAATCTGTATACAGATGTGCCACAAAGCCTTACCTGAGAATCTATAATGACATATTTGTTAGTAATGTGAAGTAAATGAATAACTAGAAAATATAACGTGATGTGATGCAAAGCAATATTTGAAACAAGTGCGTCGGGAAGGAAACAAGCAGAGCACAGGCTCCTATTGTGGTTTTTACCGTCTGCAGAAGTGAACAGTGGTCTCACGGGACAGTGCTGCTGTCGCAGGATTAAGTGCGAGCATTTTTCCATCAACATGTGGACGTACATGGCTGTGTGGATTAGGATTAGGAAGGCAGACACACACACACAAACACACACCCAGATCTGTGCTTATATTAAATCAGGCTCAGACTGAAGCAGTGAATTAAAGCTTGTCCTGTGTCCTACGTTTCCCAGAATGCCTGTCAGTAATCCTGGGTAGCTGTTTGTTGCCATGGGAGACAGGCGCTGCTTTGAAGGCTGGATTATGGCAGTTTACCACCACTCGCACTCCACACATTCTGATTTTATCCTGCACGTAGGGCTGTGCCCCTTGTACCATAGTACCGTACCTCCAGTATTTACTCACCTCGTCTATAAATAAAAGTCTTGTTGCACTTTTGGAGAGATGCTAACTGTGACCTGTTACTTATGAGACTTTCCACCAGGATTGTTTCTCCTATGAGATTCTTAGGACGGGGTAGCTTGGGTCAACCACCTGTGTGGTGTAGATATGCATGTCAGCTGGCACGATTCACATTTAGTCATTTGGCAGAAGCTTTTGACCAAAGAGACTCAAAAACTCGAAGTCAAGGACAAAACAGTAAAGCATGGTGCTGCGAGAAGAAACGTGTGTTTTGTGAGACTTGAGAAGGATAAGGCCGGTAAGAAAAGTGTTTTTTGCAGAACATCTGTCTTCATGAACTCAATCAATACTGGGAGTGTGACTGTAGTTGATGTGTTTCCAAGCATTAAAACAGCAGTCGCTGTGCGGTGTTGTTTTAGACATTGTTGTGATCCAAGTGTGTGGAACATCCAGGCTGATTTTCACCGTCTCCGTTGTTTCTCTAGTCTTCTGTCCTGTCAGCAGCTGTTCTCATGAATTAAACATTAGAAGAGATTGTAACAGTGAAAGCAGCAGCATCTGTGGACATGAAAGGATTTGAGAATTAAACTTGTAGCTGTGAGTCTTCTGCTGCTCTTAGCTTCAGCCCTTTGGCTTTCAAAAATACATTATTCAGAAACATTTTGTTCTATTTCGAGAGGTGATGTGTCTTGGGAAAGAATAAAAGCATTTCCCACAATGCTTTGTTTTATCTGCTGACATCGTGTTGAGAGCGATGATGCAAATTATAGAAATATTCATCATATTCAGCCTGTTAATGATCCTTGTTTTGGTTGAGATATGGATTCATGGATGCCGTCAGAGGAAACTCAACATAACCAAACACTGGGATTGAGAATCGTAGAATCAAAGTAATCCAGGGATTGCTGCACATTCACCAGCACATGGGAAGTTATCACAGAGAATACAGCTGCTTCCTGTGTAGACAGATCGACGCAAAGGGATGAAAACGGTGCTCAGGTTTTGGATAGAAAAGCACACAAATGCTGTAGACAGCTTGGGATTTTCAGTCAGTTCATTATCAATAATTGACTAACTTAAAAGAAAAAAAGTCTTATATTAAATAAAATCCGGTGTTTTGACAGACTAAAAACCTTTCTTATATTTGAATAGCCTGTAATTGTTGTTGAAATAACTGTCAGCCATGTTGTCTCTACTCTGTGCTCTGACTCTGTTTCTGGTCTCCAGCTGGTTGGGGAGCAGCAGGAGAGCCGACCCCTGCTGAGTCCCTCCATCGATGACTTCCTGTCAGAAAGTCGCAGCGACGCGCCCTCCACCCGACCCCTCACCTCCAACACAGCAGGTAGACTCCTGCTAATTATGACCCCTCACCCCCTTGTTTCTCTTACAGCTTAGCAGGAGCCCCCTCCACACACATACACACACAAACAAAATATTTGGTGTAGAGTTTTTGACAGTATCACATCAAACAGTCTGCTTCACTGCAGTAAAAAAAAAGACAGCCCAAAAGGCCCAAAAATAAATGTGAAACTCTGCAACTTCACTTCCAATATAAAAAAAGAATAAAGTCTGCTGCTTAAACAAGCTTGTGCTCTTCCCCATCTGCTCTCATGAATCGCAAAACATTTCTCCTCCGCACTTTTCTATCTTCTCCCTCATTGAAACTCGGACGCAGTGTGGAGTCTATCCTGGCTGTGAGTGGGTGAGAGGTGGGGTCCATGCTGGTCAGTCCTCAGCGAGAGAAAACTTCTGACACTGTGTTTGGACCGTGGGAGGAAACACACAGTATATGAACTTTTTCATTATTACTTTAATTTGTCCACATCTTTGGTTTATGACCAAAGTAATGATGTTCAGCCTTAACTGGACTGAGTGTTTAATGCTAATTAGCAAGTGTTTGCATGCCAACATGCTAAAATCCTACAGCAAATGCCGGACCCCCCAGACAGAGAGTGTTCACCTGAGATTACAGCAGAAGTGTTTAACATCTGAATTAGTGGCTTCGTCATTAAAGCATATTTTAAGGTAGATGCTGCTAATGCTAGGTTGGAAAGGCAGTAATCCATGAACCACAGGGTTAGTAGTTCAATCCCCGGTCCCTCGTTCCCACAAAGTGTCAATGATGAATGGATGATACTGTGTCCAGGTGTGTCTAAGTTTGGAAGGAGACACTGAGAACAAAGTGCTGAGCAGATAGTGAAGAACAGAAGTTCATTGTTTTGAATGTTGAAAGTGAAGGTGCAGCTGAGTTTCACTTTTTAAAAAAATATTTTCTGCTGTTTTACACAAAAGAAAATAGGTGTGGGAAGTGTCCTTGGGCAAGACACTGAACCCCAGTTTGCTCCCAGTGGGTCAGGTGAGCAGCTTCCATGGTGTGTGAGTGGGTGTGAAGCAGAACATTTCCCAAGGTGCATGAGGTTAAAAACAATGACAGAGCAGCCACCTTTGTCCAGGTGTCAAATATGTTAAAAGGTTATCGCCCTCCAAAATGCCTCCAAAACCACTGGAAGGTACATTAGATGATGTTTGGAAATAAACCCACCTGCCCTTTTATTCTCACCACATTTTTCCTCCCAAACTTTCTGTCCTTCTGTCCTCCTTCCTCCTCTGTGCCCATCTGTCTCCTCCGACTCAGCAGGTAC
This sequence comes from Channa striata, assembly GCA_033026295.1. Taxonomy (NCBI): domain Eukaryota; kingdom Metazoa; phylum Chordata; class Actinopteri; order Anabantiformes; family Channidae; genus Channa; species Channa striata. The sequence goes on from CM065185.1 coordinate 21,578,366, forward strand.
ACCAGCCATTAATTACCACTTCTGACCCCCTCTGTCCTCCTGTCTGCTCCGTCCTCCTCCCCACGTTCGTTTCCACCGAAACGCACAAACTCTTGTGCTTGCTTGTTTTCTCTGTGCTCATTAGACAAAGAGAGGAGACAGCAGCTGAAATTGTATCTTTTCACAAACATTAAACATCCTTTATACTTTAAACTGTTGTATCCTGTTTCCTCTGACATCTCAAAATGTTGAAGTGATCACATGTTCAGTCCAGTTATCATAGAAGCATTTTTTATGTCCATCAGTCAGTCCACACTGACAACAAGACATTAGAGCTTAAAATGCCTTGTTCTGGTGAGTTCAGAGACAGCTGTTCAAACATCTGCTGCACACACCTTACCAGTGAATGTAACAACTGATCTGAGCCTGTGTCACTGTCCTGTCCTCTGTGCCGTACAAGTCCGTCAAATATAACATTACTGCAGTTTTTTTTGTTTTTTTTTTGCTGTTGAAGCTCGCTCTCAGCATGAATTCACGGTAAAGGTTGAGCCATGGGTCCAGGTTCTCTGAGGCTTTGGACCAGATTAACTTCAATGATCAATGTGAATGTTGTTTGTATCTGTGCATTGAGAGGACTGACCTCTGCTCGCTGTCTGCGTGTGTCCAAAATAAGCATCAATTACAAATATCAAATATGTAATGTCAAGAGCTATTACCAGTGTGTGGACAACTTCTCTCTGTCAGCTAAACATTAGGCATTCAAAGGCAAAAATTGCAAAAACTAAAAACATCCAAAGTAAGTTTGCATGAGGCGTAATAAACAGACACACAGTGGTGACTTGTGCCACACGTGTGTGCTGTGCCACAGAATAGTAACAAAGGTTTATTATGAGTGAAGTGGAGTTTTCATAAGGTTGTTATTCAGTTAAATCTAAATAAGTCCAACCAACAGGCCTGCAGGAAATTCACAGATGCTGTGTAAGCTGCACCATCACAGTTGAGGCTGTTGCTTGCATTGAACTGCCATTTGCAATCAGGTGAGAGCTGAACTCCATGTTAAAGGATGTTTACCCTCCTCTATCCTGTTCCCCTGCAGTTCTGTCCACAGCTCTGGACCTGGTGGACCTCAGTGAGCCGGGGGAGAGCAGTGGGGGCAGCAGCAGTAGCAGCAGTAACAAGGACTGGAGGAGGAGTCCTCTCAGGAGGAAGGGCAGCTCCAAGAGTCCTCGACGCCGAGTGAGACCTGAGGAGACGGAGCTAATCCAGGTGGAGGTGGAACACCTGCCTGCCAGCCCCAGAACACCTGAGAGGATCTCCCTGGACTCAGGTAATGCAGAGGAAAATGGATTAACAGATGCAGAGTAAGTTGTGTTGCTTACGGCTTTGGAGTTGTAGAGCTTCTGCTTGTGTTCACGTTGTTGCTCATTTTGATAAAAGCTTTCTACCAGGAACCAGCTGATTTGGATTTTAATCTGAGCTTTTACTCTGATGAGAATTTAACTTCCTGTTTCGCTCTCACCCCAGTTGTCCTTATGGTTTTTGTTGATTCCTGTGTGAAAACTGATTTAGATGGTATTAGAATGATGGGACATGATGGATTTTAAGCTTATGAATATTTGTGATCACTGTTATTAAATGAGGTTTTTCCCATAACGTCTCAGGTTGACAGTGAAGAAACCCAAACTACCTGCTACTTTGACCTGTTAACTGTTGTTCTCTTGTGCAGCGAAGGGTTTTTACTGGGAAGCTTGCCTTCAGTTTGACCTCCAAATTATCGACAGATTGTGCAGTTGGTTAACTAGGACCACAAGCACAGTGTGAAATGCACTGTATCAAAAGGTGATACATGGTATAAATATCCTCCGAAAAAAGGGCGTGGCTCAGCTAGTCAAGCAGTTTTCTGTGAACTACAAAGTCAGCGGTTTGAGTCCCGGCCTCTCCTGGGTTGCAGTGTTCTTGGAAAAGACACCGAACCATAGATATACAGGAGTAGCCTGTCCACTAGAATTTCCCCTTGGGAAATAAAAAAGTTGGTGATTTTAGTTTTAGTTCTCATCTGAAGCATTATGTTGTTGATGTACTATCACCTTTAGGCAGTCTGTCATCTCCTCTTGACAAATGGGATGAGGTGAACCTGGATGTGGTGGACAGAGGACGTAGGAGGAGATTTGAGAATAGATGCACCTCCCACCACTCCTCCAGTGAAGTGCTCTGGTAAGCATTTCACCTTTTATTCAGCGTTAACGTATGAAACTTTGCTAATTGTTTCAGTCACATACAAAGAATCTCCAGACGCACATGTAGCTCAAGGCTATGTCCTGTTCACATGCTCATGTTCAGCACATTAGTTACTGTTAGTTTTCTAACATTTGATCATCTAATTGGCGGCAAACTCAAACTCATTTAATAAAAATTTGCTGCAACACTTCCCTGAGGAAGTGCAGTGGAAGTCTAACACAGCTCCAAAGCCAGGGACACATGAATACAGGAACAGTGAAAGGGAGACAGAGAGAGAGAGAGAGAGAGAGAGAGAGAGAGAAGCACAACTACGGGAGAAAGAAGACACGGAGTTAATGTCCTCCAGTAGTCGCATATAAATGTGGGCTGAGAGGAGGAAAGTGTCTCAGTCCATCAGGGGTTGGTCCCCCAGCAGTCTAAGTCTATAGCAGCAGGACTAGAACTAACTATAAGGTTTTGAGACTAGTCTTAGAAGTAGATAGGATGTCTGCTTTCTGAATCTGGACTGGGAGCTGGTTCCACAGGAGAGGAGCTTGGTAGCTAAAGGCTCTGCCTCCCATTTTGGGAACCACAAGTAGGCCTGCATTCTGGGACCGAAGTGGTCTATTTGGATGATCTGGTACTAGGAGATCTTTTAGGTAGTATGGAGCTTTATAGGTAAGAAGAAGGGTTTTAAATTCTATTCTATATTTAAAGGGAAGCCAAGAAGGTGAAATATGATCTATCTTACCAATCCCAGTCAGTAATCTTGCTGCAGCATTTTGGATTAATTGAAGGCTTTTTTAGAGAGTTACTGGGGCAGCCTGAAAGTAGAGAATTACAGTAGACCAATCTAGAAGTAACAAATGCATGGACCAGTTTTTCAGCATCGCTTTGAGATAGGATGCTCCTACTTTTGGGAGTGTTCATTTGTCAATGGAAATTTACGTAGTGTTTCCTCTAGGCAATATTCCTCAAGGCGACAAGTATAGAGGTAGAAGTATTGGTTCTAACATGGAGCCTTGTGGAACTCTATAACTGACTTTTGTGTGCATGGAAGATTCAACAGAAAACATGATGGTGACCTCCAGCAAAAAGAACAGCTCCTTTGCTAGTGGCTGCCCTAGAAAAAAACTTAAAAATAAATGAATAATTCAGCCTAAGGATGTTGAAATTAAGAGTAGACACAGTACAAACATATGCCCTACAAAACAGGAGCACACCCACAGTATAACGTTTGCACAGGAGCTGCAGACTCAATTTGAGGCTGAAGATGAAATTAGGTTACAGGAAAATTCAGATGCAGAATGCATGAAGTGTTCTTAAATCTGTTCTTCTGATGAACAGAAGCAGAAGAACCGTTGGTTTTCAGGTGATCAAATGATCTTTTGGAGGAGAGCAGCAGGTAACTCCTCAGGCTGTTGTTAGTCGACAACATTTAACAGTTTGCCTTTTATTCCCTCAGGTCTGCAGAGTTTAAAACTGATCCACTGACAAAGAACTCCTTCGAGATTCACAGCTTTGATGACCTCGACTTCATATCCTCGACACAGGTCAGCTGCTGGCTCATAAAATCCAGCTGTTGTGTTACTCTGAAACCAGATTTGTTGTTGTGGTAACAGCACAGTGGTTTCAGTGCTTTATTTAACAGCCTGTCACTGTATGACTTTAAAGACACAATATTGCTTCTGTTGTCTCTCAGCTCTGCTTTGAACTTGGAGTTATCACATTACTGAGCTGATGCTTTTTATTTTTCTGGGAACTTACAAATCGTTGATGTTTGGATGAAAGGAGCATTACGAAGTGAAACTATGTACAGAGTAAACAGTGTGTCTGTCGGAGTTTTCATCTCTTTTAAATGCAGCTTTGACTTTGGTCACGTCTTTTGGCCTTTGTGTAATTCGTCTTTGCTGTCACACTGATGCTTACTGTCTGACCTTTGTGTGTCTGTGTGTTTAGGACTTTGGTGTGTCCAGACAGCGCAGAAGGACTCGATCCCTGCTGGCCAGTAACGAGTCTCTGGAGGACGAGTTTGTTAGAGCAAAGGCTGCTGTAGAGGTACACACGCTCAAAAATTGTCCTCAACCTGACAAAAGTCCCTGTTTCTGCTTCACATTTAATTTTAATTTGATCCCACTTCTCAAAGTGAATCCTTGGTTTCCAAATGATACTCAAATCACTTTCCTGGAAACATGGAGTTTGTAGCGAAGTCCTGAACAATCCTTGCTCCTCATTTTGCAGCTAAGCCTCTGCTTCCCCTGGACGTCCTTGCTTTCCAAAACAAGCTCCCTGCTTCCCAGTGAAGTCTTCACTTTGTGACAAACTCCTGGCTTCCAGTATGTACCCTTGTTTCTAAAGGTCTGTGCTTGGTACAAAAGTCTCGGAATTCAGATCTCTAATTTGTCTGGTGATTTGCTGACAGTAGAAAAATGAGAAATTGTCGTCCTTTGTCCTTTAAAACTTCACATACAGCAGCTCCCAGTGTTGAATGTGTTGACTTTCACATATTAGCTGATCTTCAGAAACAGATATCATAAGTATGTTGCTGATCGGATTTCTGTAGCAGATGTCCACGCTGTACTTCCTGCCATCTCAGCCAACCTTTCCTCTTCATGAAGCAGCACTTAGATCGGCTTACAGCATCATGGTGATACTCCAGGCTCAGGTTTCATGTCTGACCTCATGGCTGCGTGTCAGTTGGTCATTTCCTTTTATTTAAAAGAGTGATGGTTCCAAAGTGATCAGGATTGTTCAGGGTGGTTCAGATTGGATTCAAAACGGTACAGGCTTGGTTGCTGTTGATGATGGTGCATGATGATGGATGACTGGTTACGTGATCATTTGCTTCGGGGTGGGTCTGAACACGCTCAGTGATTAAAGTGCAGTTTTTCTCTGTCAGATTTAATTTGAGACACTTGTGTCGATGAGTTTATTCTTCTCTGCTCTTCAGTTCTTTCAGCTCAGCTCAGCGAACCAATCACAGCGTCTCCTCTGATTAAAAAGCTTCCTCATTAACTGACTGCTTCTGAATTTAGCTGCAGGTGTGTGAATTCACAGAGGCTGATGCAGAGGTCAACACAGTGTGACATTAAGACCTTACAATTATTCAGCCTGTTTATGAGTTTGCATCAGATAACACATTATTATTGCCAATGTGTGTTTAGTATTAGACTACTGCAGTGTTTGATGGGACTAATTTATTAATTAGTTGTTGTTGTTTTTTTAAAAAAAACCTCCCAACATTCAGGGTTTTCTGGTTGTACATGTTGGTTTTGCACAGTAAATTCAACACTTTAGAGGGTTAAGAGCCAACTTTATTCATCATTCACCTTCTTGGACGAACAGAATTTATAAACCTTCCTGGAGGTGTCTGGAGCTGTAATCCATCGTTTGAGTGAATATATGTTGAGATTCCCAGTTACTACTTCAAGTAAGAATTGACAACACCAGTTCTTCACTGTTCAACTACCCCCATGTTAATTTTCTGAGTGTCTCTGTCTACCGGTTTGTTTCCTGTCTGAAGCTGATTGGCTCTGACAGCCTGTTGTATATACAGCAGGAAAATGGTGACTCAGGGGCGAGGTGCCATCGCTCTTTCTTTAGAGGGAGTGAAATAAAGGTGAAGAGAGCGTTTCCTCTTCCTGCTGAGTATTTAATGATGGACTCAGATTAAGCTGGTTCAAACGCAGTGTCTATGTGATCCCACATTATACAGCTAGACACACAGCTTGAAAAGGTCGGCAGTAACAGGTTCCTCTGGCTGGTGAAACTAATTGATTCATCAGAATAAAACAACAGATTTTCTGCTTTTTGATTTAGAAAAGTGAATCTAAACAGGACTAGAACAGATTGACTTCAAACTGGTTAACACCAGCTTCTGACTGTTGACAGAACAGTTTTTTTTAAACCTGTGCAATACAAATGACCCTTGGTGCAATTACCTGTATGATTGTGTAATGTGTATTTACATTTTTATTCTTATTTTTTAATTTTATATTGTATATACTGATATTCCTTTTTGCCATACTCTGAACATTCCCTGCTGCTGTAACATGGAAATTTCCCCACTGTGGGACGAGTAAAGGTTTATCTTATCTTGTTTTTCAATAGGTTTAAACCAATTTGTGAGCATCCGAGCAGGTGCAAACCAGTTTCCAATTGTCAGACTGTCAGGTTAAGATATGTCTTAACTTCGTTCTAAGGCAGTTCTGAGATGAGATATGTTTGTTGTGTTACAGTCTGACACCGAGTTCTGGGACAAAATGCAGGCAGAGTGGGAGGAACTCGCTCGGAGAAACTGGCTGGAGGACTCTGAGGATCAGCGTCCGATCGCAGTGTCTGTCTCGCCTGTGGAGAATGTAAGAGCATTTTGCCCAGATTAGAGTCAGTTATTAATAACATCAGAATATTATTGAGATAGACGTTTGATGGCATTAATCTGTAGTTTTAATACTCTGGACTGAGATCATCTCTGAGTGCCTCAGTAATCCCTCCTCCGCTCAGGTGTTACATCACCATGGTGATGGAGGTGAAGCTGCTCTGATGTTGACACATTATCAAACATCTGTTTACACGTGTGAACAGATGTTTGATGCTGGATGTTCGTCTCTTCCTTATGTGTGTCTTTCGTTCAGTTTGATGGTTTGAAAGCTGATAAGGGTTTTGTTTAACTGCTAAAATCTGTTCATCAGTCACTGTAAATGGCTAAAATGACCAGAGCTCTACCTGTAATGCTGTCACCATGTCTAAATTCACATTTAGGAGTTTTGGCTTTTAGGAATGCTATAAATGATTTGGTTATTTCAACACATATTTTAGATGTTTTACACCCAGTATCACAAACACTGTACTGATGATATCTGTGGGTCTTTGTTTTTATTTGTAGTGATCGCTTTGCTTTTGTTTTTAATGTCATGGAAATTGAAGAAAAAGGAAAAAGAAAGTTAACGGTTAAAAGCTTTCATGTACAAAAATATTACAATTATTTTCCCTAACGCATAAAAAAACATAAGGACTAGATAAGATTTCTGTGGACACCAGTTTGGAATGTTTCGACTTTTTAATTGATTTCACGTGTTTTAAAGTTGAGCTCTGGGTTCATGATGAGACATACATTACTGTTGAGTTGAGGCTCGATTTGTTCCTCAGCGTTAGTGAGGCTGGAATCACCTGGTGATAGATGAAGATAAAAGTTTCATTTTCAAAAACACATTTGTGCTATTTATTTGTTGATTGGCAGGTATAATAATACAGTACGTAACTACGGAAGTCATTTTTAACATGATGATTTGATGCTTTTATACAAATCTTTTAGGAATGTTATTTACTAAACAAGTGAAAAATCGAGAAGTTTGTTAGTTGGAGCAACAAAAAAAATTCAGTGTTTGGCAACTAGATGTTAAATATAGAAGGCCCGAGTGCTGAGCCCTGGGGAACTTCACGTCTCATGTGGATTGGACATAATGTTGGCCCGATGTGTGTAAGTATTAATGAGTTGCTTTGTTTCATGCAGGGTTATTTCTTCAGCACCAGCAACCCGTACAGAGACTGGCCCAATGCATTTGCTGAGGGCCAGGAGAAAGCCAGAGAGGGAGACCTGAATACAGCCGTGCTGCTGTTGGAGGCTGCCATCTCACAGGACCCTCAGGACTCTGAGGTGAAACACACTGAACCAGTTTCAAACATGAGCTGATTATTATATTATATATATGAGTCTCCTTGCTCCATTATGTTTGTTTCCCAGTCAGACAGAAGCTGATTATTATGGAGAATTAAAAGTCTTACTGACACTAATAGGGTCACAGGACCTGCTGACTGGTGTCTGCAATGATGATTGGGCAGCAGAGAGAGTGCTCAAGCCGTTTATAGTGTGATCGTACCAGGAGTTTTAAACAATCTTTTCTGTGCATGGAATCTGTGGTGTCCACCAAAGGGACTTAATTTATGTGACGATTCCTTGTGTCTTATAGAAAAGCAGTGATATTCTGACATATTTTGGCTGTAGAGCCTGTTGTTTTAAACAAAAGTGGACTGATCCACTTTTCTTCTTTGTGTTTTCAGGCCTGGCAGGTGCTGGGGATGACTCAGGCTGAAAATGAGAATGAACAGGCCGCCATTGTGTCCCTGCAGAGGTCAGCCACCGCTAAATACTGTGATTCAGCAGAGACACTACACTTACACATTATGCTGATAATTATTATTATATAGTTATTATCAGAGACTTTATGACAGTTAATTCACTCTTGTAAGACATTCAGATGAATAATTCCATCACAATTCTTAGAATGTGCTGCAAGATAATCACGTCTGCAGGATAAAGGCCCAATCAGCAGGAGTTCCTGAGACCCTCTGTCATTGTTTACAGCTCTTACAAACAACTTTATTCGTCACTGAGCACATGTACATTTGCACATACAAGTTACAGTAAAATTTGACCTCTGCATTTAACCAATCCCTCTGAAGGGAGCTGTGGGCTGCCATCGCTGGCACCCGGGGAGCTAGCGGTGGGTGTCTTGCTCAGGGACACACCTGGTGGGTAGGCTGGGGATTCACACATCCCCTCCAGCGTCTCTACCCATTGAGCTACCAGGCTGCTTTCTTGTTACTGAGCTGGTAAAGAAAATGTCAACGTTAAAGCCTGCCTGGTATCAGGCTTGGCCCCTGTCCTTTTTTCTGTTCCTCTTGTTCTTCTTGAATCTGTCGTGTTGACCAATCTTAACGATATTTTAGAAATACTGATCACACAGTGGATGGCAATCCAGGCCTGCTATCACCATTTACCATATTACTATGCAGAAAATTCTAAAATTGATGTTAGATATTTGCGCTTTAAGTGCTACGTGTCTTTGTAATGCCCCCCCTCCCCGCAGGTGTCTGCAGCTCCACCCTCACAATCTTGCGGCTCTAATGGCACTTGCAGTCAGCTTCACCAACAGCAGCATGCAGAGGGAGGCATGCGACGCCCTGCGCCGCTGGATCATCCACAACCCTCGCTATAAACACCTAGTCCTGGACCACAAGAGCCCACGACGAGGCTCCCCAGCAACACCACACAGGGGCCCTATCACCTCTGCACCAGCCAGGTACGAATGCCTGAGGGTCTGGACCTCTATCTGCTGGATCACTGAACCGGTTTACAATCAGAAGTCATAGCTTCATCTACAAAACCATGATTGTCATCTACAGTTACTATGGTGATGACTCCTTGCACAGCTAACCAGTTGAATAACTGCTGTTCATTGAATGTGCAGATGTGTCAGTTGAAGGTTTCCATTTGGGACTACAGAAACTGAACGTGAGTGTTGTTAACATAAGTGAATATGAGCGACAAATACTCTTTTCACACTTTGTCAGCAACCAGCTTCACAGTGAGGTGTTCAAAGACAATACAGAGCTCATTCACAAAAATCTTCCCAGTCCGTCTAGAACATCAATTAAACTTGTGTTCTAGTGTAAACTCCTGTATCCTTTTTTTATCGCAGAGAGATAAAGATATTTATTTAAAGATATATTTGATCATATTTAAAGACATATCATATTTAAAGATATTTAAAATAAAGTTTTTAAAGCTAAACATTCACATAGGTGAACATCCATTATGCAGCATTAAAGGAGCGGTTCAACATTGCAGTCTCTGTGTGTTACAGATCTGAACTCCAGGAAGTGCTGCTCCTCTTCCAGGAGGCGGCTCTGTTGAATCTGGACTGTTTGGATCCAGATCTGCAGACCGGACTAGGTGTTCTCTTTAACCTCAGCTCAGACTTTAACAAAGCAGTGGAAGCTTTTACTGCAGCGCTGTCCGTCAGGCCACAGGTAACCAGTGTTCTCCAACATGGAAGCTGTCCTGGCTCTGATGGGACAGTTGTAGTTAGGGAGGTGTGAAAAAATGTTTTAATGTTTATATTCATAAATCAACAAAAGAGAAATCTAAATCACACCAGTATTTGTTATGACCACCCTTTGAATTCAAAACAGCAGCAATTCTTCTAGGTCCACTTGCACACAGCTTTTGAAGTTTTAACACTGGTATGTTATTCCAAACATCTTGGAGAAATAACCAAAGATCTTCTGTGGATGTAGGCTCTCTCACATCCTTCTGTCTCTTTACGTTATCCCAAACTCACACTCCTACAAAATCCCTAAACCCTGTGCAAGTGGACCTATAAGGTTTGATGCTGGTTTGAAGACAAAAGGTAGTAACAACAAAAAATTATTTGATTTAGATTTCTCTTTTGTTTGCTCACTTTGCATTTTGTACATTGACAGAAATAAACACTCACTTTATATTTCTGAAGGCAAAGCATTTTTTCACACCTGCTTGAAACGTTTGCACATTACTGTAATTTTTAAAAACACACACTAAAGCAAACAATAGTGTATCAGGTTATAAAAATGTGCACAATAAGTCATAGTTGAGATGGTTACATCATTACAGGAAGCCTGTCTGGATACACAATACAACATTGTGTGATAGTTTGAGAGTAGGAGTCCAAAATGAACCTAACTATAACGACAAATGTAAATGGAAGGAAAACATTTTCTTTCTTGAAAATATTATTTACATTTAGTCATTTGTCAGACACTATTATCTAAAGTGACTTACAAGTGAGGTACAAAAGCAAGCAAAAAAATCTTGAGAAAAACATCAAGTGCTATCAAAGAAGGGTTTCTGTTTCATGAGATGCAAGTACAAAAAAGAGCAGAAAGTTTTTTTGTTTTTTTTGAATGATTGAGTTTAAGTAAGCCGGAGCTGTAGAGTTGACAGAGCTTTGAACTTAATCCTTTCAGCCACAGGAAGCCAGTGCAGAGATCGGAAGAGCGGTGCTAGTTAAAAATGAGGCGTGCTGCCGCATTTTGGATCATCTGTAGGGGCTTGCTCGTGCATGACAGTAAGCCCATAAACAGTGCGTTGCAGTAATCAAGTTGAGATATGATTTAATTCCTGCACGATAAGTTGGGTTGTGTACTCAGAGAGATAGGGTCTGATCTTTCTGATGTTGTGGAGAGCAAATCTACATGACCTAAAGACTGAGGCTATGTTTACCATAATTATGATTATTTTTCATCCTTTTGCACATATTTTTCAATTTCTCATTGATTAACCAACCCGTGCCCACCCAGGACTACCTACTGTGGAACCGTCTAGGAGCAACATTGGCAAATGGAAACCGAAGTGAGGAGGCGGTGGAGGCCTACACCAGAGCACTGGAGCTGCAGCCTGGATTCATCCGGTCCAGATACAATCTGGGAATCAGCTGCATCAACCTCGGAGCACACAGGTAACAGTGAATGATGAACAATGCTGAACATTGGTCATATCAGATCATCTGGCTCTCAGGGTTTTAGTTACTATAAAAAAACACTGCAGATTTATTGATTTTATGTTCCACAGTTGAGCGGATGACAATAGTTCTACAGATCGCATTGACATCCTAAGCTAAACACTGAGCTTGTACACCAACTTGTTGCTAAAGTATTTATCGAACAATGAAAAGGCAACGTTGATTTTCTTGACTACTATTTAGGCAAAGACGATGTCACTGGTGATGTACATACACTTACTAGTTTACGTAACTTACCAAGACACAGGAAAAGACCAAAGTAGTACACACACAGTGAAGGCTATTGTTGGGGTCGGAAAGTCAGTTAGAAAAACTCACTGAGCACATGCAGCTTGACCTTACATCAGTGTTGGTGTTCATGGTTTTACCTGGTCCTGGTCATACAGGGAGGCAGTCAGTAACTTCCTGACCGCTCTGAACCAGCAGAGGCGGAGTCAGCGGTGCAGCCACCAGCAGATGTCAGCCAACATTTGGACCGCCCTACGCATTGCCATCTCCTTGATGGACCTACCTGAGCTGTTCCAGGCTGCCAGTGTCAGGGACCTAGACCTTCTGATGAGGGCCTTCGATGTGGCCGACGTCTGATGAGGTCTCCTGGTTTATTCCAAGGCTGTCTGAAGATGGAAATTTTTGGTTTGAAACCAAAGAGGCGACAATCGCTGTAAATAGAAATGTAACAGCACAACCCTTTAGCGTCCTGTAAGAGCCGGTTTATAATCTGTAGTCTAAGGACAAGGTCCGAGACAGTTCGTCTGTTCCTTAAAATGTCCCACTATATGTTTAATACACTATAACAAAAAGCCATTAAACTGTAAAATATGAGCTTGAAAAGGAACTTAAGACCTGAAGTGATGTCACAGAGGTGTGGCTCACCTGGAGTAGGCTTCAGGTGTAATGATACAGCACAAGGTCTCAAAGCGAATCAGGTTTATATTAGAGAATGTCGAGCATTTGATACAAACTCAACACTTCCTCTGTGTTTACATGTTGTTTTCATAAATTAATTTCCACTGTTTCACCAGTAAAAGAGATGGCAAGGGAATTCTGTGCACGGGTACAATTTTCAGGACATGAATGTTTCTCTTATGTTACACACGCTGAGAAGAAAACTTGAATCGGTAGAAATGACCTGTCTAGTTTAGGAATGTTACATTTGTATCAACAGGCCCGTCATGTTTCTGTTAAAAATATTACAGGGATCATTACTTTATTGTTGTTTTGTAAAGTTTTCCCCGTAAAACCCGTCGACCTACTGCTTTCTCTCAAACTTTTTTCTGCTTGTAAAGCTCCTGATAAACCAACATCAGTTCACTGTGACCTGCAGACACAACCTAGAATTCTATATCACTTAATTTATTGTTAAAAAGGACTCATGTTACTGACAGTTTCAGATGTGCTGTTTAATCTTTTTATATTAATGTCCAGGTCGGCACACTCATCAATCTGCCACTAATGTATAAATCTGCTTGACTGGAGTTTAACGAAAATTGGAGAAAGAGCTAGAAAATCGCCACTCAGACGCTGTGTTTAACTAAAGCCAGAGGAAGCACAGGTTCACTCGGCTATGTCCAAATATAGTCTTTGTCTTCATCAGCACACTAAAAAAGAAAAGTGAAATTATTTAACAGATTAGATGATTAACTAGCTTAAATACATATACAGGTAGAGATCAGAGATCATTTTACTTCCTAGAAGTGTGGTTTTTAAATTATACACCAAACCATTTTTGTGCATCTTGAAATTGGTTCCATGACCCCTTTTCTCCTTATGATTATTACCAGGGCTTGGGGCATTTCCAATTAAAGACATGAAAGATCATGACTGTTTGTGATGACATTTGTGACTGTGAAAAAAATTGTCAACAGTGGTTTTTTTTTCCTCGCAATTGTACGTAAGAAGCATTTTACTCTTGATTATCAGTCTAAAAAGACATTTACTGTAATTTTTCAGAAGCTCAGAGCAGCTACTAAAGCTGTGTTTACTCTTGTTTCTATTTCAAATCTTCAGTCTGAACTTTAACAAAATTCAACCTTTTGAGTTCACTGCAACTTTAAAAGCTTGAATATTAAAACTAATGGAAAGTTTAATCTGATCGACTCAAAAACAAATGTGTGGGCTTTTCGTGTAACATAACGGCAGAGTTCTCACCATTGTGGCTACAATAAAGTTAACATCACCCATCTTCTCATTACCACATCAGTTATGCAACAAATATTATGTTTACGATAAGAATTCATCATTACCTCAGAGAACCTCCAACTGCTCGAGAATGTAGAAATGTCGTGATGGATCATGAAAAAGTGGAATCAGAATGCAGAGCCCCTCACACGTGACGCTCTCCTACACCTGCGGGTGTGTTGATGTTGCCTCCTGCAGCAGGTTTACCTGAATAAAAATGGGAGGGCCTGCAGCAGGAAGCGCAAGACCGTGTGGACCACGTTCTGCTGTAGCAACCCCTAAAGCAAAAAGGTGAAAGCAGTTTATTTACCAGCTTCATCGAAAGTCTTCTGTAGTTTAAACATGAAGAACGATCATTTGCCACAACTGTTTAACAGGAAGATTAAAGAGTATATACATTCTAAAATACTAAAGTTCTCACTTTGTGAAATAGCACAAGATTAAACCGGATGTTCTCACTTTCTGCTGGTTTAAAATATGAAAAGGGGAAAAACAAAAAAGAATAAACTGAAAGACAGAAAAGCAGCAGTTAAACCTCTTTACCTGCTGGTGCTAATACCGGTGTTCAAACTCGTGCGACTCTTATTCTGAAATTTTGACAGAATTCTCATATTTTTTTAGCTGATTTAGTGCTTAGTGCAGATAAAGTCATCATAGTGTGGGCAACTTTAACATTCGTGTAGATGCTGACAGTAACTTCATTATTAGATTAAATTGGTTCCTCTTAAAATGTAAATGAACCCACTCATTGTTTTAGTCACACCCTTGACCTTGTCCTTACATACAGCATTGAAATTGATCAACTAACAGTATTTTCTCATAATTCTGTTCTCTCTGACCATATTCTAATAACATTTGAATTTAATCTAATGGATTATACAGGAGCTAGAAAAAAAAGTTCTGTCTCAGTAGGTGTTTATCTGAAAACACTGTTAACAAATTAAAGGAAATGATCCCTTCATCATTTACTTCAACATGTACCGATATAACTGAGTCACCTCATTAACTGTACTCCTGTACAATTTGATTATCTGACTGATAAATACAGCGTCTTTACATTCCATACTTGATACTGTTGCCCCTCTACAAAAGAAGGCAGTAAATCTGAACAAGCGGATTCTATGGTATAGATTGCAAACCCGCAATTTAAAGCAGGCGTCATGAAAACTAAAAAGGCGTTCCACTCATTCACAAGAATCACGCTTGGCCTGGAAAAAGAGTTTATACTTACACAAATTAGCACTCCGTAAAGCCAGAACAGCATATTATTCATCACTAATAGAGGAAAACAAGAACAACCCCCGGTTTCTTTTCAGCACTGTAGCCAGGCTTACTAAGAGCCAGAGTTCAGTTGAAACTAGTTTTCCCTCAACGCTAAGCAGCAATGACTTCATGACCTTCTTCACAAACAAAATCATAGCTATTAGAAATAAAATTCACCAGACCCTCCCCACAAATACAACAGAATTAGAATCATCAGTAAGTCCTCAGTCCCTTTTAGACTGCTTTGTGCCCATAGACCTTGCTGAGTTAACTTCAACTATTATGGCATCTAAACCAACAACATGTCTGCTAGACCCTATTCCAGTTAGACTGCTCAAAGATGCTCTACCCTTATAAGACACGTTCGTATTAGATATCATTAATCTATCTTTACAAACAGGATATGTACCAAAGGCCTATAAGATAGCTGTAATCAAACCCCTTCCTAAAAAACCTTGTCTTGATCCAGGTGTTTTAGCCAATTACAGACCAATATCCAATCTCCCCTTTATTTCTAAAATGCTTGAAAAAGTAGTTGCAAAGCAACTATGTGATCACCTGCACAGAAACGACTTGTGTGAAGAATTTCAGTCAGGATTTAGAGTTCATCATAGCACAGAAACCGCACTGATTAAAGTCACCAACGATCTTCTTCTGGCTTCAGATAACGGACTTGTCTCTATACTAGTTCTGCTAGATCTTAGTGCTGCATTTGACACCATTGATCACAGAATATTATTACAGAGAATAGAACATGTAATTGGAATTAAAGGAACTGCATTAAACTGGTTTAAATCATATCCATCAGTAGATTCTAATTTGTTCATTTTAATGACGAATCTTCCACATACACAAAAGTTAGTTATGGAATTCCACAAGGCTCTGTATTAGGACCAATACTCTTTACTCTATATATGTCTCCCCTTGGCAACATTATTAGAAAACACTCTCTAAATTTTCACTGCTACGCTGATGACACGCAGGTATATCTATCTATGAAACCCGATGAAACAAATCAATTAATCAAACTAAAAGCATGTCTAAAAGACATTAGGGACTGGATGACGTATAATTTCCTTCTTCTAAACTCAGAAAACTGAAGTTATTGTGTTTGACCTGAAAGTCTAAGAAACATGTTTTCCAACCATATTACTATACTTTAGATGACATAACTCTTGCCCCCAGTAGTACTGCAAGGAATCTCAGAGTCATTTTTGACCAGGATTTGTCATTTACCTCACACATAAAACAAATCTCTAGAACAGCCTTCTTCCAGCTACGGGACATTGACAAAATTAGGAGCATCCTGTCTCAAAGCGATGCTGAAAAACTGGTTCATGCATTCGTTACTTCAAGATTGGACTTCTTTAATTCTGTACTTTCAGGCTTCCCCAGTAACTCTCTAAAAAGCTTCAATTAATCCAAAATGCTGCAGCAAGATTACTGACTGGGATTGGTAAGAGAGATCATATTTCACCTTCATTAGCTTCTCTCCATTGGCTTCCCATTAAATGTAGAATAGAATTTAAAACCCTTCTTCTTACCTATAAAGCTCTAAACGGTCAAGCTCCATCATACCTAAAAGATCTCCTTTTACCATATAATCCTAATAGACCACTTCGGTCCCAGAATGCAGGCCGACTTGTGGTTCCCAGAATTTCCAAAAGTAGAATGGGAGGCAGAGCCTCTATCAAGCTCCCCTCCTGTGGAACCAGCTCCCAGTCCAGATTTGGGAAGCAGGGTGTCTGCTTACCTCTACTTTTAAGACTAGGCTCAAAACCTTACAGTTAGTTCTAGTCCTGCTGCTATAGGCTTAGACTGCTGGGGGACTCTGCACTGAGCCATTTCCCTCTTCTCTTCACTCTCTCCTCTCACCCCACATTTATATGTCACCACTGTATGACATTAACTGTGTGTCTTCTTTGTCCCGTAGTCGTCTTTCTCCCTCTCTGTCTCCCTCTCTCTGTCCCTGTCCTCAGGTGACCCGGATTTGGCGCTGTGTGTCCTCCAGTGTGCAGCTACTGGTTCTACTAACCTGCCCAATGTTTTGTTGTTGCTTTTGTTGCTCTGTTCTTTTCTCTCTCCACTTTCCACTCACCCTAACCGGTCAAGGCAGATGGCCGCCCACCCTGAGCCTGGTTCTGCTGGTGGTTTCTTCCGTTAAAGGGAGTTTTTCCTCTCCATTGTTGCATATGGCTAGCTCAAGGGGGATTTGTTGGGTTTTCTTTAAATGTTTGTATAGTCTTGACTTTATTATGTAAAGTGCCTTGAGATGACCTTGTTGTAAATTGCCGCTATATAAATAAGGTTGAATTGAAGTGAAATTTAAAATCTAGCCACAGGGGTTGCAAGCCAGTAACTTCTGTGCCGGTCCCAAGCCCGGATAAATAGAGAGGGTTGCGTCAGGAAGGGCATCCGGCGTAAAATTTGCCAAGTACAACCATGCGAGTCATCCATACCACCTTCATACCGGATCGGTCAACGCCCGGGTTAACAACAACCGCCACCCCAGCTGTTAACCTACAGGGTGCTGGTGGAAATTGGACTACTGTTGGTCGAAGAAGGAGAGGAGGGAGAAGGGTTCGTGGTCAGAGAGAGAAGAGGAAAGGTAGGAGCTTAGATCTGAGAGTAGGGACTCTTAACGTTGGCACATTGACAGGGAAAGGTAGAGAGCTGGCAGACATGATGGAGAGAAGGAAGGTAGATGTACTGTGTGTGCAGGAGAAGAGGTGGAAGGGTAGCAAAACACGTAGTATTGGAGGAGGATACAAACTGTTCTACCATGGTGTGGATAGGAAGAGAAATGGAGTAGGAGTGATCCTGAAGGGGGAGTTTGTGAACAATGTTCTAGAGGTGAAAAGAGTCTCAGACAGGGTGATGAGCCTAAAGCTAGAAATCGAAGGGGTGATGGTGAATGTAGTCAGTGGGTATGCTCGACAAGTTGGCTGTGAATTAGAAGAGAAGGAGAGATTCTGGAGTGAGTTTGATGAGGTTATAGAGAACCTTCATCTTGCAGCTCCTGATTGAACACACCTGATCCAGGTAATCACCAGAGGGTTGTGCAGGGGTAGTTGGAAAACAAGCAGGGCAACGGTCAGAGTTGAAACAGTCCTGATTGTGTTCTGATGAAGACTGCGTGACTCGGCTGAAAGCTCCAAAAAGTGCCAGTGAGTTGATCCCAATTACAGCAATTTCATTCCAACCCAATCAGAAATTACAGAAATATTTTAACAAAAGCTTTTATTGACCATTACGTATGAAGGTTTTACTTAAAATCATTTGCTGTCTCTGAAATTATTGAATTTTTTCAAAATTTTTAATCAGCATGTAATAATTTAGATTCAGACTGAGGTGTTGGTTGTAAAGAGAATTTGATTTAAGTTTTATTAACATGTTCTTGGAAGATAAACAAACTGCTTATGCTATTTTATTACGCACGTTTAAAAGAAATTTTACTGTTTTTTTTAGCAAAATGAACCATACACTGATTGGAAACAGTGTAGGACAATGACGGTTTAGCACTAACATGGAGTACGAACTCAGTGTTTAGATGGAAAAAAGTTGAATGCAAGATGCAGGAAAACAAAATATTTAAGAAAACATACAGTAAGTTACCCTCAGAAGAGGAGAGAGTGTCTGTTACCAGAGGTTAAAAATGTATGAAAAGGAAGAAAAACAAACATCGCAGTATTAACCTGAAATATAAACATGTTTAACTTTGGACAGAGTGACGCAATATGAACCGTTTGGACCATTTAGGAAAATAATGTAGGACTGAAGCTGCTCAGGAGAGCAGCAGTTCCCTATTCTGGCTCACATGAAACCTGAACGTGTCGCAGTTTGCACAGCGGCTTCTTGTCAAACAGCTTGTTCCAGGCCGACATGATGTGTTTATAACTCCTCTCCATCTGCAACACACAAACACACACACACATTTATAGCTCTTTACTTGTGAGGTCACTCATTGACGTAATGCAATCCCTAGCCCCTTACCCTAACCAAAACCTAATTCTAACCCTGACCCTAAAACCCAGTCTTGACCCTCAAAAATCTATTTCTGAAAATGTCCTCACTCTGTTTTTAAAAAACGAAATTTGGTCCTCACTAAGTAGTATCTACAGGAACACCACTACTCACATGTACGTGTGCTATTTATACTGCAGCTAAAAATCCATTAACACAAACTCATATTCCACTCACTCCATAAATGAATGTGACTTCAAATATTTATATTTGCTGGTGTGCATATGCGTGTTTAGTTCGTCGCTGACCCCCCTGCCCACCCCCGCTCTCCTCTAAATCCGCCCCTGCTTACCGGGCGTGGGACCATTAACTCTTTCAACAATAAATCTAATTGGTCGGCACAATCAGACGGTTATTATCCAACCAACCACAGGCCTTTATGTTACGTAGCCGCCCAGGTTCCCTTTACGGCAGGAAGACTCACCGCGGTTTGTTCACTGCCTGTGTAAACAGCATCTTTACCGGTTTACCGGAATTTTAATTTAAATTTCGGTAAATATAAGTCTGAGTCAACGTCTTCTGTCTCCAGCTGCTGTTGTTAAAATTTTAGGGTCACATGCGGTTTGTGCCAGTTGGGTGAGACTTACAGAGGAGAAGCTAACCGAACAGCTAGCTACTAACGTTAGCCGCTGCTCGGTGCCGGTTACCGTCAGAGGTGAGCATGTTAGCATTAGCATTAGCGTGCCTCCAGACGTTAACTCAGAGAGTCAGTGGATCTGGGCCAAGTAGCTCGAATCGCTGCTCGTGCTACCTGTAAGCATCTCAGACAGGTGACAACAACCGCTTCCGCGTCTGTTGTCAGCATTGGTGCTAAAATCTGATTATTTAAGCGTATTCAGATTCTGGAGTCAGGAATAAAAATGTTAAGTGTTACGAGATTTTATCCAGTCGTCGTTAAAATAGGGGAAATCGTTCACTGTGACAGACGTGTAATTTAGTTGGACAATTGTACAGGTAACAGCTTGATTGATGTGGTGTCATAGTAAAATAACTAATCAGTAAATTTTTTTCAACTCGATTTGAGTTCTGTGTGACAGAACTATTTGGACTAAGTAGAAACGTCCATCGGCAGGAGTGATGCACAAGCACCCATATAATATAATATACAGAACAATGAAAAATGTCATTTATAGTGTCTTCTGTGATGTACGTGCTTTGTCTGAGTAAACGTCCAAAATCTGCAAAATTACAGCTTGTAATTATTTACTTTAAGAATCTAAACCCAGAAAAAGTTTGGTTATTTTGCTTCGACAGTGACTGAACGGGTTGGTGACTAATCTTTTCAATTTTTACTTAAAATTGAGGCATGCAAGAAAGGCAAGAAAAATGGAGCCTAAAACTACATAAATGCAGAAAAGACTGTTTCTAATGAACCTTGAACATTTGCTGCTCTACTCAGCTGGATCTTGTATGGATGAGTGAACATAAGCCATGAGCGCCGAGCCCGAAGCCCTGGCCGTAGTCAACCAGCTGAGGGACCTGGCTGCAGACCCCATGAACCGTAGGGCCATAGTCCAGGATCAAGGCTGCCTGCCAGGACTCATCTTGTTTCTGGACCACCCCAACCCACAGGTCGTGTACTCTGCCCTCCTGGTGAGCTACGTCACTCACTTATATGGGAAATCATGCAACACTGTTAATGCACTATAGGAACATGGCCGCTGTAAATTTACATTAAGTTAAACATCTGTCCGATAAACAAGAGCATGGCTGAAGGGCATTCAGGTCTGGAAAGTACCAGAATGCTGAGATGAATCACACAACGGCTGCTTGGTGCTGTCAATTTATTCTGGTTTTGTTCAGCGTTCTATGGTCTAGCTGTGATTGGCTGTTGCAGGCGATTCGTTATCTGGCAGAATGTCGGGCCAACCGGGAGAAGCTAAAGGGAGAACTGGGGATGATGCTGAGCCTCCAGAACGTTGTGCAAAAGTGAGTATGCTGATATTACCTGAACACATATCTGTCCCAGTAAGAACTACGTGATTTAAAAATTTAATAAGCATTTATTGTAGTGCTTACTCAGGCTATATTGGTTACATTTTAACTTATCAAGTTATCTGAGTTATCACCATTTTGAGTAAGATAAGATAAGGTACACCTTTATCTTATCTTATCTTAACTTAGTGTCTCAGAGTCCAAGTTGTGTCATGAAATGTCTTGTTTAGTATAAAACAATCAATCAAACATGGTCTCAGTTACATTTTGATTTTATTTTAGAGATTGGCAGTAATGTGTCACATGCCATTTGTTTTTTTTGCGTGTGTGTGTTATGTTGATCGAACCTCAGCAGTAATATAAATAGTTAGATACATACGTGTCATCAGTGAGGTTTCAGCTGCTTGTTCGTGTTTGATACAAATGTTTATTCATCTGGCTATTGACATCAGAATATTTAAATCCAATTCATGAATTCATTTAGCTCTTTGTTCTGTTACTCCCTCCCCAGGTAACAGGGATTAAACTTATATTTTGCACTAACTGCGCTAACTTTATAACTTTATACATTTAGTACAGTATAACTTTATAACCCTAATCCCTTAAATATCAGAAACATTTTAAACACATACTACTGCAAGAATAACTGTAACCTAAAATAAAATGTACCTCATAGTTCCAGGTTTACCTTTCATACCGTTTATATCAAGCGTTTAATAACTTTTGCACCTTAACCAAACACTAAAGTCTGGTTGTGGTTTGCTTCCTTTCTAAAGGTCCACCACTCCTGGAGAAACAAAGTTGCTGGCGTCTGAGATCTACGAGCTCCTGCAGGCGTCCAGCAGTGCTGACTCTGAGCCAGTAGAGGAGGCTATCAGCAACCGCCGTAAAGCTCAGTTCTTCCTGGGATCAAGCAACAAGAGAGCCAAAACTGTCATCCTGCACATCGATGGGCTCGATGACTCGGTGAGTGTGAAGTTCTTTTGGTTGATCTGAATAGAATAGAATAGAACTTTATTAATCCCACAGTGGGGAAATTCTTGTGCTTTAGCAGCTATAGACAAAGAACACAGAATCTGCACAGAACAATGTGCATTATAGTAAAACATCTTATCGCAAGCTTTTTAATCACACCAACAACAACAGTACATCAATTGGATATGGAAGAAATGTTCATTTGTTTTACAAAAAACAGGAATGTATGTATTATTACAGTAGAGATGGTTTAATAAGGTCACACTGACCTATTATAAAACCACAGAGTCTAAAGTGCTGCTCCACAGCTGCTTTTATTTAGCTGATTTCAAACAAGCCGCAGTGATAAATCTTTATCTCCAGATCTCCATCAGCTTCCCAGGAGCACAGGTCCAGGTTTATGGAGCTGGTTGTTGTAGGAAATACTGAGGAAACTAAGGTGCATTAGGAAAAATTTAAATAAATAAAATGTTAATGGAGGCTTATTCTAAAGATGTTGACTGTACACATGTTTTTTTTTTAGAGTCGGAGAAGTCTGTGTGAGGAGGCTCTGCTGAAAATCAGAGGAGTCATCAGCTTCACCTTCCAGATGGCCGTGAAGAGATGCATTGTCCGAATCCGATCAGACCTGAAGGCCGAGGTGAGACAACAGCTACTCATCTCTAGGAAGTTTACACTCCACAGCAGATTCTTATATTGCTGCTCTTCTTCCCCTGCAGAATAGTAGTGTCAAAACAGTTTCTCTCTCTCTCTGTCATTATTTCACTGTGATTTCTGTTTTACATCTTTGACAAATGACCAAAAGTAACCAAAGTTTGACCATCAAATTTCCTCTTTCACCATATGAACAAATAAAAAAATACATGTTCATATGCTAAAGATTTAAAACAGTAAAACAAGATAATTTCAGCACTGGTTTTAAACGATTGGTTGGCTACTGTAAGCCGTCTCCCAATAGTGTACAAGCTGGGCTAGGGATCTTACTCGCTGCAGTTGTCCAGTTAGAGACGAGAGGACGGCCAATGATCTATCAGGTGTCCCTTTATTTCACCACCACATGTAAACTTGACAGATGAACACTGCCGTGTGTTTGGGTGTCTGATGTGTGTGGTCTCTGAGTAATACAAAATAACACCAATTTGTTAGTTCAAATGTCAATACACGATACACAAGTCAAATGTGTGGCTGTAAACATAATAAAACTCATATAAATTCAAATATCACGTCACAAATGGCACATGGCTTCCTCTGCTACTAAATTGTCATATATGTCATTCGTGTTACATCACATTCCTAACTTACATAAGAACTTGCGCTGTATTAGCTTCTCTGCGCCTTGTGTGAACCCCTTTGTTTAACACATTGTGGCTGACATACAGCAACTCAACGATTAAACTAAACCCACTTCAAACCCGATTAATGAATGATCGTGTTTTACCGGCATCATGCAGTAAACAATTCTTTCAATTAACGAGGGGAACATGTAAAACAACACTGAAGTGATTAGTACTTACAGAATTTCTTACGCACAACCATCTTAACTGCTACCAAGAACACGAAAAAACAGAAGCAGTCCACATTGGGATCGGGACGTACTTATTTCAGTCCTGCAGCAGTGAGCTCTCACTCTCTACTCATTAGATTTTTTATTTTGATACTGAGCAGGAGTCCACCGTTCTGTCAGCAGAGGGCACTGTTCCATTGTTCTGCTACATCCAATGGATTTAATCCTTACTCTTGACAGGTTTAATATTTCAGTTGCTCCAAAACATTGGACTGTACTGAGAGTACACCCACTGTGTCACAGCTAATTACATTTTTTTTTCAATTCAACTTTATTTATATAGCGCCAATTTACATCAAGGTCATCTCAAGGCACTTTACATAATAAAGTCAAGACTATATAAACATTTAAAGAAAACCCAACAAATTCCCCTTGAGCAAGCCATAGGCAACATTGGAGAGGAAAAACTCCCTTAGTAGGACAAGTAGCTGCGCATTGGAAGACACACAGGGCCAAATCCGGGGACACCTGAGGACAGGGACAGAGAGGAAGAAAGACGACTACGGGACAAAGAAGACACAGAGTTAATGTCATACAGTGGTGACATTATAAATGTGGGGTGAGAGGAGAGAGTGAAGAGAAGAGGGAAATGGCTCAGTGCAGAGTCCCCCAGCAGTCTAAGCCTATAGCAGCAGGACTAGAACTAACTAAAAGGTTTTGAGCCTAGTCTTAAAAGTAGAGGTAAGCAGACACCCCGCTTCCCAAATCTGGACTGGGAGCTGGTTCCACAGGAGAGGAGCTTGATAGCTAAAGGCTCTGCCTCCCATTCTACTTTTGGAACCATTCTGGGAACCACAAGTAGGCCTGCATTCTGGGACTGAAGTGGTCTATTAGGATTATATGGTAAAAGGAGATCTTTTACGTATGATGGAGCTTGACCCTTTAGAGCTTTATAGGTAAGAAGAAGGGTTTTCAATTCTATTCTACATTTAATGGGAAGCCAATGGAGAGAAGCTAATGAAGGTGAAATATGATCTCTCTTACCAATCCCACTCAGTAATCTTGCTGCAGCATTTTGGATTAATTGAAGGCTTTTAAGAGAGTTACTGGGGCAGCCTGAAATTAGAGAATTACAGTAGTCCAATCTAGAAGTAACGAATTCACGAACCAATTTTTCAGCATTGCTATGAGACAGGATGCTCCTAATTTTGGCAATGTTCCGTAGCTGGAAGAAGGCTGTTCTAGAGATTTGTTTTATGTGTGAGCTAATTGACAAATCCTGGTCAAAAATGACACTGAGATTCCTTGCAGTACTACTGGGGGCCAGAGTTATGTCATCTAAATTATAGTAATATGGTTGGAAAACATGTTTCTTACTTCAGTTTTCTGAGTTTAGAAGAAGGATATTATACGTCATCCAGTCCCTTATGTCTTTTAGACATGCTTGTAGAAATAAAGGGGGAGATTGGATATTGGTCTATAATTGGCTAAGACACCTGGATCCAGACTAGGTTTTTTAAGTAGAGGTTTGATTACAGCTACCTTATAGGCCTTTGGTACATATCCTGTTTGTAAAGATAGATTAATGATATCTAATACAAACGTATCTAATAAGGGTAGAGCACCTTTGAGCAGTCTAACTGGAATAGGGTCTAGCAGACATGTTGTTGGTTTAGATGCCATAATAGTTGAACAGTAGTTTCAACTGAACTATGGCTCTTAGTCAGCCTGGCTACAGTGCTGAGAAGAAACCGGGGGTTGTTCTTGTTTTCCTCTATTAGTGATGAATAATATGCCGTTTAATAAGACAGTTTAACAAATGTTTGAGCTAAAATTATTTTGTCATTGTCATTTCAGTAACCTGCAATTGTACTGAAATAAAGTCCGTTTCACAAAATATAGTGAAGTCTATATGATCCTGGAAAGCCTGGAATTTGTGTTTAAATGAATTAAGATTGCATTTAAGACACAAGTTTTCATTCATAAATGCCTAAACAACTGATAAACCACTCTGCATAAATTATTCTCAGTGAATAACAGAATGTGTTTTCCTGCTCAGGCTCTTGCTTCTGCAATCGCCTCCACTGAGGTGATGAAGGCTCAGCAGGTGGTGAAAGGAGAAAATGGAGACGAGGTCAGTTTTCATTGTACTATTCTCTGCTGATGCTTGAGGTAAACATAATCAAAGCTAAGAAGATAATTGATCTTTATATAACATTTTTATTAATGTTCAAAATGTGTTGTTTTGTGAAGACGTTTTTTACTCCAGTCGTTGTACCATTTCTTTTCTACAGCAGCTTCCCTTTTAAGCCTCCCTGGGTTTAGTTTGAAAAATCACAGATACTACAAAAGATGAGCAACGTTTAATGAGAGACTGAGAATGTGACTTTCTAAATTAAAAACAACCTTTTTGGTTTCACTTTAAAACCATTGACCAGTTAACATTGACCAGTTAACAGCTCAGATAAGTTGTACATTATTTTGAATCAGGTACATGTGTAACCTATCAACAGATTCTTTTCACTACACATTTTTATTTAAAAAAATAAAGAAAATTGATCTGCACCTAAACAAAGAGCAACATAATAAAATCAAAGGTCAACATTTTGTTAAATACTGCTGATGTTTAGATTAGAGATCAGACAAGTCACAGGGAAAAGGGGGCATGAGTGTATACTCTCGTATACTTTCTCTGGTAATCAGGGAACAGAGTTTATGTGCATTTCAGAAACCTGGTTACTGGGAATCCATTTATAAAGTCGTGTACAAAAGGTCCCAAAAAGTCTCTCACTTGTAATTCTATTTTTGAATGTAAAAAATCTTTAAAATCCTGTGATTATAACAGGTCTTAGTTTTAGGCAAAAAAACCTTTTTTTTTTAAATCTCACAGTCAAAAAAGTTGTTTTTTCATCTGTCATCATCATCTGTCCATAGGTAACAATAGACATACCAGCAAGTGTAAAGAGGTGTGAAAAGTTGTGGTGGACATCATCAGTGTATTACCTCAAATATCCTTGAATATGCAAAAAAAGAGGACCCAGAATACTGCCATGTGGGTGCCTCCACATTTTTGCAGGTCCAACACGACCATCTTACACAACTTTCCTTCTCTGGTCAGCCAGGTAAGTTAAAGCTGTATCTTTTCACTGTCTCCAGGTTTTGATCCCATTTGCTGAGGGCAGTTCAGTGGAGGTCGAGCAGAACGTAGACCTGCCAGACTATCTGCCAGAGGATGAGAGTCCTTCTCAGGAGCCTGACAAGGCAGTGAGCCGTGTGGGATCTAGCCAGGATGGGACCAGCTGGCTGGGTGCTGCCACCAACTTCCTGTCTCGCTCATTTTACTGGTGATGATCAGGGACTGTTGCCCCCTGCCACCTTTATTAAACCCGCCATTATTTTTGAACCAAATTTCAGCAGCTGCCAATCTCACGTCTGCCTGTCTCAGCTGCAGAGATGAAATCTGAGCGTTAAAACTGAACGGTGGTGTCTCACAGAGGAGAGGAGCTGATCCTCCAAACAACAAACAGGGCTGTGGCTTCAGTTTGATACGAGTGAGATCTCTGTAGACATAAACGGGTCCATCTGTTACAAACCAAATTGTCTTAATGGACAGTGTCCTGCAGCGTTACAAAAACAGACCACTGAACTGGATGTCCCTCTCTACTCTTTACCTTTTTATTATTTATTTGGCGACTTACAGACTTTTCTTCCTGCAATTTGGTATGTTTAGGGGAGGAGCATAATCAGTCAGCGGTGCCTTCAGTCTTTCTGATCCACAAACTACAAAAACTCAAATCTCACCAGTGGATTTATCATTGACTTTTGTTTTAATAACTTGTCCGAAATGGGGACAAATGGGGCTTTCAGGATGACACAAAGTGGACCAAAGCAGAATAAATGGACACAACTGTCAACACAAAAAGCTCACATCTGACCTAAATACCATAAACATGTAATATTATTCCAACTAGTCCACCTGAGCAGGCTTCACTCAACTGAGCAGACTTGTGATCATCAAACAGGACAACAGTCAACAGTGACAACGTTAAACACTTCTGACTGTCGATATTTGTCATAATTTTTGACGAAGCAGGTGGAAAACCAAATTAGCTGGTAGTTAGAAGCTCCAATTGAGAGATACGCAGGGAGCTCACGTGGTTGATGTCTCTGCCCCTGAAAACAGATGGACATTTTCTTCGCAGATCAGTGAGAGAACATTGTTTTGCTTTCCCTCTGACTCTGTTTTTGGATGCAGTCAGCAGCTCTGTACCTGATGTATGAATGCCTTTTATACCTTTAATAAGCTTTTATTTTGACACTACCTGTGGATCCAACACTGAACCCTGCCTCACATCAGACCATGGTGGTATTTTATGGAATGACGTTACCTGACTTTTATTTGAATTTCCCTTTTTTAATGACCAGTAATTGGGAAGTAATTTGTGACCATTTACACAGTTCATTATAAGTTTCAGGTTTTTATATAGAGTAGAAATCAGCTTTTTAAACTTTGGTTGGAATGGGTTCAAGGGGTTGGGGGGACAAAGTGAGCTGAGTGAACAAAACCTGAACCTTGGAGCTACGTGGTCCATCAGACATTAATGTTAAATTCCTGATGTGAGATTAATCATTGATCAAACCCAAGCTGAGTGAGGCTGATAATGTCAAATGGAAAAAGAAGCCACCGGGTGTTTTCTTGAACACACAGTAGACGGAAAATTCCTGCTTGGAGCTGATAATTGAAGGTAACCGACGGGGACTGCATTTTGTTTTTCCAGCACTTTTTCCTCAAATGCTCAAACGAACTGGGACACTGTCAGTTTGTGTGTTGCTGTACCTGTCATGTTGGCTCACACACTGTCCAATCCCATTCAGAGCAGCATGTCATCAGCCTAGTAATATTTTGAATCTGCTTTGACCTTTATGGAACATTTTTTCTTATAGCTTGAGCCTCTCACATGTCACTTCTCATTCCAGCTGCACTGACAAGCCGATGATTAGGTCCAGTTCTGAATCTGGAAACCTTCTGGACCCTCACAAACTCAAAGAATCTGCTACAGTGCTTGAAAACATTAATTAATCCATATTTCAGGTAACAGTTTTTATGTCATCTTTCTCATTTTAAGAAATTTAATTGTAACAGGTGGAAGTAGGTTTGTGAAGCTTTTTGTTTAGCAAAGGAGAATCAACAAAAAAGTCACTGACATCGATGTAGGTTGTGAATAACTAACTTTCATGTTTCCCTTTTTTGTTTTTACCCAAAGCAAACATTTTACAGAAAATATTTTCCTGCACTGCACTGAATTGTTTTTGTTGTCATGCCAATTTCATCAAAAAGGGGTTGAAGCTTTCCGATAACACTGGTAATTTGAATTAAGATGTGAGATGTTTTGAAGGTGATAAGAACTGTTGTTCTACTGCACTGGAACTGATTGTTTTATTACCCCAAGGGTTTTGTGAGGGTTCAGGAAACACCTTCAGAATCGAGTTTAGTCAAACGCTTTCACAGATTTACACATGAATTCACTGTTGGGTAAAGGTGGTGTCTCAGCACATTCATCCTGACTGCTTCAGTTTCAGTGGCTTAATTTATATTTATTTTTTTGTAACGGCACTGCAATCAGACAGTGCCTGCTTTGTTCTATCTCTTCGAGGCTGAGCCTGACCCAGAATCTGATCAGTTTCTGTATGTGAAGCCAACACAAACCATCAAAATACAGACCAATTTTGGTTCAGGTCTGTAGTTTTCATTAAACAGCCTGTTTGCAGACAGAATCCAGAAATAAACACAACTTGTCTTTAATAGCTCGGTTGGCAGTTGTTGTATGACAGGAAATTGCATAAGGCCTGAATTAGAAAGTGAATCCAAAACTGATGTCTGAACATTCCCAGTTCCCATTCACATCTCAGACAAGAAAAAGAAAGATTTTAGATTTAGACTAACAAAGGTTGTTCCAGTGTTTTTAAAGTTTGTATCATCAGTGATTTTCTCAGATTGTTCCATCAGTGTTAAACTCTGTACCTGCATTAGCTGACTGATGTGCATTTTGATTCTCAGGTTTAATTCAAGACAGATTTATTGTTACACAACTGAGTTATTTTTCTTTGTTATTAATGAAATTTCTACAGAGATCTTGATTTTAATTTCCTGAAACCAACAGACACCTTTAAGTGTTCTTCATCATTGTGGTCATGGTCAGTGTGCTGCTGTACAGCATGTTCTCCATTGATGAGGTTTGTTCAGATAATAAAATTGGTGTCCTCAAAGTTTTGCCTCAATTCCTTCCTTTTCTGACTGAGTGAAGGATAAAGGCTCAGAACAACCTGGAGCTCCGTATCCTCACACACTGACATTATGAGCATCAGTCCAACAGATGCTGGCCTTGTCAACTGACATCTAGACAGAAAGCACTTCACAGTGATGGACCACACTGTCCATCACAATGTGGACATGTTTTCACACACGTCCTGTCTCCTAGATTCAGCTGAGTGATGTCATAGTTATGTCTGTAGCACCTTGTGAGCCAGGTTCGGAGTCTATTCATTAAAACCTGGTCTGGTCTGTAAAGCAGTGCCACTTGTTGGTCTTTATCTACGAGGGATTATGTGAAATGTAACGTCAGACTGAAAGAAAACCAAGAGTCTGGAGCCCTGCAGGGCTTCGATTCAGAAGCATTAGAGTCAGACCAGTAAATCTAGCAGCTTTGTTTTCACTTAGTTTTTGGTCTTCATGTCTGATGTGAATAAGGCCTTTTGAGCTGTGTCTCTGTCACTGCAGTCCACAGACTCAGAACAGAGGTTTTTGTTACGGACCGAAAGCCCAGCTTTCAGTTTGAGACGGAGAAAGAGCCGAGCTCAGGGGAGACAGGCTGAATGCAGCTGCTCACTGAGAGGTTACTGCAGGTCAGGAGAACATCAACGCCTCACCCGGCTTGCTGCAAGGCCTGCAGCAAGGCAGACCCTGTTTTTACAAGCCAAACTTCTCTGTATTGTGAGTGCCTCAGATGATCTCCTATTCCCCTCAAGTTCCCCTTCATAGAACTATTGTTCAGGACTGGAAACACTGTCACCAGAATAAAAAGGGTGAATTAATTAATTGCTTAATACTGTTATTAATCACACTGCCTTTGAAAGGTAAGTATTTAATTGTCCAAGGTTGGATAGTCACATACTGAGCCACAGTGATCCTGTAACATGGTAGAAATGGAGGTCCAGTTCTGTGTCATGACATAGAAACTGGTCCAGAATAAGACACTGTATGTTCACGCCAAGTATAATTTGTAGTAAAGTAGTGTGAAGACTTTAATGCTGCTTCTGTTTACATTGGGTCTGAACCAGTTCTTAGCCCTACTTTCTGCAGTTTGTCTCCCCCCAGGTCTCATGTAATGACAAATGTGAACACTGGAAAACCATTAGAAACGGTTTGTAAAGTTGGGTGCAGACATCCTTAATGCAGAAGAAACAAGTCCAGACTTTACACTCAGCTGCACTTTCTGCCCCCACCTTTTCGGGAGCTTTCAACTTTTGTCACGGAGATGACTCCAACTTTCCCTGGAGCTATTCTACAGAACTGAGAGGACAAAGGAAACCTCGTGAAGTCTGAATATTGTTTTTTGCAGAACCATATTTTTTAAAAAAAAAGGAACTTTGATCCGAGTCCTGGGTGAGTGATCAGCTGCTGACTCAGCAGGATGAACGATAAAGTCCTCTACAGTGGACATTCAACACACAGTTCAGTTCTGGCTCCCGCTTCAGTCTGTCTCTCTACTGTGTTCAGTCTTTGGACATGATTTGTCCATGCTACTGTTGGGGTTCATGTGGAACCTATCCTCCTCTCCTACATCTGTGTCTGACCATGAGTGATGGAGTTACTTTGTCCGTCTACGCTCACTGCAGCTGAAAACAGAACTCTTGCTCAGGTTTCTGTGCATGGAAATTTTATTTAATTTTTTTTTCTTGAACTTGCATCATTAAACAAAACCACTTCTTCTCTCTGACTTCTTCTGTTGCTGCCTTGTTCCTCATGCCTAAGTTGCTTTGAAAATAAGCATCTGCTAAAAGTACATTTCTGGAGACAAACTGTCCTCAGAGTACAGTCCCTGAGGACCTGAACTGCCTGATGTCCTGCTGCCTTGGTCTCTGTTCAGTCAGACCCAGCAGGTATCATTTAGCAGAAAGTAACTAGGTACATGTATCTCAGTACAAAATGTTTGTACAGTGACTTCATTCAAACTGTGATTATCCAAAAGGTTTGTGCTTCATGAGGATTTTGTTTGAGGATGTGTGTTAGAGAAAGCCCTCAGCACATTTCATGTGATCGGGAACATGACAGTGTGTCCCCACTGACTGAACACTATGAAACCCACTGTGATGTCCATAATGGGACGGGCAGTGTGTCGACTAATTTTTTCAGGCAATAGCAGTGACAAGTTGTTATTTTATTAAACTGTGGGGTGCACTTAATCTATTTAGTGCACCCCCCTGTGGCCTTAGCCTTCACCTCCCAGTGGCAAGGGGACTTTGCTGCGTTGAGTCGAATAAATGTCTACCTGTGCTCCAGGTGTTTTCCAGGCCCTGGTTGAAGCCTCACTGTGGAGAAGTTGAAAACAAATATAAAACCTCTGCTGCTTTCTTCAGCTTCTCTACGCTTTGGATCTTCATTCCAGACTTTTCCATCCACGCCTCATTAGGAGGCCGGATGTACTAAAATATAAGCGGCGGGGGGGCTGGACTGAGTCGGGACGAACTGGTCCAGTTTTACTGATGACTCACCCTCCTGCTCAACTTGTGTCTGTTCCTGTCTGAACAGAGCAGTGACTGTGGCCAGTAGGAATTATGGTGGGACCGGAAATGTCACAATAAAATCATGAGAGTGACTGAAGCGGTTTATCTGCACGTTTAACTCGTGCTGACCAAGCTGACCAAGACCTGAAAACTGTTTTCCATTGTTGTCCTCAACAGAAGATGAGACCACGTCAGGGACGTTGATTCTGTGTCACCTTTGAATCAGAAAAAGTCTTGCATATGGTCTCAGTCATACAGGTGTGCACCTCTGTGTTTGTGCCGTCACTCATCGTGCCAGCAGCATAAATCCTACGGGGCGGGGCCTTTGTTCCCCCCAACTGTGATTATGTGAAAGGGGGAGGGGGGTGAAAGAGCAGCGTGGACAATGAGCCCCCCTCCTCTGTGAGAGGATCCTTCACTGCATATTCTGGTCTTGAGACCTGAACACTCTGAACTGCAATCACGAACTGCAAACACCAGTCCATCACCAGGTCCAGACACTCTAATCCACCAATTCGGAGCAGAGGGGGACACGAGGGCCCCAACCTGGATGACTTAACTGGCTCTTCCACCCAACTGTCCCTCAGATTGATGAAGCTTGCTGTGTGTGTTAGACCGTATTCATCAGCGGGGACTTTATTTTGAAGGCTGTAGCCGGAAACCATGCGTGAGTGTGTGCGTGTGCGCGCGCGCGCGCGTTCACGGAGTGCTGTGGCTGCGGACTGTGTATGAGTTTGAGTTTGCGTTTCGCTGTACGTGACGCGGAACCATGTCCCCGCTGCTGTTGCTCCTGCTCGGCCTCCTCTCGCTGCTGCTGTGCCTCCTCCGCCGCAGGAACAGGTCAGTTCGGTTCGGCTTGGCTCGAAAGCCCTGATCCAACCAGTCTTCTTCAGTGAGTCTGCTTTCGGGGGTTCTTACTTCATCAACTTGTAGAGTCAAGTGACATGTTTTTTAAGAACCAGAGATGCTGAGAAAAACCAGCGGTCCCAGTTCAAGCTCTCAGGTTCTACGGATTTAAAGGATTCCCTCTGAGACAAAAAAAAAAAAGAGCAGGTTTAGATCCTCACTGTTAACGGTTTCAAAGTCTAACAGCAGAATATGGACCGGGAATCGGGTTTAGGCTCGGAGTATTTTCACCACAGTAAAGAACGACCCAGTTACTGCATTCAAATATTACTGCAGTAAAAATATAGTAAGTATAATAAGTAAGGTAACTGCTAAGACAGAATCGGAGGTTATGATAACGCATGAATTAATGTGTTGATCCTAACAACATTTTCCTCAGAAACGTCTGATGTGAAGAACTCTATCTTTTGCTTTCACAGTAAAACATCTGATAAGTCAGCTGTCTTTTGTGTAGTTCCCAAATAAATGGGGTTAAACTGAATAACACAAGTGCTGCAGTGAAGTAAAAATACCTCAAACTGGTACTTAACCAGTAGTATCAGTGTAAAAATAAAAAGTGTCTGTCTGCTCATGCCTGCATTTTTTATTTCAGTTTGGCCCCGAACCCTGAAGCTGTACAGATTTTTGTTCACAGTAACACGGGCAGGCTGCTGGTACATGGAATAAGACACACACGCAGATGGGTTTGACAGATGTTAGTCTTTCAGACACTAACAACAGCAAGAGCCAAAGCTTGTTTTATAAGCGAAGATGCTTTACTCTGCACCTTTCCTCACAAAATCAGTGTCAGAACCTCCAGGATTTGGTTCCAGTAGCTGCCGAAAAGCAGATATTAAAGTTGCACTTTGTCCGAACATTTCTGATGTTTAAAACCGATAAAGTCAGTGGAGCCCAGTGTGAATTTTTTATGATTAACAAAGACTGTAGTCCTCCTTTGTCCAACATTCAGGGGTGCTGTTGAAAGCAGCACAAGCTTTACCATTTTACTAATCAAGTTTCTAATAGGACCAGGTTGAAAAGTCCCAACTTAGGCCTTTGAATTGGACAGGAGGTGTTTTTAAGCTCACGATGGATCAAATTCAGTGGCTCAAAGTGGGTCGTTTGTGTTGAGCAGCTGCTCTGAGGGACACATTTGACTCGTGAACACAATGTGTGGACGTTGAAGAGCAGAGGGTTTACTGCTTTTCTGTTGTCCTGCTGAGACCCTCAGAGGGGACCTGACCCTCAGGTTGGACACCACTGTCAGGGAGTTCTATGATTCCGTGTAACTGTCTCAGGGAGTTTCCTTAACTCCACTGAGCTCTGGAGGGGTTTTCCACAATTACTTTGATATACCAGCACAACCACCACCACACACACACACAAACTTCAAAGAAAAGCAAGAAGTGGACATTGAGTAATACAAAGAGCCACAGATACAAACCAAAACTAAAACCTTCTTATGTCTTTCCAAAAAACATAATCTAAAACTATTCTCATGGCTTCGCTGCATGTGCAGAGTTTCCTGTCTGCAGGGAGCAGCCCATCAGCCTTCAGGAGGAAGCAGCATTTCTGCTGGATTCATCTAAAGACTGGAAACAGGAGGGAAAATGGTTCTGACAAATGTTGTGTGGGAAAGTGGAAACACACAGCAGAAGCAAAGGTTTTAGTTTTTTGTTGCAAAGAACTACCGAGAAGCTACATGTTCCAGTCTGACTGTGTCAGGCCTCAGAGCTGCTGATTCACAGCCAGAACCTACTGTACAGCAACGTCTCACATTCTGTAGATTTGTTCCTGCTGAAGACATCCGGTATCCAACACATACTGAATGTAGATGTGTCAGTAATCTGCATTCAAGCAAATGTTTTCCTTATAATTACTGAATTGAAGTGAGTGTAAGAAACAGAGGAAAGGTGATGGTGTGTCCAGATTAGAGAGGGAGTGTCTGAGTTCAGGCTTTATTCTAGTCTGAGGTTTCACAACAGGAGCCACTAAAGTCCAGGTTCATTAGCAGAGGTGCACAGAAACAAAGCTGAGAGGCTGCACGTTAATGGCTTTAATCAAACTGTCTGTGTTTGCAGGAGACATGGTGAACCTCCATTAATCAGAGGAGTCATCCCCTACATCGGGAAAGCTCTGCAGTTTGGAAAAGATGCTCACAGATTCCTCGAAGACCACAGGAAGAAGTATGGAGACATATTCACAGTGCACATCGCAGGTTGGTAGTAAGACACATCTTCCTCCAGTAGGGGATCAACTTCACATAGGGACCTGTGATTCTCAGTTAAAAACAAAAAAACACACAATGCTGCCACCACACTAAAGGATATGTAATAGCATGTCCACTGTCCCTAACTGTCTCTCTAACATATCTCTCTCCAAAGTAGTTGTTGTTTTGTCAGGTCAAAGGTTCATTTTATTGCGCCATAAAAACTTTCATAACACAATAAAGGAGAAACTCAACACAGGGTTTCAGGCTTGTCTGGACTCACCTGGGTGTCTTCTCCCCTGCAGGTAGATACATGACCTTCATCATGGACCCACTGATGTATCCCAGCATCATCAAGCAGGGCCGGCAGCTCGACTTCCACGAGTTCTCCAACAAGGTGGCGCCCTTCACCTTTGGCTACCCGCCCGTCATCAACGGCAAGTTCCCCGGCCTGAAGGAGCAGATCAAGCGCTCCTTCAACCTCCTGCAGGGAGACGGCCTCAAGTCCCTGACAGAGAGCATGATGGGTAACCTCATCCTGCTGTTCCGTCAGGATCACCTGCGGGAGGGTGGCAGCTGGAAGAGCAGCAGCATGTTCGAGTTCTGTTTCACTATTATGTTTGAGGCCACTTTCCTCACCTTGTATGGCGGGCCGCCGGCGGGCTGCCGCCACAGCGGGATGGGCCCACTGAGAGAAGATTTCCTCAAGTTCGACAGCATGTTTCCCCTCCTTATTGCTCAGATCCCCATCTGGCTGCTGGGTCGGACAAAAGCCATCCGCAAGAAGCTGATCAATTACTTCCTGCTGCACAGAATGTCGCGTTGGTCGAACACATCGCAGTTCATAAAGTTGCGGGCGGAGCTGTTTGAGCAGTACGACACGCTGAGCGACGTTGACAAAGCAGGTGAGGAGTTCTCATTTGGTCACTGCTCAGTTAATCTGTCTGGCTTCGCTCAACAAAACAAAAGCAACACTGCAAGAAGCCGCTTGTGCTTCAGTTTTTTAATTTTAAACTGTAACTGTAAAGTCCTTTGCACAGAGCTGGTGGCAGACGTCTTTGTCCATATGAAACACAGCGTGGGTGTGGAAGGCCGGTAATTGTTTGCTGCTGTTCAGCATTGGTTTTAGACTCGGGGGAGGAGCACAAATGTTGTCAGCGCCTCACACAGCATGTCGCACTGTTCCACAGCAAACTCTACAAAACTGGAACCAAAAGATTTAGTCTAATTGGTTCATAGCGGCTGCTCCTAATGTTCAGTCCCTACATTTTATCATATGTGCATCCCCTCAACAAACTCAAACTTTTCCTTGTGCAATCCCAGAAGTTTGGAATGACTCATTGTGATTCCAGAAAACATGAGGTTGGTTTGCCTCCAGGTCACTGAGCCCTGCTCAGGGTTGATGAGTTTTCTCTAGTCTGTTCTGGGTTTACTGCCAGTTACATTCCTCCTGCACGAACTCTAATGACCCCCAGGCTCTGAGTTCTACTTGTTGTACTGTTTCCAGAGTGTGAGCAGTAGGACATGTGAACTGTGAGGGGAGCTGTTGTATATGGGAGAGTAACACAGGACTCACCTGCAAAGAGCACATGTTGTAACCCAGGTTCAGCATTACTGGCTTAATCCTGTGGATGCGCCTGCACAAGTTTTATAATGATTATGTGGCTTGTTCCTGAGAAAACACAGTAAAAAGCCATCATGTACTTCATGTCTCCAAGAATGTACATGACATTGCAGTAAGCAGCTTATAGTTTGTGTGTTTACCTGTGATCCTGTTAGACACACTAAACCTGTATGAACTCTGTGTTGGAAGTTCGCCTCTTTGTTTCCTCTGAACATCATTGCTGTTCCTCCTCCCTCGTCCTGATGTCTGTGGGATTGGGTTTTGGTTGAAATGAGGTCATCACATTTTATCCTACAACAATAAATCCATCAGAAAATATCCCACAAACTTTACATTTAGCTATCTGGCTTTTATGTTTGTGCTGTTGGCAGCTTCATCAGCAGGACATTGCAGTAATCGAGATCATGATCAGAAAGTGGGTGTCTGTTCTTTCTGATGGTGTAGAAGGAGGATCTGCTGCTCTTAGGTGGAGCAGATGTGGTTTGATGAGCTTTTGCATGTCTTACAAAAAGTGCTTGATATTAAGTACCTAAAAGACACTACAGAGGTTGTCGGGAACATTAAACATCACCTTTTGATTGTCACCTTTTTTCAAAGGATGTGAGAAGACACATAGCTCTGATCACAGTCAGGAATATGAAGGTATCTCAACACATCTCAAGGTGCAGACAAACCAAAATCCACAGAACTAATAACAACACACACAACACACAAACTGTCCTATCTCAGACCTGCAGTGCACAGGTCAAAGGTCAACCAAATAAAGCAGCTCAGTTTGTCAGCAGAGTGAATGTGTCTCCCTGTCTGGACTGCAGGTTTCGCTGAGCTCTCTCACCCTGTATCTTACATGTGCTCTACTCTCCTGACTTTTAGCTCATCACTTTGCCATCCTATGGGCGTCTGTGGGAAACACCGCCCCTGCCACATTCTGGGCCACGTACTACCTGGTGAGTCACCCAGAGGCTCTGGAAGCCGTTCATCAGGAGATCCACAGCGTTCTGAGACTCAGCGACATGGAGTTCAGCAGCGACAGAGACATAACGATGAGCCGAGATCAGCTAGAGAAGCTCCTCTATCTGGGTACATGTTGATCTCTGGGTGTCTGAGTACTGTTAAATTAGCATTCTGGTGGCCTTGATTCACTTTTTTTTTTTCAATTCAACTTTATTTATATAGAGCCAATTTACAACAAGGTCATCTCAGGGCACTTTACATAATAAAGTCAAGACTATACAAACATTTAGAGAAAACCCAACAAATCCCCCATGAGCAAGCCATAGGCAACAGTGGAGAGGAAAAACTCCCTTTACCGGAAGAAACCTCCAGCAGAACCAGGCTCAGGGTGGACGGCCATCTGCCTTGACCGGTTGGGCTGAGTGGAAAGTGGAGAGAGAAAAGAACAGAGCAACAAAAGCAACAACAAAACACTGAGCAGGTTAGTAGGACCAGTAGCTGTACACTGGAGGACACACAGCGCCAAATCCGGGGACACCTGAAGACAGGGAGAGAGAGAGGGGGAAAGAGAGGGAGAAAATCGACTACATGACAGAGAAGACACAGAGTTAATGTCATACAGTGGTGACATTATAGATGTGGGGTGAGAGGAGAGAATGCGGAGAAGAGGAAGTGGCACAGTGCAGAGTCCCCCAGCAGTCTAAGCCTATAGCAGCATGACTATAACCAACTATAAGCTTTATCAAAAAGGAAGGTTTTGTCTTAGTCTTAAAAATAGAGAGGGTGTCTGCTTCCCGAATCTGGACTGGGAGCTGGTTCCACAGGAGAGGAGCTTGATAGCTAAAGGCTCTGCCTCCCATTCTACTTTTGGAAATTCTGGGAACCACAAGTAGGTCTGCATTTTGGGACTGAAGTGGTCTAGTAGGATGATATGGTACTAGGAGATCTTTTAGGTATGATGGAGCTTGACCGTTTAAAGCTTTATAGGTAAGAAGAAGGGTTTTAAATTCTATTCTGCATTTAATTGGAAGCCAATGGAGAGAAGCTAATGAAGGGTTAGGGAAAATATGATCTCTCTTACCAATCCCAGTCAGTAATCTTGCTGCAGCATTTTGGATTAATTGAAGGCTGTTAAGAGAGTTACTGGGGCAGCCTGAAAGTAGAGAATTACAGTAGTCCAATCTAGAAGTAACAAATGCATGAACCAATTTGTCAGCATCACTTTGGGACAGGATGCTCCTAATTTTGTCAATGTTTCTTAGGTGGAAGAAGGCTGTTCTAGAGATCTGTTTTATGTGTTAGGTAAATGACAAATCCTGGTGCAAAAAAGTGACTCCAAGATTCCTTGCAGTACTACTGGGGGCCAGAGTTATGTCATCTAAAGTAGCAATATGGTTAGAAAACATGTTTCTTAGACTTTTAGGCCCAAATACAATAACTTCAGTTTTATCTGAGTTTAGAAGAAGGAAATTATACGTCATCCAGTCCCTTATGTCTTTTAAACATGCTTGTAGTTTGATTAATTTATTTGTTTCATCAGGTTTCATAGATACATATAACTGCATGTCATCAGCGTAGCAGTGTTTTCTAATAATGTTGCCAAGGCGTGACATATATAGAGTAAAGAGTATTGGTCCTAATATAGAGCCTTGTGGAATTCCATAACTAACTTTTGTGTATGTGGAAGATTCATCATTAACACGAGCAAATTGGAATCTATCTGATAGATACGATTTAAACCAATTCAGTGCAATTCCTTTAATTCCAATATATGTTTTAGTCTCTGTAATAATATTCTGTGATCAATGGTGTCAAATGCAGCACTAAGATCTAGCAGAACTAGTATAGAGACAAGTCCGTTATCTGAAGCCAGAAGAAGATCGTTGGTGACT
Source organism: Channa striata (assembly GCA_033026295.1). Lineage (NCBI taxonomy): Eukaryota > Metazoa > Chordata > Actinopteri > Anabantiformes > Channidae > Channa > Channa striata. The sequence goes on from CM065185.1 coordinate 21,618,129, forward strand.
TTAATCAGTGCAGTTTCTGTGCTATGATGAACTCTAAATCCTGACTGAAATTCTTCAAACAAGTCGTTTCTGCGCAGGTGGTCACATAATTGCTTTACAACTACTTTTTCAAGCATTTTAGAAATAAAGGGAGATTGGATATTGGTTTGTAATTGGCTAAGACACCTGGATCCAGACTAGGTTTTTTAAGTAGAGGTTTGATTACAGCTACCTTATAGGCCTTTGGTACATATCCCGTTTGTAAAGATAGATTAATGATATCTAATACGAACGTGTCTAATAAGGGTAGAGCACCTTTGAGCATTCTAACTGGAATAGGGTCTAGCAGACATGTTGTTGGTTTAGATGCTATAATAGTTGAAGTTAACTCAGCAAGGTCTATGGGCACAAAGCAGTCTAAAAGGGACTGAGGACTTACTGATGATTCTAATTCTGTTATATTTGTGGGGAGGGTCTGGTGAATTTTATTTCTAATAGCTATGATTTTGTTTGTGAAGAAGGTCATGAAGTTATTGCTACATAGCGTTGAGGGAATACTAGTCTCAACTGAACTATGGCTCTTAGTCAGCCTGGCTACAGTGCTGAAAAGAAACCGGGGGTTGTTCTTGTTTTCCTCTATTAGTGATGAATAATAAGCTGTTCTGGCTTTACGGAGTGCTAATTTGTATAAGTAGAAACTCTTTTGTCATGGTGCGGAGCCGTGCTTCCAATTCAGAGAGCCTCGCCTCCAAAGCTGCAATAACCTTACATTTATTACAAGTACCATTATCACTAAAGGAGGCCGAGGAAAAACTAAACATGTGGCAGACAGAGCAAGTCAGAGGAGAGACAGAAAAGAGAGAAGCCATTGCTAGGTGCTAGGCTAACGAAGCTAGATCGATCGATCAGGTATAGTTACCGTTAGCTAGTTTGTTTAGTTATTTCAGGAGAGAAGGTGTTTGCGTAAACAAATCTTATGCCCCAAGTGATAGTTTATACACAGAGAAATCACTAATTTAGAAAAGAAGAGCTACGATTAACCAGTGAACAATCCTTTGGCAGGGACCCGAAACAGTGTGACGAAACAGGAAGTGACACAATACGCTTACCGCAGGAGGAGGAAACCAGAAACAGCATCTGTTTTGTCTTCACACTGCATAAACTGATGTGAACACATTTAAGAAAATGATTCCTTCATCATTTACTTCATCATGTGCCAATACAACTGAGACTTGCCTCATTGACTGTACTCCTGTACAAGTTGATTACCTGACTGATAATTATGTAGCATCACTACGTACAATACTCAAAACTGTCGCCCCTCTCTAAAAGACGGCAGTAAATCTCAACAGGTGATCTCCATGGTATAGCTCGCAAAACCGCTACTCAAAGCCGACGTCACAAACACTAGAAAGAAAGTGGCGTTCTACTCATTCACAAGAATCACACTTGGCCTGGAAAAAGAGTTTTTACTTATACAAATTAGCACTCCGTAAAGTCAGAACAGCATATTATTCATCACTAATAGAGGAAAACAAGAACAACCCCCGGTTTCTTTTCAGCACTGTAGCCAGGCTGACTAAAGGCCATAGTTCAGTTGAGACTAGTTTTCCCGCTAAGCACCAATGACTTCATGACTTGCTTCACAACTAAAATTGTAGAGAAAAAAATTACAATCAAATAATTGTAAAAAAATACAAAAATTACACTCCCCACAAATATAACAGAATTAGAATCATCAGTAAGGCTTCAATCCCTTTTGGACTGCTTTGTACCCATAGAACTTCCAACCATTACGTAATCAAAACCAACAACATGTCTGCTAGACCCTATTCCAGTTAGATTGCTCAAAGATGCTCTACCCTTATTAGACACATTCATAGTAGATATCATTAACCTATCTTTAGAAACAGGATATGTACCAAAGGCCTATAAGGTAGCCGTAATCAAACCCCTACCTAAAAAAACCTAGTCTGGATCCAGGTGTTTTAGCCAATTACAGACCAATATCCAATCTCCCCTTTATTTCTAAAATGCTTGAAAAAGTAGTTGCAAAGCAACTATGTGATCACCTGCACAGAAAAGACTTGTTTGAAGAATTTCAGTCATGATTTAGAGTTCATCATAGCACAGAAACCGCACTGATTAAAGTCACCAACGATCTTCTTCTGGCTTCAGATAACGGACTTGTCTCGATACTAATTCTGCTAGATCTTAGTGCTGCATTTGACACCATTGATCACAGAATATTATTACAGAGACTAGAACATGTAATTGGAATTAAAAGAAGGGATTTGTTACTTCTAGATTGGACTACTTTTATTCTGCTTCTCTCCATTGGCTTCCCATTAAATGTAGAATAGAATATAAAACCCTTCTTCTTATCTATAAAGCTCCATCCTACCTCAAAGATCTCCTTGTACCATATCATCCTAATAGACCACTTCGGTCTCAGAATGCAGGCCTACTTGTGGTTCCCAGAATGGGAGGCACAGCCTTTAGCTATCAAGCTCCTCTCCTGTGGAACCAGTTCCCATTCCAGATTCGGGAAGCAGACACCCTCTCTACTTTTAAGACTAGGCTCAAAAACCTATAGTTAGTTCTAGTCCTGCTGCTATAGGCTTAGACTGCTGGGGGACCAACCCCTGATGCACTGAGACACTTTCCTGTTCTCAGCCAACATTTATATGTCACCACTGTAGGACATTAACTCTGTGTCTTCTTTCTCTTGTAGTTGTGCTTCTCCCTCTCTGTCTCCCTGTCTTTAGGTGACCCTGGCTTTGGAGCTGTGTGTTTTCCAGTGCCCGGCTACTGGTCTTACCAACCTGCCCAATGTTTTGTTGTTGCTCTTTTCTTTACTCTCTCCACTTTCCACTCAGCCCAACCGGTCAAGGCAGATGGCCGCCCACCCTGAGCCTGGTTTTGCTAGAGGTTTTTCTGTTGAAGGGAGTTTTTCCTCTCCAATGTTGCTTATGGCGTACTAGGGGGGATTTGTTGGTTTTTCTCTAAATGTCTGTATTCTCTTGACTTTATTATGTAAAGTGCCTCGAGATGACTTGTGAATCGGCGACATATAAATAAAGTTGAATTGAACTGAATAAATGTGACCTCAGGCCTGAGCACAAGCTGATCTCTCTGGGTAACCACAGATCTGCTCCTCCTCCACAGAGAGCGCCATCAATGAGAGCCTTCGTCTCTCCTCAGCCTCCACCAACATCCGCGTGGCTCAGGAGGACTTCAGCCTGCGTTTGGACACAGAGCGCTCTGTGTCCGTTAGGAAAGGAGACATCATTGCTCTGTACCCTCAGAGCATGCATCTGGACCCTGAGATTTATGAGGAGCCACAGGTATGACAAACATTGGCGTGTGATTGGTTATCAGTTCACACACGCCAGTGTCAGCACATTCACTGTAAGTCAACATAAATGTGTTCCTTAGAATTGGGACATTACCCTGTGTTACAAGGGCAGCGCAGTGATGCTGTGTTAGCTCTGCCACCTCACAGCTACAAGGTCCCTACTTCAAATCCCAGGTCCTCCAGTTTCCTCCTACAGTCTAAAGACATGCATGTCAAATTAATTCAATAACCACCTTCACCTCACATGAAGAACCTTTAGGATACAAACTGTCATTTCCTCTAAAAATACCTTAATCTCTGCTGTGAGTCGCTTAAAATATTATCCACAGATGTTTGCATTGCTTTGTCCATATGTGGTGGATCTGTTAATTATCTGAGCAGAATGTGTCCCCATCTGGACTTTTCTGACTCACTTTGTCTTCACGTCTCTGGAGCCCTGAATTACACAAGCAGACTGGCAATTAGCTCATGTACTTTTGTTTGTAGCTTCTGCGCTGTTGTGCATGAAGAGCTCATGATTTTTTCATCTGTAACTATTGTTGATATCTTCAGAACCTGATGGTTCTAACCTTACTGGTGGATGGAAGTTGTAATGCCGCACTTGGTAAAACACAAACTCAGAAACAGACACAACAGCACAGAGATGAGCTGCTGATTTTGAGGGATCAGGTCCAGGTTGTGTTAACAAACCGTGAGTGTTTTTTTTTTTCTTGTGCTGTCAGACATTCCGCTTCGACCGCTATGTGCAGGATGGCAAAGAGAAGACAGATTTCTACAAGGGCGGACAGAAGCTCAAATATTACCTCATGCCCTTCGGCTCTGGCTCCACCATGTGTCCCGGACGATTCTTCGCCCTCAATGAGATCAAGCAGTTTCTGTGTCTCCTGCTGCTCTACTTCGACCTGGAGCTGGAGGAAGGTCAGAGCAGAGCAACTCTGGACCCCAGCCGAGCTGGACTGGGAGTCCTGCTGCCCGCCACAGACGTGCGCTTCCGATACAGACTGCGAAAGGTTTAACGGGCGATGGCAGCGTGAGGGCTGCTTGATCGACATACAGCAGTTGATGTGTTGCTTTATGCTTTAGTGAAGGAGGAGAAGGACCTGGACACTACAAAACAATATGACGTAGAAACACAGTTTAGGGCAGAATACAAATAATACACACTGTATGCAACACTAGTAGTAGACTTTAGTACAAAGACCAGGTCTTTGTACTAAAGTCTTTCAGAACTGCTATGCTCTGTATTTCCTGGACAAGTGGTTTTATTTACTGCCTGACATTGTGTGAGTGTGTGTGTATCCATCACCTGCTGTGTGCTGTACAGTTGTCTTTGTCCTCTGGGAGCTGTATCACAGATATCATGTTATGTTACTGTATCCTATCACCTTCCTTACTGCTACTGGTTTAAAGGAACATTCCAACGTGTGTGTGAATCCTCCTGTTGTGCGTGTCTGTGTGTTTACAAAGACAGGAAACAGATGGAAACTGTAGTAGGTGAACGCAGATGAGAGAGGATTTTCTAAAATGTGGGACTGTTCCTTTACTGTCACCACCCTGAATGGTGTGAACGCAACGTGGAGATGGCAGCTGTAAAAACTGGATCCTGTAAAGTGAAACGCAAACACAGCTTTTATACTTTACTGTGAATTTGTCCTCAGAACTGTAATGTACCACACAGTTTGTCAATAAAATCATCTTTCTGTGGAGAGAAGGTTGATTTCCTCCTTCACGTGTGTATTATAAAGGATTTGGATCATTGCGGCCTGCTATGAAGGTTGTTCTTTGTTCCTTAACCAGAAAGTATTCTCAGGTTCACTCTGTTTGCGCTGACATTTCTTCATGTTTGTCCTGAGCTGCAATGGTGGAAGGTAATGAAGTACAAGCACTTCGTAACTGAACTCAAGTACATTTTTCATGTATTTGTATTTTACTTCAGTAGATTTAATTATGGCTACTTTCACTTTTACTCCACTACATTTTGGAGCAAATATCAATACTTTTTAATCTACTACATTTCGAATCAAAATTGCTTTACAAGTTACAATCACGTGACTTTACACATTTTATAACAAACCACTTTTTCCTTATTTCGAAAAACAAGTCACATGCTAAACACGAATCACTTCATTAAACCAGTCCCCGGGAGGTTCAGTGTCAGTTCCTTCTTCCACGGTCTTATTGACACTTTTACTCCTTGCCGTGTTGTGCCCTGTCGTGTTGTTTAGAAATAAAACTGTAAAAAGCATCAGATGAAAAAACAGCATTTGTGTCTATCACGAGTAATGAGTGGCCCCTAAAATAAAATCATAAACAGTGCTAGTTTACTTTTACTTTATTTTTTAATTTAAATATAAATCATGTACTTACTTACTTTTACTGAATTAAAAATGTCATTGGGTACTTTTGCTAGGGAACTTGTATGTGTATTTGTACTTTTACTGAAGTAATGTTTTTGAGGACTTCATCCATCAGTGCTGATCTGGACCCATGGGCTCAGGTTAAGTATGACTCGTCCCGCCACTAGAGGCAGCAGAGAGCTGCGACTACGACGTGCTGAGAGAAGAAGAGAGCGGGCTTCACCTGTATTAATGACGAGCATGTTTGTCTCTACACGCGCACGACCTGTCTACGGCTGACACGCGAGTCCACGTCTGCTGAGCAGAGCCTTCAGTGCTTAGTGTTAGCTTAGCTGCTATGGGGCAGATCAGAAAGGCAACAACACGTGACGTGGTTCCGTAAGTCACCGCCGTTTTTAAACCTACACAGAGTGAACACAGAATCCTCTTTGTCTAACACAGGCTTCACTTGTTCTTACTGTACAGCTCTGCCATTCAACTATTACCCGCAAAAGTTTTTTTTGTAAATACATTGGTTGGTATAGGGGCAGCACAGTGGTCAACGTGGAGTTTGTGTGTTCACCTCACCCAGTGACAGCCGTGATAGGCTCCAGCCCAACATAGTAAGGTTGGTGCCATCTGCTGGACCTCCCTCGGTACTGGGAAAATAACCTGAATAACCTCAGAAATACACCTGAAACATTGTAATGTTGAATACTGTAAAGATTTTAGGGTAGAGTGTGTGTGTCACTGAACGACAGGACAGAAACATATTTACAGGCTGATGGTGTATGACATGTCCTCCTAATGCTGTTACAGTCTCCGCCACTGTGTGAGTCCAACTCCACACGCGTTTGAGTTTCAGGACGAAGAAGTGGTCATATAACTAGGGCTGCACGTAACAATGATTTTTTTGGGCGATTAATCTAGCTTTTTTTTTTTTAATTTTTGACTAGTCTGTAGATTTTTTTTTTTTTACCAAAACTTAAAAATTCATCAATTATTTATTTTTCACTATTTTATTCAACCATCTTTGTATTCACTAATCTCAGTGTTGTCTTGAAAATTCATGTCCAATATAAGCTTGTTTTCTTTATTGTCCCAAAATTGTCCCAGGTCCCAAATGTCGGGACAACAGGGCACTGATAATTTGGACTGTTGCTTGTTACGCATGGACATACTTTTGTATGTTTGAATACATAGATGCGTCACCCCACCCCTACATAGAACATTAAATGCCAAAAGGCAAAACAGAATGAAATTAGTGAAACACCTTTTTATACAATTTGATGCAAATGACTACTCTTCACAGATAAGCTTAGATTTAATAGATTCAAATGATAATGGAAAGCCACTTAAGGTGGTTTACGTTTCAAAACCTCAACATAGAACATACATTTTATACAAAAATTAGAGCAATTGTAGTAAAAGATTTTACATTAGACCAAATTTAAACCAAGACTTCTTTCTTCTTGGTTCTAACCAGCTCATCCAGAATTCTGCTGTTCATGTGCTGTCTTCAGAGTCCTTCTTTCTAAGAAGAAACAAGTCCAGTTGACCCCTTCATTTGATATGTCTAGTCTGTACGAGTGTTTTGCTCGTTGTATGGGTTAGAAAGATGTGATGAGTCCAGGTAATCGCTGGTGAAGTCAGTTGAATGAATATACAAATTTTACCTTTTCTTCAGGTGAGGACAGGGACACTTGGACAAAAAGCAGAATATGATGAAAACCCTGGAGTCTCCCGAGCTGCAGAGAAGATGTAAGTACCACAGTAATCAGTCTTCTGTCTTTACTGGAGGCACTTTTCTTTCTTTGAGCTGTGCCCATACAAGCATGATTTGATATGACATAAATGTGCTTTGACCTAAAACCATGAAAACAAACCCCAGTGGACTGGTTAGATGAAACACATTCAGATCTTGGATTAAAACAAGTTTAGCCTTTTCCTTCATTTGAGTTTTGCCGTCAGCACAGCAGCTTTGACACGGCTCCGCTTCCATTCATTAGAACAGGGTGGTGACTAACTGTTCCCATCAGCCTCAGCTGCATGCTGTAGCATGTTAACATGCTGCGATTGTTTGTGTGAAATGTAATTCCATCATTCACCTTCGGGTCTGAACCAAATCTTTTTGGTAAATATTATGTCTGCTGAACATCGGCATGTTCCTTCAATTACCCTGAAGTAGCCAGCAACGTTGGTTTTAAACCTGCACGTATAAATTTTATTTGTAATTTTTTTCCTCCTTTATTCTGGGACAGTTATGGCTGCCAGCACACTACAGTGTGTGCTTTATGTATGTACATGTAAATATGAGTGTGTGTGTGTGTGTGTGGTGTCTTTAAATGTACTGTCTACCAGTCTGCTTACATGTGGTGGGTGTGTGGTTTATTCTGTTCGGCTATGTGTGTGTGTGCGCGCATGTGTGTGTGTGTGGTGTCTTTAAATGTACTGTCTACCACTCTGCTTACATGTGGTGGGTGTGTGGTTTATTCTGTTCGGCTATGTGTGTGTGTGCGCGCGTGTGTAATTAGCTACGCTGTCAGTGTAACCATCATGTTGCCTTCATTATTCTGTCGGCACACCTTGTACGGTAATTCAGCCTGTGTGTGTGCGTGTGTGTTTATGTGGCGCGGTGCCAAACATAAGGCGCCACTTCATGAGTTTGATGATCTCACCCTGACCCACCTCCACACGCTGTTTATTCAGTGCTTAATGTGTTTGAGTGGAAAGTGTGGCATATTTTCAGCACAGCAGTTGTATGAAAGAGTGTTTGTTTATAAGAGAAAACTGAAGTGTGTGTGTGTGTGTGTGTGTGTGTGTGTGGAACAATGCGTGTGTTTTCTCAGTGACGTTGAGTAGTGCTATAAAACTCTGGTGTGTTCACTGACAACAGCCCCTTAACGTAGGTTTGAGCTGTACACTGTGTAAAAGGGAGATTTGCACAATACAGAAATTCAGTTAGAGAAAACAGATGGTGAAATATAAATATTCAAACGATGAGTTGGCATAAAATCCTTTTACCAAATGTGGGTGAGTTTGTGCCTGTGTTCTGAAAAGTGTCTCCACAGTAGGTGAAACATGTAAAGAAAGGAGCAGACACCGCTTTCTTTTAGACATTATTAAAATACGTCTGGATTGCATCGATACTAATCTTTAAGAGCTGCACGAGACACATGTTCGTATAGAGCTAAGCTTGCAATTTTTCTAATATTGTAGTATTTATGCCAAGCTGAACACCTGCCCCACTCATCTCTGTGGTGTATGTCAGGAGATGGCAAACACCATCTGTGTTTAAGCGTTAAATTCGACTGGCCCATATTTTAATAAAAAGTTAAGCAGCAGTTGTTTGAACCTCTACTTATAATTTATCACCCCACAGTAAAATGGACGTGGAAGTAAAAAAGATTTATTGTCAGAATTGTTCACATCCAGGGAATAAATATTAATATTAAAGAAAAAGGCAGACAGACAGGACACATTCAGTCTCTGCACAAACATTGCTGTGATGACAAGGTGCTTTGTAGATTGAACCAAGGACCAAAAGAAAAACAAACACTGCCAAATGTTTCACAAGAAACTAGAACCCAATCACAATAAGACATAAACAGGTGTTTTTACGGCCATTTTTCTTCACCCCTCTGATCTCCAGCCATACGCAGCCATCTTGACAAAGATGATGTCCAGTGGTGAAACAAACATCCTCAGACACTTTTTTTCACTCTCAGTCCAAACACTGCAGCCTGTAAGACACCTCAGCATCGTATCTGCTTCGGTCACTGTCTAAAGGCTTTGGCTAAGTCACTTTGAGCGTCACTTCTTGTGTCTTGATGTGAAGATGCAGTTAAAAACAAAAGAGAGGGAAATGCAGCTCAGATTAAACTAAAGATGTTCCTGTTCATGCAGCAGGGCTCCCAAAGGTTAAAGCCGAATGCTAATAAAAATCAGAAGCAGAGCTTCAGGTGGGTGATCCTGATTCCTCCAAGCTCATTCCATCTTGTACCCATGTCATCATTTCTCCACATCATAGTCACAGACACAGGTCATATTGTGCTGGAGAATCACCTTTTGTAGAAGTGTGTGAGGAATCAGAGATAAGTCTGTGACGTGGAAGCCACCCTCAGTCTCCAAGAAAACACAGCAGACGACAGGAAGTCAGAGAGGCCGACCTGTATTTGCTGAAAACCACAAACTGAGTGTGTCCTTAGACTCCCAGCAGGATCCCAGAGAAAAGAGAATCCTGCAGGACGCTGATGGCTGAGCCAGTGGCATTGTCAACAAACACTGACACGTACTCTCCAGCCTGCACATGCACACAAACACAAGCACCTGTAATCAAATTTTTAATTTTTTTTTTAAAGAAATTCTTTGTTAAAAACATTTTCACAACTTGATTCTGTGTCTGGTCAAATCCCAGATTTGCCTCAGAGGAGTGAGGGCCTTGCTTCTTTGTTAGTGAGCTGATATGTATAGACAAAGCTTCAAAAGCATCATAAAGCCACAGGTTTGTTAGCAGTGCATGTGAATGTAGATGTTTTACCTGTAGATAGAGAGTTCCTGTGAGTAAGATGCTGAATGTTCCTCCTGCAGCTGCCACGCCCATCACTGACTCTACTGAGCTATAGGAAGACAACAAAATGCATCAGTGCATAGCTACATGTGCACGGACAGGTGACTAAGGAAAGAAAACTGTGAAATGAGTGTTAATTTGGTACTTGGCGGACTAATTATGTCACAGTCTCCAGATTTAAACCGAGCTAAACATTTATTGGAAACCCTGTTGAAAAGAGTGAGGTCTTCTATAAAGAGCCAAACTGTTGTGTTAGGACTTTAGGAAGCCCAGGGTCTCCTGGTTCATTGGTCAAAGGCTCAGAACCAGAACCCCCGATGTGATCAACAGAACTGAATCTTGTGCTTTTATTAAATAAATGCTCCATTTTGGAGTGTTTAGCATGTTGGCGCTCCCTGTTTCTAGACCCACCTCAGCTGTTAGTGAGATCTTCAGTCTAATTCAGTCACCTAAATCCTTCCGAAAATCCACACCTTAGATGGCACAGGGACAGGTTAGTGCTGCACACCTGGAGCTGCTTGAATGTGGCCAGCAGGGAGCGTTCTCTGCACTGTAATTAGTTACTGTAATGTTACGTGATTATTGTTTAATTTAAAAAGGGGTCTGTGTCTGTGGTGGATATTCTCTGCCTGTCTATATAAGAGACGTCAATAGTCTAACAGTCTCGTCACAGTCATTACACTCTTCTCTTATCTTCTGATATATGGACATGACTTTGATTATTTTTGCTGACCTCGACATTGTTTTTGAGCTGTGTAAAACAGCTGATTGAATATTTCTCTGTACCTTAAACTTAGGATGGTAGTTGGAGTTGACACTTTGTCGCTTCATGTAACTGGACTGTAAAAGGATCATTGTCCTTTGTGCGTGGGTCTTATGTTGAAGTAACACCAGCATCACACCTGCTGTTGTCAAGTTTGCCGATCTGCTATGTCGTGTAGGTCGTGTGTGTTTCATCTGAAAACGACTTTGTGTAAAGTTCAGGCATTAAAATTTTGATTATTTTGGGGGCAATTCATAAGTAATTAGCGATAACTCTACTCTGAATTTTAGCGCAGGAATTTTCTTCAGCAAATGTTCTCTCCTGTCAGAATGAGTAGTCATTGTGTCTCCTGATAAACTACATAAGTTCATTCTAGGGCTGAAGGTATTTGGTAAACATTACCATGCTTTTAGTTTGCATGTTTTAGGTTGAATTGAGAAATACACATTAATCTCAGCCTTGTCCGGAACAGCCAAGCAGGTGGACTCAGCATAACAGTTGCTGTTTATATTGCAATATTTTCCACAGTAATCACAGTATGACGTTTTGACGGTTTCATGCAGCTCTAGTTTGCAGCAGGGAAGAACAAGAGAAGCCTGGTTCAGGTTGAGTACTCACAGGTTGCTCTGACAGAGCGACTCGATGCAGATCGCTGCTCTCACGTTGTCTCTGAGCCGGATCTGAACTCTTTCACCAGACTCTGAGACACACACATGCACATTATTGAATGAATGTCATGCACATGATATTTAATACACAGGAACACGTAGATGTACACCTCATTGCTCAGATCACATGTTTAAAAAGCCAAACAGCAGATAAGTGGAGTAGAAGTTAAATCCAATTCTGTATGTAGAGAATTACTGCTTCGTTGGCTTCGTTACAACATGCACACACTGATCTTTCTGGTGGTATTAGTTCAGTGAAGTCAGATTATCATGTTGTCATAAAATGACTTTTTTTTTTATTTCCATCATCACTGCGGAGATGTGGTGTGTGTGGTGAGAGACTGTTGCCGCCGACTGGTCCGCCCAAGGGGGTGGGTTGAATGCACTGCATAGATCTTCACTCTAAGGTGTTTGTGTACTCAATGATGACAATAGGTTTGGGTGATGTCCATCACTGGTGTATGTCTGGTATGTGTACGTCACCTGTTTCACTAATAGAAACAGATGCACTCAAGTTGTTTTACCGCTGTACAGGACGGCATTCACATAGAAACCAACAGCAGGATTACCAGAAGACTTGTGTGCTGGCAGGAAGCTTTGTTAACCTGCTTTGTGTGCAGGTGGGCTGGTTGGTTCGTTGGCTGTGAGCAGCTCTCACCTATCAGGAGGCTGGCTGTGAGCTGGTAGAACCCAGAGATGGGTGCTGTGTATCGGCCCGTGCTGGTATTGAAGCTCTGACCCCTCTGGAGGCTCCGCTCAGAGTCTGAGGACTACAGGGACAAAGGTCAAACACAAGGAGAATTTAATAACTGTAAAAAGGGACCGAACAGATGGAGGCAGCAGGAGCGTTTTTCTCCTGCAGGCAGTTTGACAGTTACATTACCCTCACCTTGCTGAATGGCTGTAGCTCCAGCAGGCTGCGGCGGGGGATGATGATAGGCTGCAGCAGGCGGCTAAGGAAGGATGTGGAGACACGTGGAGGATGATCACACAGCAAACACACTCCCTCCGCTGTGTCTAAGTAGAGGAGGTTGAACAGGGACACTAAGAAAGGGACGTGTGCAGACATTTCTACACTGAGAAGACATTACTAACACTATGAGGACACCCAGTCCCTCCTGGCTACAGGTGTCTATGGGCAGGACATGAAACCCTAAGTGCCTCCCGGTGGGTCAGGTGAGGACCTTCCGTGGCATGTCATGTCAGAGTGTGAGTGAAAGTGTAAATAAGAAGCAGCACCTTAAAGCTCTCCAGATAAAGGCTAGATATAAGCGGAGCATTTAGTTAATGTGCGTTTGATGGTTAACATTTTATTTCCGGCCTGGGTTGGAATCAGACTTGGGACGGGCGTGGGGGCTGACACTTTTTGTGATGATTAACGTTGATGCCTGTGTTCACTTCCATATCAGAGCTAAGTAGCTATGAATTCTTCTTGCACATTCTAAACACAAATGACTGAGTATGACTGTCTACTCTGACCAGTTCAAACAGCCTCTTATAACTACTTTTGCGAGACTGAACAAATGTGTCAACAGGAGAAAGGATGTAAAGTGTAGTAAATGCTGTGAAATTACTCTGTAAGTTGCTTTGGATAAAAGCGTCTGCCAAATGACTAAATGTAAAATGTAAATGTAATCATGAATCACAGCACTCCTGCTTTAGCCTCTCCTCCTGTCTTTGAAATTGCCACACTGTGGTTGCTGCTCTGACACAAGTTTAAAGACCAACATAAAATAATGCAGAATCTACACACTGAAGCGACAATATACGGTGTTCGCATGTACAGATACACCACTGTTATCACAAAGCTTTAGCTGTGTGTGGTACCTTACTGCTACCGATGTTTAACAGTGTTCTCTTTATTTCGACCTTTGTGTTACTTCTGTGTGGGGCTGCTTCTCGTTGTCTGGAAACGCCTTATGTCTCATGGTGTGTCATTCATACAAAACAGTGCAGCATAATTAACATTCATTCCAGTTTCAGTCAGTAAACACACTGAAGCAGGTCCAGCTATACATGTCCAAGAAGCCTGATGAGGGAAAACAAGCAGTTTGCATGAGGGAACAAATTCACACACACACACACACACGCACGCGCGAATGTGCAGAAAGTAACAAAGACACACCATCAGTCAGCAGGAATGTCAGGAATCCTGCAGCTGAGCCAAGTCACATCCACACTGCACAAAATTACCCCTATTAAGGTCTCAGACAGCCTGCCTCCACACAGTCACGTCAGTATTTATATAACCTGCATGCAGAGTGAAAAGCTGAGGCACCACGTACTGAAAGCTACTGTGCTGTCAGCCTCTTAGGACGTAATAGTTCAATCAATTTTTCCATCCTCAGTAAAAACAAACAAGAAGTTTGTCTGTAATAAAGTGTCCACTTTCATCAGTTTATTTGTTGGACAGGTGCCAAGTAGCAAAGCCTGTCCCTGGTTGAGCTTTGACATCATCTGAAACAGAATCACTCAGTCCCTGGTCCAGAAAGACGTGTAGTATGTCTGCACCATGGTTTAGCACATGCTGACTCCAAGTAGAGTACATGAGTGTGATGAGTGGCTTCTCACCTCTTAGTTTTTGCTGCAACTCCTGAATGAGAACCTGTTGTTGGGGCAGTAGAGGTGCAGGGGGCCCTGGAGGCCCCTGGGGTCCTGGAGGGCCTGGAGGGCCTGGAAGACCATGCTGTGAAGACCCAAACGTTTATAGATTTATAGAAATGTACATGAAATACGCTTATATCTTTTTTGTTAACAACTCGTGTTCCAACTCCATACACCCTGAGGTCTGATGCACAGAACACAGGGTGATTATCAGCACATACTGTAGTTTATTTTAAGACTTTCACCGTTCAGAGCTCACATCACAGACTCACCACTTTTAATCCTGCTAACTCACTGACTCATTCCTCCATCCTTCCTCAGAGGTTCTCAGAGCAACATGATGATTTGATTTCCTCGCAGAACGGTCTAATCACTTTCTTCCTAGTAAGTTATATGTGTCAAAGGCACCAGTTCTAGATGTTTTAGGAAAATAACTTGTGGGGAAAGTTCAGCTTCATCCTTCATTCAGTGTTTTCATCCCTGCTAGTTTCTGCCTGTATTGCTGACTTTTCAGGCCACTTTAAAGTCATTATGTTAAAAGTGGCTCTGGCAAATTGTAATTGGTTAACTTTTTTTAATTGAGTATATGTAATTATAGTAATTATGCTATGGCATTGCTAATCTTGAGATCAGTGTGTGGCATCATCGAGCAACGCTTAGAGCAGACTTTAGCTTCTTTATGTTGAAAATATTTGAAGTAAAACACTTTATTTAATTTAGTTAGTCTGAAGTGATTATGTGGTGTTTGCCAGTGAAGGTTTTTGTAGCTGGACTAATCAATATCTTCTACAGGACTGTGGCTGCAGATAACTGAAGGCGGAAGTCTGCTCCTCTGTCAGGATGCAAGTGATCTGAGCGAACAAATTGCTGCAGCTCTGACTTCATGGTCATGAATCTTTTTTTTAATCAGGCGGAGATTTGTCTGACCTTGGAGGTTCTCCTAGACCCTTTAGTTTTCCGGTTATCCCCCTTGTTGGAGTTTCTTCTGAAGATCAACCAGGAGCTGAGAGGTGACATTCTGGACGGATCGGTGGACATTGGCTCCTGGAGGATAGAAAACCACAAGAGGTGAAAGTGTCTGATTTATATCTGCTCAGCCACACGTCTGTATGTGTCTGTCGTAAACTATAGCGACACTTTAACCAGCTTAAAGTATCATTAAAAGAAACCAGAAAATGACTGAAATCACTTCCACAGAGAACAACGGTAATTTTATGTATTCTCCTAATTGAGCTCGTGTTCAAGCTTGGACACATTCACTGACAGCGGCAGAGGGTGAGATATAAAAGTAAGCAGTTTTCACTTTGCTTTGAAACTGACTTTGCTGTTGTTAGTTTTGCAAAATGTTCTTCTGCTGTAATCATGAGGCTCCGCTTATTTACACAAATCTGCACCAGTCTCGTGAATAATGTGAATAGTTTAGTTTTACGTCGCAGTTATCTTCTGTAGATATATTGACATTACATTATATTAAATAAGTTAATGTTTGGGGCTAACTTAGTCACATTAGAACAAATGGAGCTTGTGTTTTCTGGGTCCTAAATCAGATTTTTGTTGGTTCTTGAAAACTCGATCATGTTGAGGTTAAAGGTTAAAGGTATGTAACCTCTGTAACGTTGCCTTACATTCACTTAAAAATGTTTTGGAGAAATGTTAAGGACTCAAACTTGTACCACTTCTTTGGTTCCTTGTTGTTCTTTCATCGCTTTGTGTTGTTTGCTCTCTATCGAAATGACAAAACCAAGACAACTTGAACCAGAGAACCAGAGAACAGGATCTCTTTAGTCTTACTAGTGGGTTCCCTGCTACTGCTATAGGCCTGTTAAATTCAACAGTTTCAAAGCAGCTGCAGGCAAACACAAAGCCAGTGCTAAAAGCATTGTACTGTGTTAACATAAGGACCTTCACTGAGCCACTTCCTCTGAATAGCTTGTGGACAGCCTTTGAACTGACATTAAAGACATTTGTCGAGAGAAATGCAGGGACAACCTGCATGAATACTCACTTTAGATTTTTCTTCATACCGTGTAGTTCTCAATAAATGTGAAAAGGGTCTTTCATTACATGCAAAGGGTTTTAAGGACAACTTGCTGATCATTTTCCCATGCTCATTAACATAATTTTTATCCTTTTTTTTTTTGTCTCATCAGTGGTCTAACTCCCAAGACTTGATCTGACATCAGTTTACAGAGCAGACAGAACTGAGACAGAGACTGCAGCAGGAAGCAGAGACAGAGCTGATTTTATAAAATATTTTACTTATTTCTGCTGATTAAGTTGTCCCTAACGCAATGATATATTCCCAGTTTAATGATTCACATGTCGGATTCACTTTACCGGGACTAAACACAGACAATCAGGGAAAAGCAAATCTTTGACCGATTAAACTGAAAAAAGTCAAAGAACTAATCTGTTAACACAATCTGTGGATGGACTGATCTTTTCTAGGTTGATGAGTGACAGGAATCATTCTTTGGCATCAGCTCAGTCGGAGTGTCCTCTCTTGAACTCTGCTGTCTTACAGGACGTGCAGCGGCTCAGATTTGAAAGGGCCTAATGATGGATTCTTACCAGGATCTCGGTGCTCAGGTCCTCGTCCAGGATCTCCTGACTTTCTTCACTTTCTGTCTCCTCAACGCTCACTGCGTCCACCACCATCATCATCATCATCAGCCCGAGGAGAAGAGAGATTAGCATCCCCCCTGCCCAACCTGGAGACCTCCTGCCTGGGCAAGACCTGGCCTGCATGTTGCGTGTGTATGGAGGAGGTTTAACCACAGTGAAGATCCTCAGGTCTGTGTGTGTTTATTGACCGAAGATGTTCCCATGATGCTCTTCCGTAAATCTTCTCCTCTTATGTTAGCTGTACGTACATCCCGGACTGTGGTTTGTCTTTAAGTCTCCGGTTGAAGTTCCTGTGATGGATGGGCTGATTTGTCTAACTGAAGCTTCCACTGGAAATCACCTGATTTTCTTATGCCAAAGTCAAACTTGGCTCCAGCTTTCTGCTCAGCATAAAGACAATGTGAGTCTGTGTGAGGAAGGTTAGTCTGTGTGTGGTGTGGTGCCGCCTCCTCCTTTTTTTATTTCCAGCTCGTCCTCTCCTGTCTTTCACCACAGACTCGTTCCTGCTGCAGACTATTTGCTTCTCTGATCCTCCTCAGTGTGGATGTCTGCTCTTTATCTCTTCTTTGACTCCTCCTCCTCTTCTTCCTTAGCTCCTCCTTCTTCCCTTACCCCCCTTTTTTCTTTTTCGTCTCTCTGTCTGTCTCTGAATCTGGAGCTGTCACTCAATCTGTCTGCAGTCTTTTCTCTAATGTCCCTGCAGCGTCTGTGTGTCTCTATATGACTTCTATCACTTTTCTCATCGTTTGTCTCTCTCCACACTTTTCTCCTTCTTTCCATCCCCTCCTTCTCTTCATGCATTTAGTTTCCACTCTGTCTTCATTTCTCCAGGGTCCTAATGCTGCAGCTCTGTGTGCAGCTCAGACCTTAAATATGTGGACAGGTCCACATTAAACTTACTAAAATGATCCAAGTCTGAGCTTGAACATTAGTCTGTTTCATCAGTATAGAAGAAAAGGTAAAATGCACATAAAGACAAATTCAGTAGTACATAACTACCAATGTTACCAATGAAGTATCAATAAGAATACTTATTGAACTTCCAGCATTATCAAAAGTGTATTAACAAAATCTATAGCAGCGTGTAATTACTAGTTTTGCTAGTAGTGGGTAGTAAATGGAAAATGTTCTGGACTTGTATAGCGCTTTCAAAGCACTTTACACTGCTTCTTATTTACCCATTCACACACACGCACACCGATGGAGCAACTAAGTGGGGGTTCAGTGTCTTGCTTAAGGACACTTTAAAATGTGACCGCGGATTGAAATAGCAACTGTAAGATTTGTAGATGACTGATCTACCTAGTGTGAAGCAGCAGGGTTAGCATAGCACAGCAGTAGGTATACATAGCAGTGGTGATATTAGTTTTGAAGGCAGTTGTGTTAGCAGTTGTGTTGTAATTGGCTTAGCAGTACTTCGAGTACTAATGTTGGCATTAAAAATACACAGACTGATATAAATCCAGGTCTGAACCCTCAAAAAGACGTTTGAGGGTGGAGGACCGGATGACATGTCCTCAGAGTGATGGTATTGAACTTAAACGCATCCACACTAAACAGACAGAATCAGCCCCCCACCCCCACCCCGATCTGATAAGCCGGGTGTGGTCTTCAGACTGACAGGGTGATGAAAGCTGGTCTGGATGTTGACATCAGTGATGAAACTGTAGCGACCGTTTCCTCTGAATCTGACTGAAGCTGATAGAGACACGCACACCCTTTCGTCATTCCTCTGTGCTCACGTTCTCAACTTTAACCTCATCTCTAAATACATTTCTCTGTCCTATAAATATAGTTCGTTAGTTTTACAGCTTTTCAATTAAGAAATTCCAAAAGTGACTCAGACCGATTTGGGGTCTTGACTAAAATTTTAATGAGTGCTGAACAAGGCTCAGCATCAGTTTGCAGAGTGCTTAGTATCTGGTAAATATTCTGACATCATCACAGCTAAAATCAGGACAAATGTTGGTTTATCTGCTTTTTACTGTTTATTTCTTGGAGATTTTCCAGGGCGGCTGCAGCTCAGAGGGTAAGGCAGTCACACATGGACCACAGTGTCTATGGTCCTGCCTACTGTGACTGTGTCAGGAAACTGAGCTCTTTGTTGCTCACAGTTGGGCCACCATCATGTGAATGAGTATCTGAAAAGGGCTATATGAACAGAACATTTAACATTTAGTATCCACTAGATTTCACCAAATACTTACAATAATTCTAAACTGTTGGTCACATTATGTCTGCCAAAATTTATAAACATCGTCTAATTTTCCAACAAGTTTGAGAAAAGTTTGTTTGAAATTTCTGAAAACATAGAACATAAGAGCTCCATTAATTTTAGTTATACTGACTCAACCAGTCTTTATCAGTGATTTGTCCGACTGCAGAGCAACAGATGTTCTTGGATTAAAGGCGAAAGAAGGACCTTCTGAAAACAAACCTGTCAGACTATTCAGGTGAAGCAGCTTTAATCCCGCTAAGAGGATCAGTCTGCACGCACACGCACACACACAGGAACACTCGGCAGTCTAAGCTGAGCTTTGCATGTTGAGGATCAGTATAGTCATCGTGTGTCTGAAGTGGTCGATGTGTTGAACGGGGATGGGTGCTGGTGGCCACTCAACAGTGATGAGACCCAATAAAAACAACTGACCTCTGAATTAGAGAGACGCTGCAAACGGTAAATACATGCCAACACTCTGTGTGTGTGTTTGTTAGACAGGGTTTGTGTTAACGTGTCTGTGTGTGCAGGGGTCATGGACGGCGTGGATCCATCTCCTTTGCGGCATTTTGTTGTGGCGAAGCGATCGATCACCTCCATTTTTGATCAGCTGTTGGACTTTGTGAAGGATGGCTCCACTTTTGTTGATGGTCAGAGTCACATGCTTAATATACCCTCATAACTAAATATTTGCCGCCCACCCTAGGCCAGTGTAGAGTCTGTCTGGATGCTGTGAACAGTCCTTCACACCTATATGCAATGTCTGCTGCTGTTTTGTGTACGTGTGTGTTGGGTGGTGTTAGAGGTTTGGCGGAGTGACGACCTTGGGCAGGTGGCTGTGGAGGAGCAGAGTCTGGAGATGCAGAGCTGTGCCACCAAACTGTCGACCATCAGAGAAGTTCTGGTGCGGAGGCACATGAAGGTGGCTTTCTTTGGCAGGTGAGACAAACCGTCACTGTCACCTGAGACCATTATATCTTTCTCAGGATGTGGATTTAAATTTGTTTATGCAAAGGTTTGAAACAAGCTATGATTCTTATTCATTTTGTAAATCGTCCTCCTGCTCTGTCTTTGCCTGCTGCTCTTTGTGTTTGTTGACTGGACATCAATGCAGCTGCTGGACTCACAGTGTCGGACACTTCGCTGCATTCACGAGTCGCAGTCAGAGACTGAGGTCATGGCCTGAGTTCCTTCTGTGAAGTGAAGTTGAGGAAACGGTACAAACAGAGCAGCAGAAGCTTGGGCAGTTTATTCTGTTGAATCATTGTGCCGAGAACCAACTGTTGGCTAAGATAAACTTATCTCTTCTGCTGCAGCCTCATCACTTTGTTCTTCAGAAGATTCTGTGTTTATAAATTGAAACGTGTAAAAGTTGAGTTTAACTGTAGCTGCTGCTGTAGTAACTGTCAGATGATGCAATCAGCTGGATGACGTAATAAACAGCAAATTTCTCCCTAAATGCGCTCAACCTTTGATAAGCTCATTATGTGCTGTAGAATGATCAGCTCAGCAATTTTTAACCTTTTTTCCTTTTCAGTTAAATTAGAATATTGATTCTGTGGAAATATTCATCAGATATTACATTATTTATGAAGAGGGCTGAACATTTTGGGCTCCTCTGCAGTTTAACAGGAGGAAGCTGTGTGTATGTAAATGTTCACAATTTAAGACTATACCCACCGGCAGTGTCACAGGTGTACTAAGTGTTTGCACGTTATTCATTTTTGGCCTCTATCGCTTACCTTTGAAGGACTCTCACTTATAAACTACAGTAGTTACAAGAAATAAAACCTCGTCCAGTATTTATGTGAGCATCTGACTGCTGCTTTAAGAGTTGAGGTTTGGACTAGTTCAAATGTTCCGTTTGCAAATTTTTCATAAAAATTCAGTAAAAAGTTCCATATTTTCAAACAGATGTTGAGGTGATGACTAACACTAGACCGTGACTACAGCTTTCAGTCCAATCACATGATCTTCCTCTGAGCTGCAGAGCACTGAAGAGAACTGTTGTACATGTTGTACACAATATAACACTGCCAGCATGCCTTTATTATCGTTGTACACATACAATGAAGTTTAAATGCAATCCTTAGGTGCCTGATAAACTAAAACAACTATCAGAGGTAAATCTGAGGTACTGCCGTCTCTCCTGTTTTTGACTGCAGCAGCAGTGTTGACACTCCAGGTCAGTAGAGCCGTCCTCTGTGTGGATGCCCAGAAACCAAATCTGAAACCCTGTCCACACATTCCCCTCTGATGTGCAGAAGCGACTCAGTTCCTACTATAGTCTATGATCACGTCCATGATTGGTGGTTTGTTCCATGCAGACAGACGCTCCACCTCCTTCCAATAGGCAGACTTGTCCCCCAAAGAGGAGCAAAGCAAACTTGTTGTTGCTGCAGTGGGCCAAAGTAATTAGTCAGGAAGTCCATGATCCAGAGGCTGGTGGACTGTCACATTCCTAGTGTGGACACTGTTAAGAACAGTTAGTGATGACAGCATGTCTGTGATTCAGGACCAGTAATGGGAAGAGCACAGTGATCAACGCCATGCTCAGAGACCGAGTGTTGCCCAGCGGCATTGGGCACACCACCAACTGCTTCCTGAGGGTGGAAGGAACCGATGGAGACGAGGCTTACCTTACCACGGAGGCGTCCAATGAGAGGAGGAGCGTCACTGTAAGCACCCAGCTACCCACCCACCCACATTTGTACAGCCACCAAAAGTGAGGACACTCAATGACATGAAGCATTTCCTGAATCGTTAACCTAACCCAAAAACCTTCGAAAAGCTCTTTGACGAAATCAGGAATCTCAGAAATGAACTCACCCTGTGGGAAAAACCCTTTTTCCCTTACTAAGTAGCACATCGCACAGGGTTTTAAGGAGCAGTGCCACATTTATAAAATGCTGAGGAAATAAGGCTGGTCTGTCTGGTGTGTTGGTGACACAGCTCCTCCTCCTTTTTAGACCGTCAACCAGCTGGCCCACGCTCTCCACATGGACCCCTCCCTGGACTCTGGGAGTCTGGTCAAAGTGTTTTGGCCTAAAAGCCGCTGTGCTCTTTTGAGAGATGACCTCGTGCTCATGGACAGGTAATGTCTGTCCACCCAGCTGGTTCCACGGTAAACGTCACAACGGTTTAGTCCTCTTAGTGTTTGTTGATTAGTTTTTTACTGGCAGCAGCTTAGTACAGTTCAAACCAGCTTCAGAAGACTATGACATCATCAAAACTAACAGTAAAATTTGGATTTTACTTCAGTTGGATTATTAAAACAGTATGGGTTCCCTCCGTTTAGAAAATGTCAATTATAAATAAATGTGGAGCAAATGACCAAAATGTTCCTATGAACTACAGCTGTATAAGTTGTTTTTGAAGTTTTCTTCCTCTACTAAAATAAATAGAACTCGCATTGATCACATAATCGTCTAAAATGATCTGTGCAACAATGCACAAATAGTATTGGCTTTAAGTTATTTGAATCTGGTATTGATGGGAAATTGTTTTGAGCTCTTGAAGCTCTGTAGTTAGGACTACAGAACATACTACATACTCAGTACAGACCTACTTCCTCCTCCAATCTTTGTGCTTGACATAAACATTAAACATCGTTTATTTGTCACTGAGCACATATACATTTGCACGTACAAGTTACAGTGAAATTTGTCTTCTGCATTTAACCCATCCCTCTGGGGGGAGCAGTGAGCTGCCATAGGCGCCCTATAATATATAATAATTTCATAGGTGAGATTAGGGGGTCAGGTTCGTGAGTCTGTTATTTTTGCTACTTTGCTTGCTGATGCTGCGGGTTTTCCGGCACAGACTAAACAGGACTACGTTGTGCATAGCTGATGTTGTAAATAGAGACTGAAGATAAATAATGATAAAACTCTAATTGGGCATTTTAGAAGAAGGGGAACATAAGTGAAACTCCGTTTTTATACCAAGGACCACGTCCTTGTTAACACTCAGATAGTTATAAGTATTTAGGTTTAATTTCTGATTATCTTCTCAGCTTTGAAATAGGAACGAAGGTCTTGAATAGACAGTAAAGCTTTGTACAGATCTGCATTATATCACTTACACATAGCGGTTTAATTCTTTTCTTTCCAATTCTGGATTATGCTGCAGGGATTTGGGGCTGCTCTAGTCAAACTGCCTATAGGCAAAACAACTGTATTCGTGTGTGATGTGGGAAACATTTCAGCCAATCAGATTTTTTACAGATTTAAAATATTTAACTTAGTATCTGTATTCCCTTTTCACCTCTTCACACCAACAAAGCAAAGCTCAAAGTCTGACACTGCTGTGCTTAAACATATCAGAACTGTCAGAATGATTCATATTCTTTGTGCTTCTCACCTGTGATGCAGCCCTGGCACTGATGTCACTCTAGAGTTGGACAGCTGGATTGATAAGTTCTGTTTGGATGCTGATGTCTTTGTTCTGGTGGGAAATGCTGAGTCGACGCTGATGAACACGGTGAAGAAACTACTCACAGGATTATTTATAGTGATAGATTCAGGTTCTGTTAGTTGGTTCCAAGTTTGTAACTCTCAAAATGAGCTTATTTCTAAATTTAAAATGAACTTTAATTCATTTGTGATGAGGGGACATTTGTTTTAGTTGAATGTGCATTAAATATTTTTTTCTTTTTGCTATTTCAGAATAATGTGACGCAAATCTTTGCGCTCAGTTGTGGACAGGGTAAACTAACTGCTTCTAATATTTATTTAGGAGAAACTTTTCTTCCACAAAGTAAGCGAGAGAATATCAAAACCGAACATCTTCATTCTCCACAACCGATGGGACTCTTCAGTGACTGAGCCTGAATACATTGATGAGGTTGGTGGGCTTTAAAAGTCAGCAAGAACAATTTTTTTTTTATCCAAAGAGCAGAAAAAAAGAACAATTGAATCACATTCCACGCTAACACTCACAAACACTTCATAGTTTCAAACTTTTCTGCCACTGACTGGCCAATTGGAAACTGTTTGTTTCATATGTGGACAGCAGGCCAGTTCTCCATTAAATGTAATTATAAGACATTCACACTGAAGTGTTCTAACAATGCAACATAGCAGAAGAATTATAGTGAGTAAAAGATTTTATGCAAAAGACAGTGATGACATGTGCTCCCCTGCTGGCCAGGTGAGGAAGCAGCACCTGGACCGCTGTGTGACTTTCCTCGGGGAGGAGCTGAGGGTGGTCGGTCTACAAGAGGCTGCAGGGAGGATCTTCTTTGTCTCAGCCAAAGAGGTTCTGAGCTCCAGGATGCAGCGAGCGCAGGGCATGCCTGAGACAGGTGAGACAGGTGAGGGACAACAGGACAAGTCTCTTTCATTCAATCAGAGTTTCAGACTTGTAGTAAAGGATAACCAGAAATACGCATCTTTTTTTTTTTTTTAAGTATTTAAAGATATTTCACAAATGTTGACTGATGAACTATAGAAAAATCCCTTATTTATTGCACAACCTTTAAGGGATGAGGTGTTAAGTGTGATCTACAAACCCAAGACAGTCATTTAGCTTTAGAAGAAAACAAGCTTTGTTATCATGAGATAATGACATAATTAACATACAGCATCCATGGCTGTTCTCGGATTCTGTAAGAAAATTACCAAAATAAATCTTTTGAGAAACATGTGAGCCAGTGTCACGCTGCAGTTCTGCTGCAAGTCAGTTCATCCAGCCAGCGGGAAAGACTGCAAAGGTGTTTTTGGTCTCCCTCTTTGGCTCTTTACCTTGGCAGATCATGGATCCAAACTTACCACATTAAAGTGCAGAAACTGTTGAACTCTCTGTGCTAAGGATGAATTTATGCATCTTCCTGCAGGTGGTGCTCTGGCTGAAGGTTTCCATGACAGACTGAGGGAGTTTCAGAGGTTTGAAAGAACGTTTGAGGTACAAAACTATAGAAACCGGCTTCTCTTTGCCGCTTTCTATATAACAAAGTCTCAGCTTTATGTTCTGACCAAGCTTTAAGACACTAAATGACCTCTGACTCTGCAGGAGTTCATCTCCCAGTCTGCAGTGAAGACCAAGTTCGAGCAGCACACAGTGAGAGCATGGCAAATCACAGAGGCCATTAAAGTTGTAATGGACTCCATCAACATTGCCTCTGCTGACAGGAAGTGAGTCTGTTGAAGCCACTGAAATAGTTTTTAGAGCTTTGGCCTAATAAAACCAGAGTCAGTAGCTTTGAGGCTGCAACAGACAAGCATAGGCTCTGTGGATTGGGGAAAGTCAGGCAAATTTAAAAATGCCAACAACCATAACTCTAACCACTGGGCAATTAACCAGCAGAGGGAACTGTAGTCTGTTTTTTGTTACAAATTTTGCCTTCAGCCCAAAATAAGCCGCCTCTAACTATAGGGTGCTTGGGGAAAGTGCTAGTAAGAGACAGTGTTTTTAACATTAACGTGTGTTTCGGGGGAAAAATGTAGAAATGTGTCTGTTGCTGTGGAATAAAAAAATGCATTCAGATTTTTCTGCTGGGTAACAATTGTTCAATATAGTTCCATTGTTTAGAATGGTCACAGTGTAGTTTGTAGAGGACAAACACAGCCTGTGTATCTGACCTCTGACAGGATCTGCTGCCTCGAGGAGCGAGAGGAGCAAAGGGACCGGCTGGACTTTGTTCGAGGACAGATTAACCGTCTGAGTGACAATGTTAAAGAGAGGATCAAGAGTCTGACGAATGACGTATCTGCCAAGGTGAAGCAAACTGTGAACTGTGTGTGTCACAGTCAAACATCAGATTGTCAGCTCACTGTGCAGCATTGTTGCAGCGGTTCTCACAATAAAAGTTGTAAAAACAGTCACAGGGCTTCTCGCTCAGGTCTTCACAAACGGGACATCTAGAGCTCAAATAAGCCACAGAATCTGGTGAAGTATCAAGTCCTGACAGAAAATCAGACTGTGTTCACTCACTGCTTAAATTAAGCATTGAATTCTGTCAAATGTTGATGATGTCATGTGGCCTGCAGCAGAAGTAGAAACCAAATCAAACCATTAGGTGTTGGCAAGAAGGTCCCCTGTTTAATCCACCTGCCATCTGCAGCCGTTACGAGTTAAGCGTGTTCTGCCCATGCCTGTGTGGGTTTCCTCCCGCAGTCCAAAGACAGTCATGTTAGGTCAGTGGTTAGTCCCTCTAAATTGGCCGTCTCTGTGAAAACGACAGTGAATGCCCATCTATCTGTGTGTCTATCTGTGTTGGCCCTGGGACAGGCTGGGCGTACCCTTGCCTTGCTCCATTAGACAATGACAGCTGGCTGCTGAACCCCCGCGTGAAAAACCATCAAAACATTTCCCACAACACTTCAGTATGTCTGTGTTTTTTGCACCTAACAGCCAGATATTGTGTTTTTGTCAGGTTTCCTCGGCTCTGTCGGATCAGATCCATTCTCTTCCGATTCTGGTGGAGGAGTTCAAAGCTGACTTTAGCCCGACACAAGAAACTCTTCAGCTCTACAAGACTGTGAGGACCTACTGTCATTGAACAGTGTACAGTACAACAATGGCATGTAGGCCTTTAGTTTAATCGAGTGTCTGAAAGCAGAGGGAAAGTGTCCGGGCAGACACAGCCTGACATTTAACTGGAGCAGCCAGATTTTCTAAATGTTGGACATTGTTTCTGTAAAATAATGCACTTTGAGAAATAAGGCAGTACTTTTTTTTCACAGAGTAAGCTGCAGTGACATAATTCAGCCTTTGTGTGTGTGTGTAACATATTTCTTGTCCAACACAAACATTACCGATGCACTGCAGACTCATGTCAGCAAGTTTACCACTGAATACTGTCACTACACACACACACACACACACACACACACTGAGTGGGTGATTACTACAGCACACACACACACACTGAGTGGGTGTGTGTGCTGTAGTAATCAGCTTAATGTATTTAAACATGAGGATTATCTCATGTAGTCAGAAGCCTGGTTTCTCCACCTGTTTGAGTAAAAAAGTCAGCTGATGCTCCGCAGGTGGACGAAACCCCATCATATCGAAATTGCAAGTTATTTATCTCCAGGGACAGCTGTTGAGCTGCTATCGGAAATTGTGAAACCAAACCAGAGCTACCTGTTTAGGAGACATCGACTGTTCTTTTTGTCTTCAGAAACTGATGCAGCATGTGGAGGAGAGGATGGTTGGCTGTTTGGCTCATCGCTGCTCCATCAACTTCCTCAGAGACATCAGAGAGGCCCAGAGACACATGATTGGTAATGACAAACTGTATCTACAGAACCATGATGACCTCATTCTCTCTGCTGCTATCCACCGAGTCTGTGCTGTTGTTTTTCAGACAGTGTCCGTCCGCTGCTGTCTCTGTCCATCCAGGAACAGCTGTCAACTCCCTCTACCTCCTTCGAGTTGAGCTACGACCTCAGCCTTGCTGCCCTCTGTGCAGATTTCCGGGAGAATGTGGAGTTCCAGTTTTCTCTCGGATGGAGCGCCCTCGTCACTCGCTTCATCGGAGCGGTCAACGCCAAGCGAGTCCTGAGTGGCTCGGAGTCCCGACGACAGGTCTTTTTTTTCCTTTTTTTTTTTTTAACACCTCGGAAATCTATGGATTAAACTGAGGAAAAATAATTCTTAATCAAAATGAAACTAGAGCTGCAGAACAAAAATAGCCGTTGAAAACAGTCTTCATGTTACACTGTTATGTACCATAATAGAAATATTGTGAAATAAATTTAAATAATTTTGTAATGGTGTAAACACTGCAGTAAGTAACAGTGTATGGAGTTCAATACATTTACTGCACCGTGTGTGGCTCCTGGTTAGTTCAAAAATTGGTTTAGATCCAGGCATTCATTGATTTTCTGTCAGCATGTCTTTATGAACTCTTCTACATTCCACTGACAATCGGACAGGAAGGCACAAAAAACTGCTGAGACAAGCTGCATCAGCAAAAAGACGTTTCTGTCATGTTGACATTAGCTTGTTTATGTCTTCAAAATGCTCAAACATTAAAAAAGGTCCAACTTGATCACCACAGAACCAAATGGTCTTAAAATTATTTCTCTCTCTCTCTGCAGGAAGGCTCCAGTTTTAAGGACGAGATGGTCGTTTCTATAGCAACAGGTTTGGTTTCTGTCACATCCAGAGTGTCCATGACGGTGCTGGTGATTGGTGGAGTGGTACGTCCTGTGGTCTCTGGTTGTTGTTCATGTCACCTACATACATCTAACTACTACTTCAGCTTCTTCTCCTGGTTCTTCGTCTTCATCTACTGGATGTTGACCCTGTCCAGAGTTGCATTGCGCTGTGTACTGTTCATGTGTAGAATCTGTCCCTATCCACATCCCCAATTAATGTATGAATAGAAGTGTGTGCATGTCCATCAGAGGACAAACAAAGTATGAATTGTCTTCAAAGACAAAAACCAAACTCTGTCCTCTCCCTAACACTGTTTTCTATCCATAATTTACAGTACACTTAGTAAACTTTGTAATGATTTAAAAACCCGCTCATCAGCTGCTCTTGTCTCACGTGTTTTAACATCTGCAAAGTCAGTTTGTCAGTCTCCTGGACTGTGTGTCCACAGGATGCGGTAAGAGGAGCAGTGGATCAGTATCAGTCTGTCAGCAGCACCTCAGGTGTGTGTGGTTGCAGGTGTGGCGTTTGGTGGGGTGGCGTGTCATCGCTCTCTCCCTGTCCCTCTACGGACTCCTCTACCTGTATGAGAGACTCACCTGGACTGACGCCAGCAGAGAGCGCGCTCTGAAGCAGCAGTACGTGGAACACGCTGCTCGCCGCCTCCAAGCCATCGTCCCCATCACCAGTTCTGCCTGCAGCCAGCAGGTGTACAAGTGAGTCCCTGCTCACTTGTACCCTGCTGTTGTTTGGTACTAAGTAAAGGTACCAAATAACAGTGTAAAGTACGGAAGTATCTCAGAATGTGTTCAGAACTTACAGCTTTATCACGTTCATTGTGGTGGACATTGAATTTTAAAGGGGAAAAGCTGAAGTATTTACCCATAGTTCTCCACGGCAGAGGAGGAAACAGAATTTTAGACAATAGGGAGAACATGATTCACCAGGGAAGAAAGGAAATAATAATTCTACTGCACAAATTAGTTGTAGAAAGATTTGCTTTTTCTTTGCCCATTTTGTCCTTTGAGTAAAAGTACTTAGCACGGCACACTGTGTGTTTCAGGGAGCTGTGGTCCACGTTCAGCCGTCTCACCCAGAGAGTGGATCTGAGCGAAGCTGAGCTGGAGGGAAACATCCGGCAGCTCAGCTTCAGGATCCAGACACTGGAGAACATCCAGAGGAGGTCCAAGGCCTTCAGGTTCTGCCCACACTCACTGTTCTGTAGCACCGGCTCGGTGGGGCAGGGTCTCTTTGTTTAGACAGCATTGGTGGGGGGGATGGGCTGTTCATTCATGGACCAGTGGCAGTATAAGAACCTGGTTCCTGTGAATTCAGTGTGTTTATCCTGGTTAGAAGGTTTTGTTCTTGTGGATGATTCACCACAGTCCAGATTTAATGAGGGTGGGGGTGGCGCAACAACTGCATGTGATACTTATTAGTCAGTGAGACTGAAAGTTAACCCCACTTGAAACTCATGTCAGTTTTGTTGTCGTTTTCCAGGAACAAAGCCACAGAGCTGGAGACTCAGCTGGAGGTTTTTTCTGCTCAGTACCTGCAGGGAAACTAAAGAAGAAGAACTGAAGCAGCTTTAAATGCTGCAGCATTGGGTCACGTTGAGTCTGTTGGACCGAAAACAGCTCAATCAGTTTTATTCATTAAATTCAATATTTAATGTGGTGTTATGTTGAGACATCAGGGTGGGGTGCCAGCAAAATGAAATACAAACAGGAAACATTTGTACTGAGTTGAAAAAAACAAAACAATGGTAAGTCAAAATGTCCTCATTTCAACTTTACATCTATATTTGATCTCTGAATAATCTGTAACCAGTAACTATCAGTTAATCACTGACTGATTAATTCATCACCTGAGATGATGAAACCAGCTTCTAGTTCCACCAGGACAGGATGAATATGTAAAGTATAAAAACAAATCCTATAAAACTCTGCTTAAATACAGTACAGTATGTTTAGTTACGGTGTCTATGTATTGGTCAGTAAAAGCTTTTGTTAAAATATTTCTGTAATTTCTGATTTTGTTTGAATGAACCTGAATTGCTGTGATTGGGACTAACTCACTGGCTCTTTGTGGAGCTTTCAGCTGAGTCACGCAGTGTTCATCAGTACACAATCTATCAGGACTGTTTCATTTCTGATATTTGTCAGGAGGATCGATCACCACAGCATTTTGTTATTTAGTTGTATATATTACAAATGTATAAATAACTGTTTAATGAAAGAGTGTTTGGCTTTGCTAGTTTCTCAGGGTGTCAGACTTTCAGCTGCAGATAGATCACACTTAAACATTTTGTCAGCCAAGTACTTTGTGTGACCTCACATGCACTGAGAGCTTGATGTGTACCCAGCTTCTTAAAAACCTGTGAAATTTTGTCTCGTTTTATGAGTAAACTCAGAGTCCACAGACTTTGTGTAAAATAAAGAAGCCGCTTCGGACGATGCTCGTGGATGAAAACGCATGGTTAAAGGTTTTCTGTCAAAGGTTTTAATGAAGCTGTAATGTTACTGTCTTTTTCCATGTGTAAGTGTGCACAAAAACAATCAAAACACAGTATTTTGTATGTTCTCCATAGAGTTGAAACTCAGTTGCTCCTTAAAACAAGGAAAGTAAACCGCTACATTAGTTGAATGTAAATGATCTCTGTGCTTCCTCAGAGTAAAATTTAGATTTATGGAATGTAGAGAAAATGATCTTTTGGATAAAAATGATCATTTGCATTACCACTGATGTCTGTAGTGGCTAAATGTGTTTCCACACCAGTGTGGTTTCCGGCACAGGACACATTCAGTTATAAACACGTCATCATTCCTTGTGCTAAATGGTTTTAGCACAAGGTGTTTTTTGCTTGTTTATCTGATTGACCACAAATGACCAAGGTGATCAGGTTGGAAAAGAACAAGGGCTGCAACCCTAAGGGAGCACGGTTTCCCCGCCCCTGTGCTAGAATGATGGCATCCATCTTTCCTTAAAAACAGAGTTCATCACTTTTCTGTCGCCAACACTAAAGCTTCTTCATGTCTTAACGATCAAACTGGATGTTTTCCACAAATCTATGGAGAATTGGGCTAGTGGTATGTGCAGGTGAGTCACACTGCAGTCAAACTGCAGGGCTCAGAAAAGTGCCGTAACCTTAAAACTGATCCAACTCTTCTCATGGGTCAGAACTTGTCCTCATGACATCGGAGTCTCGTGACAGAAAACACAGTAACAGTGATGTTTTTCTTAGTTGAGAACAGAGGAGCCATAAAATCTGCTGCAGACCTCACAAAAACACGAGAGGTTAGATGAACAAAGTGACAGCTCCCTCTACTGACATGTATGAATTTTTCAGAAACTCAGCGTCAGCATTTTGATGTTAGGTGAAGTTCAAATATTGATTGGGCATTTTTGTCATTAAGATTCTGAGTCAAAAGCAGTTTTGATATTTGTATTTCACTTTTTTTAAACCTTTCAATACGTCTGTCGTTATGCCCTGATGTGTGACAACCATCAGCCAGCGCTAATATATATTCAATATTGATCAAATACAAAAAGTGTCCCTTAATCCCCAACGTAGACTCAGAGAACCAAAACTTGTCTGCGCATGTGTAACCGTTTTGTGAGCCGTCTCAACCTTGACATTTGATATGAAGTTTGAAAATATGTCAGATGTGACTGGGCAAGTTAAATATTTGTCCAGTTGCAGGAACAAAAAAAGTGTTGCAGAATCTTTGTCTGTGCAGGTCACAGACGACACGCGGTTAATCAGCAAATGAACAGTTGAGTCATCAGCGAAGATAAGCAGCAGCTTGGTTAGTTTTGCAATTTGTAAAAAAGAATGAAAAGGGAGTGACGTGAGGATGATTGATCTGACTGTAAATGAACAGCCAGAGTGTCTTTAAAATGTTGACATTGTTAGTATAATGTCCTTTTCTGATATCTGAATTTCACAGAAAAGGGTTCACACCAAATTACTTTTAAAGAATGAATGAGACAGCGTATCCGTTTCCATGACAAACGTCAGCAACAGAAAACAGGACTGATCAACGACTAATGACTAAAAATGTTACATTTGTTACATGCTACAGGAAAAGAGAGCGTTAGTGTAAAGTGGTCATTTCAGAAATGGAAGGAAGAATTAAGCCGTCATCTGTGATGGCTTTAACAACACCGGAACCTGCAACAAAGTGAGGTGTGTTTATAGAAATACTGACTAGATAGTAATTGAAGTGTTTTATATCTGCCCTTGGTTTTGACCTTAAAGTTAAATGTTTAATATTTGATGCTGCTAGATTCTGCTCCTGTGTTTTTACAAGTGCCTTAGAAATTCTGTTCCAGGTTTGAAATGTTTTAAGTTCCAAGCAGTTGAGTTAAATGGCATCGACAACGATCGGCTGCTGTCGTTCGTAGGATCGACTCCTCCTGCGGTAAGCGTATTGCGTCACTTCCTGTTTCTTCACACTGTTTCGGGTCTCTGCTGAAGGATTGTTCACTGGTTAATCGTAGCTGTTGTTTTCTAAATTAGTGATTTCTCTGTACGTAAACTATCACTTGGGGCATAAGATTTGTTTCTCGCAAACACCTGCTCTCCTGAACTAACTAAACAAACTAGCTAACGCTAACTAAACTTAATCGATCTAGCTTCGTTAGCCTAGCACCTAGCAATGGCTTCTCCGTCTCCTTCTGTCTCCCCTCTGACTTGCTCTGTCTGCCACATGTTTAGTTACTCTGGTAACTGGCGACTCCATAGTCAGAAACGTTAAGTTAGAGACGCGAGCGGCCATAGTCCAATGTTACCCTGGGGCCAGAGCGGGTGACATCGAATCCTATTTGACACTCCTGTCTAAGGATAAATGTAGATACAGTAAGATTATTATTCATGCAGGAACAAATGACGCCCGATTACGCAAATCGGAGGTCACTAAAACGAATATTGAATCGGTGTGTAACTTTGCAAAGACAATGTCTTGACAAGGACTCCGTAGTTTTCTCTGGACAACTGCCAAATCTGATCAGTGACAACATGTATAGCCGTCGTCATTCAACCGCTGGCTGTCTAGGTGGTGTCCAGCAAAGGATGTGGGCTACATAGACAATTGGAAAAGTTTTTGGGGAAAACCTAGGCTGATTAGGAGAGATGGCATCCATTCTACTTTTGATGGTGCCTCTGTCTTATCAAAAAATATGGCTGATTTTATTAGACAACCAAAAGATTGACAGTCCAGAGTTGAGCCTAGGACGCAGAGATCCAGTCCTACATGCCTCTGCAGTATCCTTACCGCCGTCACCCCCCCACAACTCCCACATTCCTATAGAAACTGTCTGTTCCCCGATTAACTAAATTTTACAAACTAAAAATGATCACAAGAGGAGTTAATCATAATAACTTAATAAAAATCAGGACTGCTCCTCTTACTGAACAAAAAACAATTAAATGTGGATTATTGAATATAAGATCTCTCTCATCTAAGAGAGACCGAGACCCTTATTTGGGTTAAAAGAAACAATAATACACCCCAGCCAAATTAAACATGTGGTCAAACTAGACCTACGGTAAGTATCGTGCTTGTGTTCATGCCCTCTGACGGCAGCTCATTCTCTGTGCTATACATTAGCATGTGGCTGTAGCGCCTCACATCAGCTTTCTTTAGCTTGTCCTCAGTCCTATTTCCCTTTGTCATCGCAGTCTATCTGGACATACGGTAAGTAACGTGGCTTCATTGTTTTTCAGTGTCTGTTTTCCCCTTCATCGCAGTCTATTTGGACATACGGTAAGTATCATAGTGGACGGTAAGTATAGTGGTTCAGTGCTCTGGCCTTCTGTAGCTACGTTTCGGGAGGATTGTCCCTTCTTCAGGCTAAGGCAGAGCTTATATAGCTTCTCTGAGCTTTCAAACATGTCCAGACACGTTCTGTGAGCGTGTGGGCGGCACCCCTTCACAACGTCTCACCCCCTCCCCCCTCTCTATGCACTTCCCTCTCTGTGTGTGCGTGATTTTGCCTTCATGCAGAACAGAGTGCAATGAATGAACTGGCAGAGGATGCCTTTGTTATATAAATAATTAATACTCCCGAAATTTAGGGTAAGAAATTAAACCTCCCAAAATAGGGTTGGAAGGGTTAGTTTATCTCGATGACTCTCCCCGCTTCATCAAACGACTGGGCGGTTTGGTGTGGAGAGCCAAAGGCAAGGCACGGGCCAACGCTTGTCACTCAAATTCCCAGGCACTGTGCGTCTCCCCAGTCCTGCGTGCATTGTCTAATTCTCAAATGTTTAGGACAAACGATAGTCATCCTGAGAGAGCTATGTTGTTAGGCTAGGCGATGTTAAACGACAGCCCCCAGGAGACCCTGAGACAGCTGCATTTTTGAAGGTAAGCGGCAGCCCCCAGGAGACCCTGAGACAGCTGTGTTATTGAATTTAGGCTAAGCTAAGCGGCAGCCCCCAGGAGACCCTGAGACAGCTGCGTTAGTGAGCTAGGTTATGTCAAGTTTAGGTTAAGCGACAGCCCCCAGGAGACCCTGAGACAGCTGTGTTATTAGGCTCTGCGATGTTAAGCGATGGTCCCCAGGAGACCCAGAGACAGCTGTTTGTGAACCAAGTGGTTGGGATCAGGCAATAAGGTTCGCTGGTTAGGGTTAGCAAAGGACAATGGCTAAGGTCAGCGTTAAGCGAGCGACATTGGTGTTGCACTTTAAGCAGTAGTTTCAGAGCATTTTTGAGGTTAGGCATTGGTTTCGATTGGTTAGGGTTAGGAAAGGAGACGGGCTATCGTTAGCATTGAGCGAGAGACATTGATGTTTGGGATTGAGCACTGGCGTCAGAGTCTTTAGGATTAGGCATTAGTTTCGACTGGTTAGGGTTAGGGTAGATTAGGGTTAGGGTTAGGGTTAGGGTGTTAGGGTTAGGGTGTTAGGGTTAGGGTTTAGGAGAGAATAAATAAACCTGGACTCAAAGAGTCCAGGGAAGTGCACGGGCACGTTACACTGTCCCAACTCCCCAAAGCACACTCCCCCCACAGTCATTCCAGCCCCAAAGGAATAAAATAAAATCAGGGTTAGGGTTAGGGTTAGGGTTAGGGGTTAGGGTTAGGGTTAGGGTTAGGGGTTAGGAGAGAGGTAAGTATCCCTAGACTCAAAGAGTCCAGGTAAAATGCACGGGCACGTTACACCATCCCAGTTCCCCAAAGCACATTCTTCCCCCCAGTCACTCCAGCTCCCAATTTTTGGGCTAAAAGTAACACTGAACTCATGGTAGGTATCTTGTGTGTAGGTGGGTCCCTCTGACGACAGCCGGTGCTCTCCTTAGCACGTGTGCATGTGTCACTCCTTCATTTGTGCTTTGCTTAGCTTCTTTCTGTGTGTGTATCATTTCCCCAGCGTGTCTGCTTATTTCTCTTCGTCTTTTGCTGTGACGGTAAGTATTTCTGTGGTTCTTTGTGGCGGACTGTGGTTCAAATGCTCATGCCTCTGTAGCTACGTTTCGGGTTTTATTACCCTTCTTCAGGCTTGTGGCTGAGCTGTAATGCTTCTCTGAGCTTTTATACATGTCCAGACACGTTACTCTGTGAGCTTGTGGGCGGCACCCCTTCACAAATACTCACCCCCTCCCCCCTCCATGCACTTCTCACTGTATGTGACCATGCAACACACCATACATTCGATCAACTGGCAGAGGTCAGCTTTGTTATATAATTAATAAATCCTACCAGAATTTAGGGTTAGGAATTATACCTCCCACAGACGGTTAGGGTTAGGATTAAGGAGTCAGGGAAAGGGACTATCTCGCCATGGGAATGACCGGAGATCCGAACGCACCTCAGAGAAGGGACGGTGCAGGCACTGGCGGGTTAGGAGAGAGGGTTAGGGTTAGGGTTAGGGTTAGGGTTAGGGGGATTAGTTTATCTCGATGACTCTCCCCGCTTCATCAAACGACTGGGCGGTTTGGTGTGGAGAGCCAAAGGCAAGGCACGGGCCAACGCTTGTCACTCAAATTCCCAGGCACTGTGCGTCTCCCCAGTCCTGTGTGCATTGTCTAATTCTCAAATGTTTAGGACAAACGATAGTCATCCTGAGAGAGCTATGTTGTTAGGCTAGGCGATGTTAAACGACAGCCCCCAGGAGACCCTGAGACAGCTGCATTGTTGAAGCTAAGTGACAGCCCCCAGGAGACCCTGAGACAGCTGTGTTATTGAATTTAGGCTAAGCCAAGCGGCAGCCCCCAGGAGACCCTGAGACAGCTGCATTTTGGAAGCTAAACCACAGCCCCCAGGAGACCCTGAGACAGCTGTGTTATTTAAGCTAGGTTATGCTAGGTTCAGGCTAAGCGAAAGTCCCTAGGAGATCCTGAGCTAGCTGTGTTATTAGAGGGTTAGGGTTAGGAAAGGACAATGGCTAAGGTTCACGTTAAGCGAGAGACATTGGTGTTGCACTTTAAGCAGTAGTTTCAGAGCATCTTTAAGGTTAGGCATTGGTTTCGATTGGTTAGGGTTAGGAAAAGAGAAGGGCTAGCGTTAGCATTGAGCGAGAGACATTGATGTTTGGAGTTGAGCACTGGCGTCAGAGTCTTTAGGATTAGGCATTAGGTTGTTAGGGTTAGGGTTAGGGGTTAGGGTTAGGGTTAGGGTTAGGGTTAGGGGTTAGGGTTAG